>OX465242.1:27543638-28087154 GCA_949987775.1 Aproaerema taeniolella | reverse complement strand
CAGGTGCCGATGCGTGAAAAATGATTTAAATTGCACTCTCCTTTGTGCGTGTGAAGGTGCACGCTCGAGAGCGTAGACCGTCCTTTTATTTTTAGATTATATATGAAGGCTGATTTTTATAAGTTAGATAGATTAAAATTAAAAATGTAACACACTTAATCCTCATTGCACCTAGCGTTAATTGAAAGCTGCATACTAGTTTGAAAGTATGTAATTTAAAATTACCCTTTACGAGGCTATATAAAATTTAGTTCATCAGAAAGAGCTTGAAACACTAGTTTACTCATGGGCATAAATGTGGGTTAAGGCTCACGAACGTTTTGCCCGCCCGTTCCAGTGTGTTATGAATATTGATGCATAAGCATTGATGCAAGTAGTTTCTCTTCCAAGTGAAGTCTTCATCCTGGTTATTAGTAGAAACGGCCATCGTTAGTATGCATCAATATTCATAGTCATGAAGGAGAGCTTTTGGCCGGAGGGCGTGGTGTTCCGCCGTTTCCGCGGGAGATTCCGGTTGCAGACACCCCCGGAAAACACCCGGGAAATAGTGTTAGTTAGTTTTATTTTATTTTGTTTAATTATAATTCATATGTATGTTAGTCTGTAAGGTATTTATCTATGGGCCTTAGATGCCTGATAATAAATGATTTTATGATTATTTATTATAACACACTGAAACGGGCGGACAAAACGCTCGTGAGCTTTACCCATGTCGCGTTGTTAGCGTCCGCCGAACCATCTTTAAACTGGCAGAACTATGTCTGTTTTTTACCGATTTAGATGATTTAAATTTTAAACAATAGAAAAATAACATAACATTATACGAAGAAATCATTTTTTGTCCCTAATGTAATGGTTCTCTGGCTAAACATATTTTTTTCTATAAATCGATTTATTTGTTACACATTTTTCTTATTTCTATATTTACGCAGAGTACATTACATTAGAAAATTAGAGCATATTAAATATGCTTTCATTTCATGTCCGAATGTATACATACATACATGTGTGTTGCGCAGTTCAGTGTAGGTATTTAGACTCTTCAAAACGCGCCGGCGACGTCGGTTGAATATATGGCATCCGCCGCGCTTTATGTTAAACCAGCATAACTATGTCTATTTTCACCCGATTATGATGATTTAAATTTTATACTATAGGCGAATAACGTAGATTTATTTGTACGCTACATTATTTATCTGTAATACAAATGGTTATCTAGTTATAAAAATAAATATGTTTTTTTTTTGTAATTTGTATTATTTATTTGTCCTATATTTTTGTTGTTTTCATATTTACGCAGTTACATTTAATGAAAACAATGCAGCAAATTTAATATCCTTTCATTTGACACCCCAAACATTCATATGCACTGCGTAATTTAAGTGTAATTAACATTTTTCAAAACACGCCGGCGACGTCGGTTGAATATATGGCATCCGCCGCGCTTTAGTTAAACCAGCATAACTATGGCTTTTTTCACCTGATTGTGATGATTTAAATTGTAAACTATAGACGAATAACGTAGAATTATTTGTACCCTTCATTTTTTCTCTGTAATATAAATGGTTCTCTAGCTATAAAAATAAATATGTATTATTTTTTTTGTAATTTGTCTTATTTGTCCTATATTTTTGTTGTTTTCATATTTACGCAGTTACATTCAATGAAAACAATGCAGCATATTTAATATCCTTTCATTTGATACCCCACACGTACATGTGCACTGCGTAATTTATGAGTAATTTACATTTTTCAAAACGCGGCGGCGGCCACATTGATGACGTCATAACTGGTGACCTTGACACCTCACGAAGTGTCTCCCGGCAGTTTTGGGGTCCAGGTGACATGTCTAACCACACATAAAAATTTGGTGCTGGTTTCCGGAAGCGAACTGTGTTTTCCGTAACGCCAGGCACTAATTCTTGCCGTGCTCTTCCAGCGTCTTACCACATATTGTTATATCATCAAAGTAAGCGTAAGTTCATATATGTTCTTTACGTATAAGCCATTAATGGTTCTTTGAAAGCTAGCCACCAGTGTGACCATTTGTGGCAGATTTCTGCCATTTTGGCGGATTTCGCTCCTAAATTTTGTCTGTGGCAGATCATGCTGACGATTTACAAATGTGGCAGATTCGGGCAGATTTTAAAGATTTCAAGAAAATTCACATTACCTAATTTGAATTTTCAATGAATTCATATTTTTTAAAGTAATTAAAAAAAAAGATTTTTGAAGTATATAATTAAGATAAAAATGATTTTATTGAACTGGCAACTTCTATTTTCTGGCCAAATTGTACGGGGATTTCCCGCTTATTCTGTTTTTAAACAAGTGTGTCATATAATTATGAACTGTAATTGAACAGGAATAGTGTACGGTATGGGTGGAAAGCTAGTATGATGATAAATGCATATTTAGTGGCTCTAGTGACAGTACCTACACAAAAAAAATTTGCTTATCTATAGAGACCAAGTCCACTCTGAAAACGCGAAAGCATTATTTATCATAATAGCTTTCCGGCCGCGTCTCCACCCGCGTGGACTACAAGTTATATCGTGCCCAACTGCGGGATAAAATGTAGCCTATGTCCTTTCCCAGGCTCTAATCTATCTCTGTACCAAATTTCATCAAAATCGGTTCAGTAGTTTGGGCATGAAAGATGGACGGACAGACAGACAGACAGAGTTACTTTCGTATTTATAATATTAAAGTAAGGATATACACTATATGTAATATGTATATATTCCATTTAATATGGCTTCAGCGCTAAAGGTTATGGGTTTAATTCTCACCAAGAACAAACATGAGATGAACATAAATGTTTGTTTTGAGTTTGTTGTGTCTGTGTGTATTTATGTATTGTGTATAGGTCTCTGATATGTGATACGTGAATGTTTTGAAGGGACATAGTTGACCCTGTGAATCGCTACCAACCACTGCTTTGAGACAGTTTTATCTTTCGGAAACTTATGTCCGCCTTTTTTTTCTGAGCAAAACGGGACTACGCAACACTGCGGCATTGCCAATACGTTAACTCTACGGTTAAATTGTATTAAATATATGATTTAAATGTAAATTTTTGTTTTGGTGCCCGTAACAACAAACTTTGACAGCCGTACTTTAGGACCTCACTCTACAGTGGCGCCACCTAGTGTGACAAAAAACGATAGATAGTCCTCATTACAACAAAAGAGGGGATTAAGGAGTACGGAGATTGTGTCTCTTTTAAACCAACTAAAAACATGATTAAAAAGATGTCGTCAAAATCTATGTATAACGAAAATTACGATTTTGAGGCAAATGCAGATACTTCTTTAAGTACTTTTACTAGTATACGTACCTATGATAATAATTAAGAAAATTAAAATAAATAACTTTAATTGCATTCCTGTGTTTTTTTTAAGGCATAACTTTGGCATTTTTCGCGCCAAATGTGGCAGATTTTGGCAGATTTTTCACCCTGTCTGTGGCAGATTCGCCATTTTTGAGATGGTCACACTGCTAGCCACGCCACCATTAGTACAATTCACGGCGGGGGAGGGGCGTCAGGTGGGTGGGGCGGGGGAGAGTTGTGAGTTTTAAGCACCACACCCAAAGGTATCATGCCATATAAGTTTCAAAACTTTAGTAATTTGTTTGTTTGAAAAACACAGAATTACCGAGCTAACTCTAAACATGGGCATATTATCCAACAACCGAAAATTCCGACTTGTGTACGCTACCTTGACGTTCACGAAATACATGCAAGATATGGCCTTACGGAAATAGATTCCTATGCCTTTACCACAAGGGAAAAATTAAAAAAAACAACAAAAATCAATCGTCGGACGGAAATCGAGTTTGATTAGCACAATGGCACTTGGTTGTTCTTGTTCCACTTTATCGATCAACTGCCATTTAGAAGTGAATTAGACGGACGCAGTGTTTTATATTCTCTTTTTGAAATTGGAAGTGAGCTTGAGTACACCTACTAGAAACCCGTGTGGTTTTTGAATTAAACTGTATACAAAGGCTAATTAATCAAAAACGTATAATTTTAGTAAAGGAATTAATATGAACCGAGACAAAAGGGAACCAGAGCATCCTGCAGAGCTTGAAACCCATTTCATAATGAGGCTTCCAGAAGAACCTGCAAAACAGTTGCGGGAAGTATTGAAGACTGGCGAAAATCTTAAAAATCGTTTAACAATACAAGTTGAAGACGATATGAGGAATGGCGAGGTTCGTTTTGATAATTGGCTGATGCACGCTAAAATCGTTGATTTGCCAACCATCACAGAGTCCCTCAAAACAATTGACAATAGAAGTTTCTATAAGTGTGCGGATATATGTCAACTGATGTTATGTAAAACAGAGCCAGAGCAGCCAGTTGAAGAGGAAGCACCAGTCAAAAACAAAAAGAAAGACCCCTACAAAGTAGATAAAAAGTTTTTATGGCCACACGGCATAACACCACCTACAAAAAATGTCCGCAAACGTCGTTTTCGTAAAACTTTAAAGAAAAAATGTGTTGAAGCCCCCGAAATCGAAAAAGAAGTAAAACGTCTGTTGCGAGCTGATAATGAAGCTGTTAGTGTTACTTGGGAGGTTGTTAAAGAGGAAGATGAACAATTGCAAAAACCTGAAACAATTACTTCAGCTAGTACAACTACAAAGAAAGCTGAAAAGAAGTCGAAAGCTGAAAGAGCTAAGGCAGAGAAGGCACAGGGGCCAGGAAACACTGAGCGTTCTAATGTTGTAGATATATTCGGTGGAGCTGTAAGTGACAGTGAAGAAGAAGAAAATGTAAATGTGGAAGTGGAAGACAGTCACATGTCTGCATATGATAGCCGTTTGTCTGATACAAGCTCAATGCATGGTGTTGTTGATATTCAAAATAAAGGAGAAACCCTTCCTATTGAGTTTGCATCGGAAATGTTTAACACCTCTCCACAAATTACACCCAGAACATCCTCAGCTAGTCGAAGTCGGGCTGAAACGCCAGCTGCTACAGGAAACTCTAAGAGTGGTGGGGTGTCTTCTGAAGAAGATGGTGACTATTCCACTTGTGACAAAAGTATGTCTAAAGATGATGATAATATGGAGTTTAGGATTGAACAAGTTCGTGCAGAGTTAGAAGAGCTGAAACAACGCAGGCAAAGAACTCAACACGAAATTGCTGGTATGGAAAATTTGGCTTTAAGGCAAAGATTCCAGGACATTCTACACACTTTAAATCAAGATGTCATGTACAAAGAAATGGAATATCAAGGCTTGCTTGTTCTTCAAAATTCTGATGTTATTTAAATCAGAATTTTGAAGAACAAAAGTACTTAATAATCTTTAGTTGACAGCAAAAAAATTTACTTAATAGTCTTGCTTGAAATTAATGTTAATTGTCTTGTTACAATAGGTTGAGTGAGTTCATGTTGGCCTCATGAACTGTCTCTACCCTAGTAGCATTTTTATTGACATATACTCGGGCCACATACCTCTGGTTGGTTGGCAAATGCATACAATTGGCATGCAGTTTGTGGGTTAGGCCCATAACCGAGGGCCAATGTGGAGTTACATTACATAGGGCCGCTTATTGTTTTATATAATACTTATTTTTTTTGTTTTTTTTACTACTATTCAATAATTAAGTTAGAAAGGGTTGTATGCCCCATAGGTAGGTATGTGCATCAAAAATATTTAAAAAAATAAGGAAGTATCAATCAGTGGAATATAAATAATCCCAAAAATTAAAAAAATCCTACCTTTCTTATTTTACTGCCTAAGTGAATTTCTAGCACAATAGTTGTACCTAGTAGAAATACCTATAAAGCAGAAATATGTACTTACCAAGTATTTTATCCATCAGTAGCAGCAGTTGAAATGGCTCAATGTTGGATATATTTTGGGAGTAACGATTATAGCAATAATACATATATTTAGTTATAATAATGCCAACAGTTTTTACCCGACCGTAGGCAGTAGTCTGATTGGCTCAAAGTTGGCAGTTGGTTAGGCGTGAAGACAATTATTTGTATTGGGCCTATGTTGCATAAAACACAGAAATGCCAACTGATTTTTGAGAACAGTAGCAATGGCCCAAAATGTTGCCAATCGGTTGGGGGTAATCATATTTATTGTATTGGGGCAATGTTAGTTTACATGGGTAAACTAATAACAATATCCTAACATATTCCCAACTGTTGGCAAATGGATGCTATTGGAAAATCCTACTAGGGCATTACATGCAGATAGGAGAAATGTGTTATGATAAAACCTGCTGGTCTAAAGAAAGTAAGTGAATAGCAAATAAGAAAAAAAAAGGTATTCTTACAGTATGTTTGACACCCCTGATACAGGAGCTTAACATATAATGCATACTTTGTTAAGTATACGCAAGTTGCTTTAGATTTGAGTAAGGTTTAAGTAGACCAGCAGGCTTGATCATAAACTAACTATTACTATGGTCACTCTCTGTGGGGGTGGCGCTTTCACATGTGTCACCTGTAAAGTAGCTCTTGTAATTGATTAGATCTGCTGAAGTTAATTTTAAGATAGATACTTAGCTTATATCTAAGTAATACAATTCTACATTTGTAATGTTAAGACTACAGCCATACCTATTTTTATTTTGTGGAAAATATTAATTTCTTCTTGATAATGGATTGCAAATTTAAGTACAATCAAGAACAACTTTTTATTACATATATTACTTATTTATACAGTGTTAATCATGAACTTTTCTAGGCATAAGTTTATTTAAAAAAGTTACTTGTATGTCGGTAGGTATCATTATTGACATTATTCAATTCAATCATTTATTTCAGATTACTCCAAAGAAATACATTGTGTTAGTATATTATGTCTTAGTCTATATTAGTAAGATAACACAATCAAATAATATAAATGTCACAGAATCCAATCAATCAAATGTCACAGAAATGTAATAATAATAACAATAAGACAACCACCTACTTTATAAAGTAAATAAGTATTATTGTATACTTAGTTACTATTTTGAAATAAATATATTGAGGTGATATATTTTTTTCATTTCTCATACTCGGAAAGTAGTGTTATTTTGATCTGATTATTGGGTGGAAAATGCTGCTTCCCTCCATAGGGAGGGAAAAACTCATTCAAATTACTTCCCACCGGAATGAACTTTAATAATAGAACTGCTGTCAGCTGTGAAGAGTTTTATGTAAATAAAAAAAAATGCTGCGGCTATGTGAGTTTCTAAACAGCCAGTGTAACTTAGCGCAAACTTCTTTGAGCGGAATAAGCCGCAGCAATTACGCGGTGAGTTCCGTATTTAAAATTTAAAAAGTCGACATAAATTGGCGGGATACTAATGTGTTATGTATCTGTGACGGAATTCAAAAAATAGGTACTACTAAGTCATTATTCTTTTAAGACATTAGTCACCTAAATCATCAATAACTAGTTTAGATAAACTAAGGAATTGATTCTTTCCACCCTCGATTAACAATCTACTATATAAATAACCTTAGCAAATAAGATCCAATGGCAATGATGGATTTATATCTACATACTTATAATAGTTGCCCGCCCGCGACTTCGTTCCCGTGGCAATTTTCCCAGTGGAATTTAAATTTTCTTTTAAATATAAACCTGGCCGTTACACTTTGGAATACTTACAACAAAAAAATTATGATAATTGGCCGAGCCGTTTTAGAGTAGATAGGTATTCCGTCAATAGGTGAAAACCGTATGAAAATCTGTTCAGTAGTTTTTGAGTTTATCGCGAGGATATTTAGCGGATCCCTTATTTGTGTGGCTCAGGCCAGCAGACCCACGGAACTTAAACAATGAATTTAGGTATTCTATGTATGCCAATATTGTATAATGCCTTTCTAGTGCCTATTGATGCCAAAAGAACCATATATCTAGTGCCATCATAGTTTAAGAAATATGGGTCGTTGTTTGCTGGACGGATATCAGCCCCGCAGACCCACCTCTCGTACACGGAAACGGCTAAAGTTAGAGACATGGTTCTGGTTCTAAGGTTTAGTGCTTTCATTGGTGCCATCGAGATCTAAAGTTACAAAACTAGTGCTTCAAGCGTTTCGGAGCTATAAAACGATCTTGGTGTGCCTGCTGGGCGAAGGGTTCAACGCAGCAGACCCAACACGATAGCTCGATAGTGTGTCATTAGTGCCTTAGAATAACATAAAAATATCCGTTAGATTTCACAGAATAGATAAGTAAAAATCTTTATTTTAAAGGACATTCAGGATGCCACTTAAAACAAGTCAAGATACTAGAAATAGGTACATACAAACAAACATTAAAGGATTTAAATACATACATACGCATTCGTTCTATTGACCCTACTGACTCTACGCCTATTCGCAAAGGTGCAGTCTTCCCCAGAGAAGAACAGGCAAGAAACTCTGAGGGTGCTTTTTTTAATCGCATTACAAATTTTCTTATTGTCTAATTTTAACTAATTCTGAAATAACTCTAGGGCTGAGCAGTTCATTCCCATGGCTGCTTGTCAGTTAGGTTATCAGAAATTTTGTAATAGCCCTTTTTGCAAAGTTTTTGTTTAATTACTGTCTTAAATTTATCCAAAGGTAAATTTTGGATACACATGGGAATCTTATTATAGAAACGTATACATTGACCCATAAAAGAGTTCGTGACCTTGTGGAGACAACTGTCTAGTACATCCAGTTTATGCTTGGTCCTAGTATTTATATTGTGCCTATCGCTATTTTTCTTAAACAAATGTTCATTTTTCTTCACATAATATAAAAAAAATTCACATATATATATATATATGTATATTGGGATGCAAAAGTCAGAATATCTATTTCTTTGAATATTTGTCTAAGAGACATTCTAGGTCTCATTTGATAAATCGCGCGAACAGCCCTTTTCTGCAGAACAAAGATCTTATTGATATCCGCAACATCACCCCACAGTAAAATGCCATATGACATTAGGCTATGGAAGTAACTGAAATATACGGTTCTCGCGGTTTCAACGTCCGATAATTGACGGATTTTTTTAACTGCGTAGGCTGCTGAACTGAGTCTGCTCGCTAACTTATCAATATGAGAACCCCATTTAGGATCAGTCAACAGAGGCGACATCTGAAGTGAGAAATTAGCAGTTTATTACTTGGAATATGTAACCTAATAAATTGAGTTTTGAGCGTGACTGTACCTCGGTTGTTAAAATGTATGGAGAACTTTGAGAGGTTCATCTTTAATGTTTGGATGTGAAATTTAACGGATATTTTTATGTTATTCTAAGGCACTAATGACACACTAAACATTGATATGAGTTTTCATACCAATTAGGTACCTTTTAGTTATGGAGCTATCGTGTTGGGTCTGCTGCGTCGAACCCTCCGCCCAGCAGGCACACCAAGATCGTTTTATAGCTCCGAAACGCTTGAAGCACTAGGTTTGAAACTGTTTTCTCGATGGCACCAAGGAAAGCATTAAAGCTTAGAACTAGAACTATGTCTCTAACTAGCCGTTTCCGTGTACGAGAGGTGGGTCTGCTGGGCTGATATCCGTCCAGCAGACCCACAAACAACGACCTATATTTCTTAAACTATGATGGCACTAGATATGGTTCTTTTAGCATCAATAGGCACTAGGAAGACACTATGTATTGGCATACATAAAATACCTAAATTCATTGTTTAAGTTCCCTGGGTCTGCTGGCCTGAGCCACACACTGTTTTATGATACGTTGTCTCACAATAAGATTGTTACAGTCACATAGTACCAAGATATATTTGTATTATAAATACAAGTAAGACGATAACGCACACCTAATAAAACCTGAACATATATTTCTATCGTATATCAAAATCAAACTACGTAATTTTTGATTTAGGTACTTAGCGCTTAAACTGTGCCAATAACTAATAAACCCCGCACGCAGGCAAGGGGGAAGACTTAGTAGGTACATAAAAGGTCACTTGGTGGACAAAAATCACCCTTACGAACATTGCAAATAAAATTCAAGCTTGTAAAAAAGACATTGAATCCATATTGTATCAACGATCACGTAAAAACTATCGATTATGTGCGCGACTGTATTCATGTTGAAATGTATGCAGAACTTTCAGAGGCTATTTGTTATGTTTGGAAGTTAAATTAAACAGATATTTTTAAGTTAAGCTAACGCAATAATGACATACTATACATTGATTTTAGATTTCATACCAATTACCTTTTAGTTATGGAGCTATAGTGTTGGGTCTGCTGCGTCGAACCCTCCGCCCAGCAGGCACACCAAGATCGTTTTATAGCTCCGAAACGCTTGAAGCACTAGTTTTGAAACTAGATCGCGATGGCACCAGTGAAAGCCATAAAGCTTAGAACTAGAACCATGTCTCTAACTTTAGCCGTTTCCGTGTACGAGAGGTGGGTCTGCTGGGCTGATATCCGTCAAGCAGACACACAAACAACGACCTATATTTCTTAAACTATGATGGCACTAGAAAGGCATTATATATTGGCATACATAGAATACCTAAATTCATTATTTAAGTTCCGTGGGTCTGCTGGCCTGAGCCACACCCTTATTTCGCTACTGACCAGTGCCCAGTGTCAGATCTTGATTGCAACTAGACAGAAAATCAGTCCTCAATTGGTCCAAATTAGTCGGCAAAGGAGCAAATTAGTCCCGTTAATGAGCTATAAAGATTTTTTGGGGCAGTGCCAAAATAAGCTTAAATAAGCTTATTTTGGCACTGCCCAAAAAAACTGCACCACCTAGAACCCCCCAGAATCAGCCCAACATGGATCGAATTTAGACATCAACTATCAGATTTGGGGCCTGATTTTTGAAACAATAGAATTCCAATTCGCATACGAATAGACAAAATTTGTATGAGATTCTCATGCGAATCTTGTCAATTCGTATGCGATTGGAATTCTATCGTTTCAAAAATATGGGCCCTGCTCGACATTGCTCGACCTTCCGTTAAAAACTTATAAGCATTTTCTATAGGCAGTGCCGGAAATAAGTGCCGGAACTCCCAAAAATTTCGAAAACTAACTACTTAATTGAAAGTCACCCCATACAATGCCGAGATTAGGGGATGTGTGTTTTAACCATTTAAGAGTGGATTATGTAAATAAGTATTAAAAAAAAAAATTAAAACGGTTATAAAACTGAATTCAAATAAAAAATGAATGTCGTGAATAAATAATCTGTCGATCACATATAGAGCGGGACCCATTCGTAAAAAAGTCTTCAAATAACGATTTTCGTGGGACTCACTTCCGCCATACGAACTACTGGTATGTACTTATTTGGCATGTTTTCCTGAACACAAAAAGTGCAGTAGTCACTTTCTAAGGGTATGGAGGGGGTAGCTATGACGTATCAAAGATGGCGGCCGGTCCTATTTTATTTACGCTATATTTGGATAACTACTGGGCAGATTTACTTAAATAGGGTCTCAAATGAAAGATAATTATAAAAGAAGTCAAAAAAGTCAAAAATATATTTTATTGTAGCTATTTCACTTTTTGGTCGATAGGTGATTGTTGTACGCTGGTAGGTACAAAATTATTTATTTTTGACTTTGTTTACTTTTTCAGATTACCTACATTGTTTTCAGAAACTAATCTAAAAGTTATATACCTACTTATTGGTAATGGTGATTGTTTCACAACGATTCAAAGGATGTTTGACTTACGTCTTCCTTACTAAAATTCCTTTAAAAACAACAAAAGGTTATACACACAGCAGTGAATATCGTTAACCCAAATGTTAAAGTGATTTGACAGTTAGAGGGACCCAAGAGGGACTGAATGCCATTTATCCAAGAAAACCTCATTTGTTATTAATGAAAATGTCAAAGCGATTTGACATAGGGACTCAAGAGGGAGAGTGCCATTTTTCCAAAACATCGCCCTCTCGCATTTGACAGAGAGGGACCCTAGAGGGAGAGTGCCACTCCTCCAAAACATCGCCCTATCCCTCTTACATCCTCCTACCCCTCCCCTCGGAGTGCAAGAGGTGGCCATGGCCATATGTGTGGATCACACCTAAGTATGAGGGCCAGCACAGGCCCTCCTCTCCTTACTTTAACACCATCTCTTTCTGCGTAACCGATTTTTTGATATCGCGATTTCCAAATCATGACAAACAAAGCGTTTGATCTTAACTTATTTTTCTGTCTATGGTTTGATCTGCAGCTTCTGTTAGTCATTACGGTTTTTAAGGTTTTGTGCATAAAGTTTATTCGCTTTTGTGGTGAATTTGTGAGAAAAGGGACTTCATTAGTTAATTTTTACAGTGAAGTATAGTTGGGTGCAGGGAAGGGGTAAACTATTGCTCTTTGACATAGACATAGAAAAATGTGCTCTTTGAGTATCTAGTACTTATCCATACTCAAAGGTAGTACTTGTTTATCTATTGCTACATAAAATGTCACTTCATAGCAGAGTTATTGACATGTGTCTTAGTCATAGACATAGAAAAGTGGAAAAGTGGTCTTGATAAACATAGACTACTTTTTTGTTGATAAATATGTACCTTTGAGTATGTAGTATTTTTGATAAATACTCAGAGATTGGCAAAATCACGATGTCGCGGACGCCATTTTTCAAAGAATTAACCATTGTTCTCTGTGTATACGTTTACTACGATTTAATAATGTTCGTGTTTTATTTTAGAAATGTTATTATTATAAGTTCTATTAAGACTTCAGGACGTTGAAAGAATATACTGACATAGATACTTACGAAGATTACTCATAATTTTTAAAATAGGTAAGTAACGCTTTTGTCAGAGTTCCAGCAAATCATATTTTTGGGTCAGAGAGTCATGATAAGTTCCAACTGCCCGAGAAGCTGTAGATCAATCAGAGGATCATTTTAGGGGTCTAGTAATAGAAACAATATTAATTGATAAATGACCCCTCAGACTGCAGTGTGACAAGTTCGGAAGCACGGCTGATGCGCGCTGTGTGTAGGTACCTACACGAACCATTTGGAGTTAATTAAAAACTACTCGTACCTAGGTACTTATACTTATTTTGGGTCAGAGAGTCATGATAAGTTTCTTTGCCTCCGCCCCAACTGCCCGAGAAGCTGTAGATCAATCAAAGGATCATTTTAGGGGTCTAGTAATAGAAAACATTAATTAATCGATAAATGACCCCTCAGACCAAATCGTCATAGGAGCTAAGAACAAAAAAAAGGTAAATAAATAAAAATGTAATGAAGACACACTGCATTGTGACAAGTTTACACGAACCATTTGGAGTTAATTAAAAAACTACTCGTACCTAGGTACTTTACTTATTTGAAATTTAAAATCTGGTGTGAAACTACATCCTACCTTACTCCGAATCGTTTTTTACACTAGGTAAATTATGTTGACTTTGCTATGAAATATTACTTATCAAATATTCTAGCCTGAAAATCATGGTTTTAGTCGCAGCCTGGCGTCGACCCTTGAATATTGTTGCGACGATGCCCTAGCGGGTTTATTCTATGAGATGAGACGAAGTACACAGACTTATACGGTATATTTTCCATCAATGTTCCGATATTTATGATCAACGTGACTGCTTAGATACCTTTTTGACTTCTGTTCGTTCCGATATCTTTCCCTAATTGTATGTTACGAATTTATTGAAAAGTCGCTGCCCTTAAATTTTTGACGAATTATATGCTCCGATATTATAGCCCATAACTAGCGTAACGAATATAGTGAAATATAATTCTGCTCCGAAATATTTGATTACCTTGACAGAGATATAAAGTTTGTTAAGATTATCACTCTCAAATCTTAGATTTGGTAGTTTGGTGATCATATTACTTCTGTAATTCTCAAGCCTTATGTCACTAATAGGCACATATTTGATACCTCTTTCTACAGCCTTTCCACGAATCGCATCAAAGGAAACTAGTCGGCCCGAGTGATTCGATGGTAACTTGTGAATAACAGATTTTTCCAAGTGATCAAAATTTGTATAATATGTTATCAAGACACGTTTTGGAAGTTGCGGTAATTCGTGTAGGCTCTAGAAAAAGATTGCGCAAATTATAACACTTAAACAAGGATATGATTCTTTTACTAAGAGAACTATGTTCCAATAAGACAACATTAAAGTCTCCACGAATAACAATGTTATTATTATTATTATTACTAATTTTGAACAGTGCTTCCTCCATGATTTTTTCAAAGGATTCATATGAGGATTTGGGCAGTCTGCATAATACAATAAGCTGCTCAGACTCTATAGAGGCTATTTCAGTAGTGCGATCAACAGACAAGCTTAATATGTCATTTACATTCTTTAAACTTTAAATTGTTACGAGCAAATATAGCGGAACCTCCTCGAATGGCTTTATTTCTGCTGAATGCACTAGTTAGCAACTTGGTGATTATTGAAGCCAAATATTAACAGATGACTAGGCAACCAGTGCTCGGTAATACATAAAATATCAATTTTATAACAGTTAATAAAAGCTCAACTAATAATTCTTTGTGTTCCATTCCTTCCAAATTTTGACGCACCAAGTTGATACAATTATTATTTTTCACAGACAGAACATCCTTGTCCTTTATTTGGAGAGGGATTTCCTATTGTCTCACTACTTAGTTTAAAGAATTTTGTTGTATACAAATATTGCTATTATTAATAGCATTTGTCTTAAAATTATGTATGCAATAGGCTACAGTTGTAGCTAAATGTCGTTTACATTTTTTTCTTAAGTACATAGTACTATAGCACCTCTTCCGGGGGCAAGGAATAAAACATGTAGCTCTTCTGTTAGGTGCTATATTTCCAAATAACTACAGTCTCTTCTTTTACACTTGTTCTTTATTACAAACGTAGACACAGTTATTTGTTACTTAACAACGCTTGGGAAAGTGCTACTTGCACGCCTATGATCGCATACAAGAACCTATTCCGCGAGCTCTCTACAATGAATGACGGAAGACCAGATCTTCAATCGTACTTTTCGTCAGAATAACATTATTAATAAATTTATTTGTATCGAAATACACAATAGCGTCAGCGTCACTATGACTACATAGAATACTCTGGTTCTGGCAGAATAATCAGCGTCGCAGCAGCGAGCGTCTGGCTGCTGTGACATTACAGCTGAGTCAGGGCCCTTTCATTGGCACAGTGCACAGCACACACGAATATATATTAAGTATTGTACTGTTTTGTTTTTTCTTTTTAATGTTTGTGTTGCACTGTTTAATGAATAAAATGTTTATCTATCTATCATATGTGTTGATTTTAAAAATTAATTTGTTTTGTGCTTGCGTCCAGTTACTGAAATAAGGGAAGGCACAAAAAACGAACTTACAATTAGTTTTCTTTTTAATGTCTAGTAAAGTGCATAAGCCTTTATTATTTAAGTCTGCACGGGAGATGTTTCGAGGGTTTCCAAACATAATTAATACAGTAGTTTTACAGTCTAAATTATCATTTGCTATCTTTGAAATCAGAGAATTAAAAGTTTTGCCTGGATAGCAACTTTTTTTATGTTATGGTTATCAGGTTCCCTGCCCCTGTGTACGTTGCTTAACTCACTGATCGGTTTAGATCAGCCAGCGCCACTGGGCTACGAGCGCTTATTTAGCATTGTTAACAAATTTTATAATCTCCAGAGTTATTTTCTGACTTCCACCTTTCCTAGGAGGCTACCAGCGATGACGTCGATTGATCGTATTTACTTATAGTTTTTTTTCGCGTTTTGCTTACTTCTCCACTACTGTAATCTCTTCTGTAAAATGAGTTAATATCACTTTTTACAGAAAAAAACTACTTATGACGAATTGATGAAATATCGAGTCCCGACCCGTCCGCCCACTGGACTTTCCCACTGGTGGGTGGACGGTAATTCATGATTGTCTCTCCACATCGTATTGAGCTTCCCCATTCATGTTAGCTCTACATACGAAACAATCTAATTCGATACTTAAAAAAACTGAATAATTTTTCAGGTTAAAACAAATAAGCATACTTACACGAATCAATGGCGAATCAAAACACCCCAGGGACGCAAATAGCTCTCTCCCGAAAGTCCAGAGGCATGTCCATGTAAGTAACTAACTAAGTAGTTAGAGTAGTAATTAACACTTGACTATTAGTAGGACACATCTTAACCATGCACACAACTTGTATGTACTTCTTAGGTACATTCTTTTGAACACAAAAAGAGCGGTACCTAGTCACTTCATAAGTGTATGGAGACACTATGGCGTGGGTTTAAATTAGGTACCTATCTAAAAACAATTTTCTTACTGTTGTTACGCAGCAGCGTGCTAAGCCATTAATTTAAAACGTGAAAGCCGTGAACCTAATCACACAGTGTAACAGAACATAGCTGTCAAAATTCATATTGCAAAATTGGTAGCCTAGCTACTAGCTCCCTAAATGGCCAGGATTGCTGATTTCCTAGATTCAAACTTTAATATCAAAGTTCCTTAGTTAATTACCCAAATCCCTATGCCTACTAATATTATAAATGCGAAAGTAACTCTGTCTGTTTGTCGGTTACGCTTTCACGCCTAAACTATTGAACCGATTTTGATGAAATTTGGTAGAGATAGATTAGACCTTGGGAAAGGACATAGGCTATATTTTATCCCGCAGCTGGGCACGATATAACCCGTAGTCCACGCGGGCGGAGCCACGGGCGTAAAGCTAGTTAAGTAATAAAAAGTGGAATGTACGCAACTCAAGTTACCACACGCGTGCACTCTGTGCTGTTGGTGATAAGAGCGGTTTTGCAATAAAAATGGAGTAACCTGATACGCAGGCCTCTGTACACATGGCAGCACATCAGGCTATACGTGTTGACCTTGACGTCGCCAAGGTCAACACGTTATCTCGTTCGTAATAGCCTTTCGTAGTGCAAATGACTTTCGTAGTGCAAATGGGTAACCTGGCGTGCTGCTGTCTGTACATACATAGTATGTTATAGGGTTTAGCGACACTTTAGGGGGTGATTCACCCCATCCCACGAAACTGAACGTTTTTTTTTAAAACAAAGAATTTTCAACTTGTCATTTGCTTTTAAGAATTCAGTAGCTCACACAATTTTCATAATTCGACCCATCCAAGTTTCATAGGAAAAGTTGTTCAGTTCATCTTTAATTTTCGTTGGCTAATTTTAAGTCACTTATTATTATTGCATAGTGCAGTTAGAGTACTTACCTTACCTATCATTAATTATGAAAAAAAGGTAAGTACTTCGAGCAATTTATGCTTTTATGAGAATCAATGGTTTAGTTTACGGCTTGAGTTAACCACCGAAAGGTGTCTTGTCGTTTTGTGATTCATAGTCGAAAGTACCTAAGTATCTGGTTTTAATGATTTCTAATGTTTTGCTCTCAACGGTTGTTGTAGTTTTTGATCAACGTTAGATATTTTTGAAATATTACAGGATCCCTGGGCTTCGTGGTACAAAGCAGTGGGAGTATGCGATGAAAAAGTTTAATATGGTCAACAAAATACACTGCAAGTTAGTCTCGTTTGCATATTTAAGCATTATTACGACTTTTAGAGTTTCCACTGCGTTATACGGCCCAATAATATTACACATTGCGTGGTACAAGCTTTTAACACCCAAAAACTATGAAAAACAGCGTTTGCGCATTTTATACGCAGTGTATAATTTATTATTAGTAAGACCGACCGTAAAAACGGTCAGCGTTGTTTTCTGACAGGTAACCTAGGTACGGTAGCCACAGCGCTCACAGCTATATATACTTATACCTTTAAGTACTTTTACAATGCAGTTGCTCGGAAATGGCCCCGTAACATGGCCACGGAGTGTACGTTTACGTACCCCATAAAACACATGTATGTTATGTAATTTGAAATGACGAGAAGATTTTGAAAAGAAAAAAATATTTGAACTAATGAGCAAATAAACCATTTTTCATATACCAAAATTCAACTTCAGTGGCTATTCTGTGATCCAGTAAAGTTATTTTTTTTATCGAATGATGCATAAAAAGTTAGCAAAAAGTGAATAAAATACTGACAAAAATGTATGACGCAATAAAGAGTAGCTGATTTGATAAATCAGTGACCCTTTTGACAAGTGAGAGTATTATCTTTTTCATAAAGCTTCATACTGGCTTAATAGAATGACAGCAAAGAGTTTTTATGCCTGACAAAATAATTATTTCTGACAAATATCTTGATTTATAGTGAAATAAAATATAAAAGTTAATTATTTATTTTACTTTTTCAATAAAACAAATCTGATTTTTAACAAACAATTGAACTATTTAATAATTTCTGTAGGCGCAATTGGCATTTTAGTTACTTAGCCTTTGCCTCATAATTGTGGAGAAATATTTTGTTCGCCATTGTTTTGCCCGCCATTTGAAATAATTTGTTCAACAAAATTATTTTTGTGTTACAAAAATGATAATTCCTTAATGTTTTGTGTTTAATCGTAAAATATTAGTGCACATTGTTCAATTGTAACAAGTTTTCAGTGAATATTGATTGGAAATACTATCTTTTAAGAACTTTAGATGTATCTATACGATGTAAGTTTTTGACAACATTTTTTTTTAGTTTCTTTCCTCGGCTAATGCATTGTAAAACGTTGAACAATATACGTGCCTTAGGTAATGTGTAACTGGAGCCCTATAAAACACTCGCTTCGCTCGTGTTTCAAATGGGCTCACGTTACACATTACCTACGACACTAGTATCGTTAATAACTATTAAGTATGTATTTTATGGAGGCGAAATATTTTACATATACATTTTGTAAGTTATATATAAGATATCGTAGAGATCGACTTAGAAAAATTAAAACATCCGTTCTCTTTTTTTTTAAGTACATGGATACATATGATGAAAGAGATGACGTATAAAGCACTTATTTCTCTTTCTGTTCTCTTCACTTATTCTCTTTCTAGCCGGCTTCCATTTTACTCTCAATTGTTTACCGTTCACTCGTGTGTACTTGAGCTGTCAAATGAACAGCAACATTAGTGAAAATTTGTGTTTTTCGTTGAGAAGAAGTTGTTTTGTTTCGTGTCAAAACATCGGATAAGAAGGTAGCAAAATGCCTTCGTGCTCTGTAAAACAGTGCAGCTCTACAGGGCACACAAAAATAATAGGCAAACGTGCATCTGTAAGTCGGTAAGTAAGTAACAGTTTTGGTTGAAATACGCCTATTTAAACCTTTAAGTATTACTAAGATTGTATTTCATACTTTTCACATTTTTTACACCTTACATTACTTTTCTTTACCCCTGGGTGAATCCGAAAATACCCCATGTATCGCGATTTTTCGTAGTTTAGAAGTTATGATTTTTTGAAAGCGTTTTTCGAATTTTCTACAAGCGCTATTTCAAAAAATCATAACTTCTAAACTACAAAAAATCGTGGAACATGGGGTATTTTCGGAGTTACCCAGGGGTGAGCAATCTAAAAAAAAATTCTTGACGTCACCTTTTGGACCACCCTGTATATACAAGGTGTAAGGGACAGTTTTTCAAAAACTGAAATGGCGAAATCAAATCATAGCTAAGATTTTATAGTTAAGACCTGCGTTTAGAAAATATATTAATTTCATTAATGTTATTCTGTATGATTCTTTTACCTCAGAAATTTATTTTTCTTTTACCCAGTGAGAGGATTATTAGTATTAGTTTGTATTTGGTTTGATTATGTTTTCAGGTTCCTAAAAAAAGAAGCGTTTCGACGTAAGTGGTTGGATATTATTAGGATAGAGAATTTGAAACCTCTTAAAGTACTGCACTTATGCTCGTTACGTTTTGAGGAATCATCATTCAATAGAACCCTACAAATTTTAAGACAGCGGGATGATGCTGTGCCCTCAGTTTCTTTTTTGGTAGGTTTTTTTTTTTTACTTTCATTTATTGTTTTTAACTTTTTTATTTATTTTACCCAATATCCGTAAAATTTCTTGATCAGAATATATGTAACTTAGTAAAAATAAAACACTTTTACTGTCTAATAACAATGCGTTTCGTGAAATAACTGATTGTTATTTGACAGCAACAGTGATTTTTCGAGAATTTTCGAAATTCTATATTTATTTAACCTCGTTATGAATAATTCCATTCCAGCCATTAAGAAACAGAGACATGTCGGTTTTGAGTGTTCAGTCGTCAAATTTATTGAAAAAGCAGCCAACCGACAAACATATAAATGAGAATTTACTATACTTACTGAGTGTAAGAACTGGACTGAATTCAAGCCATTTTCTAGTGGAATTTATTCATTTCATTATTGATTTTAATATACTCCGTTTAAAAAAAACCGTCAAAAAACGAGAACCAGCAATGTAAATCGCATTCTGACAGCGAGCGGCGGGGCGCGAGTGTGGAATATTATGATGTAGTGCCAGAATGTAAAAAACGAAACTCTTTAACGTGACGTTTCCGAAAAAAAATTGAATTTTGGCGGTCATCTTGGAATTCAGCGGGTAGGTCACTCCGGGCTTTGCCCTGCGCAGAGCTTGGTCTTCGGTCTCATGTCACGATTTTGTATGGCGGCTTTTATTTTAAAACTGAATATCTTTTTTATACTTATTCATTGTACAGAGGCCAGCGCATCAGGTTACACCATTTTCGTTGCAAAACCGCACTTATCGCAACACCACAGAGTTCAGAGTGTGGTAGCCTGATGTGCGGCCCTCCGTACAATAAAGCACATACGGTACATACATATTTTATGTCACCGTTAAATTGTCAAAGCCTTAGGGCGACTTGCACCAAAGCTTTAAACATATTTAAAAGCCTAAACACATTTAACTCGGTTGTCAAAGCAACAAAATCTGTCAAATTAATCAAAATTTGTCTCGCTAAATACGTTTAGCACTTTGGTGCAAGTCGCCTTTAATATTGTAATTTGACTTAGTAAGATTATAAACTCTGGGTACTTTGTGAACTGTCCTTTTTTTCACATTGACGGACTTTTTTTATAAATAATATTAATGCAACCTAACCGATCCTAAAAAAAATATAAACAAATGCTATGATTTTTGTTTATTTTTCATTTATCATAAGTAACCGTACTCTGTATCACCTATCGATACTTTGAAGCCCTAGCATGTGCTTACTACAGGCACGAATATTTTATTTTGTGAGCGTAGAGTTAGCGTACACAAGTCGGAATTCTAGGTTTTTGGATATGCCAATGTTTAGTGTATAAATTCTTCTTAATTGCTGTAAAAACGAAATATATTCTTCCCCTTTAGTTTAAGAGATGAAGACTATGATAGGTGTGCACACCAGCGTGACGTCAAGCTAGCGTACACATGGCCGTAATCGAAAACGGCTCATACTACAGCACAGAAAGTTATACCAAGATTCTCTGTATAAATTCTGCTACTGCTGTGCAAAATTTCATAAAGATTGCTCGTCAACTAACGCAAATATGAAGCAATGTTCTCGAGCGCCTGTCGAGCCGGTGTCAAGCTAGCGTAAACATAATAGTGCTCATAGTAGGATGACTTTTCTGGTTATATCTGCTATGTAGATAAATTCTGCGTCATATTCGGACTATATGTGCAATTACTTTCTCAAAATTTGCAGTGGCTGTTTGGCGTCGGACTTCGGTAGGAGGGTGGTCGCGAACCAGACTGCCCTTTACAGAGTCTACCACACCGCATGAGACCATTTGACGCCACCTCAGATTCAAAACAAACTTAGGGGTCGTTGCCTAAGATGGATTACTAGGAGGCAGGTCTCATTTGTGTTTCCTTAGTCACCTCTTACGACACCCACGGAAAGAGATGGGTTCTCAACCGATCACCACACGGCGAAATCAGCAATATTTATGAAATTTTGCACAGCAGTGGCAGTTTTTTAAATTTATTTATTATAAGATGGGTTAACTCTTAACCTCAATCTTGACCATAGAGGTCAAAGATGAGGTCGACAAAAACAAAATTTTGTTCATTAAAGCTAATAACTTGTTCATTATAAACTTGTAAAATGCATTTTACAAGTTATCGGCCGAGAGAAAATTGGTCATGTAAAACTGTTACCAGCTCGGGTACTATAAGATCAATGCTTACTTTTGATTTGAACTCGAATCTAGTGTTGGATGATAGAGTTCAAAATGACACTTGAGACGTCATCAAGAATACGGGCCTTAGTGTATAGACCAAGATTCCAGGGACGCCAGACCTTACTTATTTTCTCATTAACCAAAAGTGTGGGAAAGAGTAGTGCTAATATGTACTATTAACATATGAATACCAGCTAGCCTGGGCCGACGGTCAATTTTCAGGTACCAGGTTCTGAAGGTACTTCCAAAAATTGCTCACTTGTCTTGAAGTCTGGTTGCTTTAAAAGGTATTGTTATAGTTCCCTGAACATCATACATATACAAAAATCATGGCTCAGATTGTCGGTATAATCCCATAATTTACTTGCGAACTGTAATTTTTAAAGATCATTCTGTAAATAAGTTGTTTACTTCATCAGCCCATAAAGTCCCCAGTCCCCACTGCTGGGGCTCGGGCCTCCCTCAATAACGTGAGGGGTAAATGCCATACTCACCACGCTTGGCAGACGGGTTGGCGAGGGTTTTGATATAATTGCAGAGTTTTCCTTCTCTATGTGCAGATGAACTTGCTTGCATGTTTACCTTAGTCGCCTTGTACGACACCTCGGTAAGAAAGAGGGAGGTCCTATTCTGCTCTGCCAGGGACTCACACGACTCTCAAAATAAGTTGTTTAATAAGTGTGAAATATTACCTGTTGATAAGAAAGTGTACTATTTAATAGCGTTAGAGTCATACCATAAGGAAGAATTTAAAAACGAAATTGAGCATAAATATAATACAATAAATAAATTAAAGGGAAAGTTTGGTCAAGTGAGAGTTAAAAATTACTATGGGGAGAGGACAAAAAGGTATCTGGTACCAAAATTGTGTAACAAATATCCAGTATTAATTGATAGAAATAAAATAAAAGGGTTACGTGAATTAAAAAGGAAAATTTGAAATTAAATGTTGTCTTCTTCTTATCGTGCAAACTATATCATGTAATAAATAATACATTTAAAGTTAAGTTTATTAGTTAATTAAGTTTAAAGATTACTACATAGGAAGAGCGCTACGCCTACAAACTACTCTTGTAGTTTAGCGACTTTAGTTTTAAGTTAAACATTGTAATCTTTATTTGAAATAAAGTATTTAAAAAAAAGCAAGGAGATAGCTGGCAACATTTGCCCCGCAGTGGGATAAACAACGATAGGCTTAAATAAATCAATCTAAGTGAATGTAGGTAGGTAGGCAGGAACTTTTGGTAACAAAGTTCACTGATCAAAATTTTTTAAGCCTTCGCGCGCCAAATGAACAGTGTACGAGATTGCTATCGAAAGCGGCGTAAATGATCGCGCGACGGGTTAATTTCGCTAATTTAAAAGCATTCGATACATTAAGGTTATTTTTAGATCGGTACCCAAAGAATTACCTCGACTAATGCAACCGAAGAGAGTTTTCCCGACCGGTTCTACTTATGAAGGAACTTGGAACGAGCTAGGAATAAGCGGTACCGGAGTGTACGAGTTCCCACTTAATAAGCACGGTAAGTAATAAAGTTGATAGCATGTGTTGGCATTTTTATTTGTTGGCAGTGATTTTAATATTTTTCTGTTACTACTGCTATTAACCATGTCCTGTCCATCTCGATAAACAGATATTCAATTACGTTAACGGTTGCTGATTCTATATTAAGTTGCTGCGTTGATTATCGAGTTCTTACTCAGCGTGGGCAGTTGCTTTGTCAATTGAATTTTCGTTTTCTGCGTGAAAAAGTTGTTTGATGTATAATAGTGATAGTGTTTTATGCAGTAAATTGACTAAAATTCATGTAGTGATAAAAAACTCAAGTGACAACAGTGTTTCTGCTCCGTTTGGTACCGATAAAGATCCTCGCGGTTGTGCTTTTCGCCGCCAGTTTTCGTAAAACAGACGCTATCCGGTTTTACGCAGAACACGAGGAGCTTAAGGTTAAGTTAGAGAAAGAAGATTTTTCACTGAAGACATGGCTGCATGGACATAGTTTCCTTTGCCTTTCCCAAAAGGGATAAATTAAACAAAAAAAATCGAGTACTTTTATCGAGGTAGGTAAGGAATGTTCTAAAAGTATTGTTAGTAATTTGACTTTATGGATTCTGCTCGTGGCCGGTTTGTACGAGTGGTAGTGACGTTGCCTCTTGATCGGCGGGTCTTGGGTTCGATTCCCAGTCGGGGCAAATATTTGTGTAAAAAGCAAATGTTTGTTCTCGGGTCATGAGTGTTCGTGGCTGTCTTTATGTGTGTTCCAAGGGACCCACGACACAAGGAAAAACCTTAGCGTGGGCTTTTTAGTGTGTAACGTTTATTTATTTATAATTTTGTCCCTCAAACCAGTTTATACGGAATTATGAAGCTGAAATGCGTAAGATCGACTCGCACTTGGCCGTCTCACTGGTGTAGGGTGTTTTGGGTTTCCGTTTTCGTTTCGTTAACGGACGTTCTAGAAAACGGACGTTTTAAGAAATGGATGTTTTTGGAAACGGACATTTTGAGAAACTGGCGTTTAGCAAAAATTATGTTCTGAGAAACTGGCGTTTTCCAAAACGATCGTTTTGTGAACGGAAATTTTTGGAAGTGGTCATAACGGTAGTGGGAGCCGAAGAAGGGATTTAGGGATTTACTCAAGCATGTCAGATTAATATAAGGGAGGATACCTTATGTAAAGGGGGGTTAAGTACTAACTAATTAGAGTCAATTTTGCTAATCTGACGATTTGAGCCTAACCTAAGGGGGTGGGAGGGTAACAGTTGCAAAAAAAAATAATGTGTGGATTTACTCGAGCGCGGTCGTCTTTATTTTTATATTAAAGGTAATTATACCAGAATAACAAAATATAATCTGACGAGTTCCGCTATATGATAATATGATCAAATTGAAACATGTACTATATATAAATTGTTGGTCCTGATTCACTGACTTATCAACGCCCAGCCAAAACCCTTAGACCTAGAAAGCTAAAATTTAGCAAAAAGATGTCGTTCATAAAGTAGGATAGCACTAAGAAAAAATTTTTCGAAATTCCACCCCTGAGAGGGTGAAATGGGGTTTCAAAGTTTGTATGGAGAAAACAATTTTTTTGGACATTTTGACTCGAATCTTCGTTAAGATATACCATAAAGCAAATAAACTGACACGTGTTTCGCGATTTTTCGAAAATCATTCCTTAAGGGTCTAAATAGGTTAAATAAAATTAGATTGCAAGGTCTTGAATTAGGTACTTACTGATTGTTAAACGCCCAGCCCTAACCCTCACACCTATGAAGCTGAAATTTGGAAAAAAATATGTGTTTTTATAAAGTAGGCAAGCACTAAGACAGGATTTTTCTAAATTCAACACCTAGGGGGGTGAAATGGGGGTTCAAAGTTTCTATGGAGAAAACAATTTTTATGGACATTTTGACTCGAACCTTTGTCAAGATATACCATTAAACGAATAAAGCGGACACGTGTTTCGCGATTTTTCGAAAATCGTTCCCTAAGTGGGTTAATTAAAGTTAAATTGCAAGGTTCTGAACTTACTGATTGATCAACGCTCAGCCCAAACTCTAGAAAGTCGAAATTTAGCGAAAAGGTGTATTTTTTATGAGGTGAGCAAGAAATAAGAAAGGACTTTTTATAAAATAAAACCGACTTCAAAACGTGAAAAATAAAACGTTACATTACGTTTTTTATCATTTTAGTGGAAATAATAGCAAGTACGTAAAAAACTATTTAAAAAATATTTGACTTCATAAAAAAAATTGTTTTACTCTTTTCACTTTAGGCACTTTAAAACTTAAACTAACGTTTATCGATATCTTTTTTAACGTAATATTTACAGGTTGTACGTTAAAAAAGTATAACGTCAATAATTGGGAAGCAATGGTTGGTCCATAAATATTTCAGTGACTCCACGCAGTTTGGACACTACAGATAGGTGACCGGCCATATTGACGTTTAGATGGCCGGTCACCCTTAAATGTTTTAATTCTCCTAAAATACGTTGGAAGCAATGTTCTAGTGATAGGCAATAAATGGAAACAATATGGAAGCAATGTTTGAGCATCATTTCAGCGTTAAATATGTCTAGTGACCGGCCATTCGGACGCTAACTATTTAATGCAAGGGTTGCCCTCGATTTCCCTTTCGAACAAAAAAGAATTTTGAAAATCGGTCCATAAATGCCGGAGAACATCATGTCACGTTTCAACACTGAATTTTTCACTTTTCTCCAGAATGTACCCTATAGTCTACATTATGACCACTTCCCAAAATGTCCGCTTTTACGTCGCGGAAACCTATTAGAGTTGGTAGATTAGATTATAGGAAGTTTAATGGTTTAGGATGTTTCATGTCTCTCAAGCTATAATCCTCACTTCTGAAAACCTCATGAAAATCAATTTTGATAATGCCAATAAATAATCATGAAATAGTCACAAATAGTCATCAATGTGAGATAAATAGTGTACTTAAGATTTCGAAGATATAGCTATGGTTCGGTGTATACATATATAGATACCTATAACTATTGGTTGACATTCTCACCTCTCATGCGGGCAAACGATAGGGACATTTGACATAGTTTGCATGCCAAAAAATAGTGTATAAATAGTAGTCCCGATATGTTGAATTTCAAGTCCAGAGCTTTAAGGATTCCAGAGTTACAGAGGCAAGTTGGTGAGGATTACAGCTTGAGCATTTCAAGATGTAATGCTCACCTCAGTTCTCTGTAACGCTTGGAATTTTCAATTCAAAATTAGTATAAAAAAATAGTGTATCCAATCTACATCAAAATTTAATTTGATTTGAGTCCTAGAAGTATTTTAAATTGCGTCGCTTGTGCCGGTCATACAAGAAGTACAGTCATGAACAAAAGTAATTACCTGTCTGTCTTAGAGGTCATCCATAAATTACGTCACAAGTTAAAGGGGGGGGGATTGTGTGACTACTAGGTTATTAGGCTCTTCTCCCGTTCTCGTTGAATCATTACTCAAGCAATATTTAGACGAAAGTAAGGTTCATTTCAGTTTTTCACACATAAGATTGCTTGATATTCTTAAAACTTTTATAATTTTAAACATGAAAAAGACTGTGGACCTTGATGTTCTTTCAGTAAAGATAATAAATTGCAAAATTGATTGTATTGCCCCGCATCTAGTGTTTAAAGCTGCTAAGTACATCTGACCCCTACTTCAGTACTACCAGTACTTAGCAAAATTTTAGGAAAAATTAACCATACTCAAATTACCACTCACTTTTACGCTCATAACCTTATGAATATTAATCAATTTGGATTCACGCGGGGTCGCTCAACAACCGATGCCGCTGTTGAGCTCATTCGTCACATTTTTGGGGCCTGGGAGGATTCACATGATGCTCTTGGAGTCTTCTGTGATTTGACCAAGGCTTTCGACTGTGTTCACTATGAGACTCAGATCAGAAAATAATATCACTATAGTATAAGAGGAAACGCACTTAGGCTTCTGGAATCTCATTTGAGTAATAGGATCCAGAAGGTTGAGGTTAACGGCACTAGATCACCTGGGTCCACAGTCTGTATGTGCGTCCCACAGGGTTCAATTCTAGGACCATTCTTGTTTCTTGTATACATTAATGACTTACATTTTCTTGTTAAAGAGATCGTATTATTTGCAGATGATACATCACACTTATTTAAAGTGAAAAGATATAACTCCGATTATGACGACATAAATACTGCCATCTCTAAGGTAGTTTATTGGGTCACTGTAAATAACCTACTCTTGAACAAAAAAAAAACAAGTGTATTAAATTTACCTTGCTTAGCGTTAAACAGGTTAATACCAATGTAAAGGTTAAGAATGAAAAACTGGAAGTTGTAGAATCTTCTGTATTCTTAGGAATCACTCTTAACGCAAAGCTTCAATGGGGTCCTTATAATGATAAGTTAGCGAGCAGACTCAGTTGAGCAGCTTACGCGGTTAAATAAATCAATTATCGGACGTTGAAACCTTGAGAACCGTATATTTCAGTTACTTCCACAGCCTAATTTCATATGACATTTTACTGTGGGGTAATGCTGCCGACATCAATAAGATCCTTGTTCTGAAGAAAAGAGCTGTTCGCGCGATTTATCAAATTAGACCCAGAATGTCTCTTAGAAATAGATTTAAGGAAATAGATATTTTGTCATTTGCATCCCAATATTTATATAATAATATTTTATTTTTAAAGAAAAATTAACAACTTTTCAAGAAAAATTGTTATAGGCACAATGTAAACACTAGAAGCAAACATAAATTGGATTTACTGGTCAGTCGTCTCCACAAAGTAACAAACTCTTTAATGGGCTTGTTACATCTATAATAAGATTCCCATTAGTTTTCAAAGCTTACCCTTAGAGAAATTTAAGACAACAATTAAACAAAAACTTTGTAAAAAGAGCTGTTATAGAATTTCTGATTATCTATTAGACAAGCAACCGTGGGAATAAATTGCTCAGCTCCAGAGTCATTCAGATTAAGTCAATTAAAATTAGAAGTAAGAATATTAATATGATTGACTTCAAAAGAGCGACCCTCGGAGTTTCTTGCCTATTCTTCTCCTGAAGAAGACTGCACCTTTGCGAATAGGCGCAAAGTCAAAAGTGCTAATGTAATTTACTATATTGAGATGTTCAAGTAACATTTTGTATGTTCAATGAAATGAAGACTTTTTAGTTTGAGTCTGAAGGGGCAGAGGGGGTTCGAAAACTTTGTGACGTCACATGCTAAAATACTAAAACGCGAAATTTATATGTGAATAAAAACCTTACAAAATTTACGATCTCAATGTATATTTATTATAGATTATTTAATAAAAATGAGAAAAAATGAGAATTACTTTTTTTATCATTTTCAGATAGGTACATGAATAATATTGAAAAATGTGTGACGTTAAATCAGGGAGGAGGGGGTTCTAAAAATGTGACAACCCGTGAAAAGGACGGGGGGAGGGGTTGATAAATCCTGAAATTCGTGTGACGTAATTATGGCCCCTTACTTTTATACCTCTGAAGTTGTTTTTAAGTATTTTAACCTACTAAAGCTTACAAAGTAGGTACTTACATGAAAATAATAAATATAAAAATGTGTTCTTCATCACAAAATTTTACCTGTAAATTAACTTTTTACATCTTCGTTCCCTTGGGAATTTTGTAAAATACTTAATGGTTTACAAAGACGATTCACTGGTGACCTTCTCGTGCAGGTAGGTATGTTACGGACTGCGTCACTGTCTAAGAGCCGATCGTTGTCTTAGTTTTACTTTATGTCGAATTTTTCATTTACAAGCGTGTTAACAACTTTTTGGGCATGTCTGTGGTATTTTCAAAAACAATACGTTCTATGGAATTACTACTAGGGAGCCGCCTACGATGGTTCCTGCTGAACGTTAAATGCGAATTACTCTTAAAAAAGCCGCATTAAAAGCTATATTCTTTTGTATATTTTGTAAAGCTAAATATCTTCCGAAGTTTTAAAAGCTGTTTAAAACCTGCAGGTCCATCTTAATTATTTTTTTACTAACTTGAAGTTTTGAAAGGATTTCGCTGAAGTGCCAATTTGAACTTTAAAGTTAAATTTAAATCATGTTTCATAATGATGAGGGACATCCAATTTTTTTTAAATGGTAGCTGATATTTCCCTTACTATCTACCATAAATATTTTTATTAAATAATCTTAAAACATAAAGAGAAATAAAATTAAATTCGATGCTGGGTGATAAATTTTGAAAAATTCATTAAATGTGTTATAACTTCTAAACTACAAAAAATTACGGAACATAGATGGGAGTCCAATCGATAGGTATTGGTGTCCCCAGACCAAAGACCTTCGCTGGTACAGTTTTCCTGGGACAGCCTGTATACAATTTATATAAACCTTACGACAGAGACTATAATATTGTTTTTGAAGGAATTATGGATAAATTGCAAAGTAGGTAGGTTGGTATGTAGGTAGTAGCACTGATTTAAAGTTGACAAAAAAAATGCAATAAAAAACAAAAATAAACACTGTCTACTGAGTAGTTCTCACTGGGCAACAATTGATTGATTAGGTTATTTTTGTCTGTTATTTTAACGGATTTTTTTAGAAAAAAAAGGTTTATTTTATTTTTTATATTTTAAAGTCAGAGTTTTATAATTAATAATTTATCTTAATTACCTACATGTTTCCAGCTGAATCCATGATGTCTCTTAATATAAATGAGTCCATATGATGACATTTATTAAACTCTGAACCTAGTATGTTCATCTAGTAGAACCTGACCTCTGATTAATTTTATAATTCACAAATATTATAATACTCAATATTTTTGTGTGCACGACTGTACCAAAAAAGTTCGTATGTAGAAGTTTACAGGACTTTTGAAGATTCTTCTAGGATGAAAATCAAATTAAATTTAATGTAGATTTTATACACTATTTAAACACTATTTTTATACTAATTTTGAACTGAAAATCCCAAACGTTACAGAGAAATGAGATGAGGATTACACCTTGAAATACTCAAGCTGAAATCCTCACCAACTTGCCTCTGTAACTCTGGAATCCTTGAAGCTCTGGACTTGAGATTCAACATATCGTGACTACTATTTATACACTATTAATTGGCATGTAAACTAAGTCGAATGTCCCTATCGTTTGCCCGCATGAGAAGTGAGAATGCTTGTTATGATGTTAGGTATCGTGAAATATAATAAAAAGGATTAAAAACTTTAACCCCAGTGGGGTCCCTACACGACAAACGTCCAAAATATCGCATTTTTTATCAATTTTTGTTACTGCTCTATTTCAAAAACTATTTAATACATACACTTCAAACTAAGTCCGCATTTAAAACATACTTTACATTAATTAAAATATATATTAAAAACAGTCAAAAGTGATTCGGACTCAAGCTAAAGATATTTAAACTAAAACTCTTACTTGAACTGTTTTTGTGACATTTACCTGGTTATTTGTCATAGAATTAGTGTTATATATAATAAAACGAAAACACATACTTTTCCCATGCTATACCTATATGGTTTTTGAAATAGAGCAGTAACAAACATTGTTAAAAAAATGCGATATTTTGGACGTTTGTCTTATGAGGACCCCATTGTGGTTTACGTTTTTAATCCTTTTAAATATATTTCACAATACTTAAGGCGACTACAGCACCTAAATTACGATTTTATGATGCGTAGATAATCATGACGCACTGCATTAAATCGAAGAAAAAAATACTACGGTAATATTCAGGACATAAACTAGATAAGTAGTTTGCTGAAAACATGATTCAGCACTTTTGGTTCGATAGAAAAAGCTCACAAAGTCACCTCTAAATACCCAATATTGTGATCTTTTAAGTTGTATAAACGATAGTAAAATGCACACACGAACTTGAATTTGTTATCAAAATGTTCGTGATTGAACACTCTCGATAAGTATTTAACGCATTTTTCGATTTAAGCTGTTACCTTTCCATAAATCTCATTTTTCTAACTTTCGAACATGTTTTTACGCACGCATACTTTCATAGTCCGTAAACTTCGTGTATCGACACTGTTCGCACTGCCGGCCCAGGCCTGTTGAGAGACGGAGATGGCACTATTACTATGTGTGCTGCCTTTATCGGTTGGTGTAGCCGCCTTAACATCATAACACGTATTTTCTGAAAATTTGGACATGCTCTCTATAATAGTTTGAAAGATAGAGGGCTGCGACTGAAACACCAGACTTACATTTCAACTAGCGGACGCTCCACAATTCGTTTCCATGGGAACTCCGTGTAATCTCTTATAGGTAAGCTTCAATAATATTTAAAGATCATCTTTGCAATAGTTTTGATTTTGCGTGGAAATCTTGGTTAGTGGGTAAAAGAATCCGATGTTTCTTTTGTATGTGAATTCCTTAATACCAAATATCGCTAATATCGGCTAATTTTGAGGGGTAACCTTTATCATTTATACCTCCAACAACGTAATAAAAAATGTTTCACGAAAATCTATCCTGACGTCTAGGAAGCGAGTCGGAGGAAGGGGGGAGGGTCAAAGGGCTCAATTTCAAGTTTTTTGCCTATATCCCAAAAACAGTGCGTTGTAGCAGAAAATGTTCTAAGATGAAATGAAAGCCTATAAAATTATCTATAACTTTGCTTTTTACAGTTTTTCCATATTCCCATCCGTTTTCGAACTACACGCTCTGGAAACTTCGAAGCTTACTTTCTGTATGTGAACAGGGTATTGAAGTTTCTTTGACTAACTTTAAAATATCATATCAAGAAGGTGTGTTGAGAAATGATGCCTCGGGTAACAAAGTTCTTGGTCGTTTGTCCTGCTTTAACGATCTTGTTGCTGCAGGAGCAAAATATCACTAAGACTGCTATTTCTCATTTGTCAAGCCTGTCAGTTACTTAAAACTCTAGAAAGCTGAGATCCTAGAGATACCCTTGTAGAGGCTATGGAAGACATTTTTGCTTACATTGAGAAAAGCCCTGATACTCATTTTTCTTACGACGAGATACTAGGTGTTGTAACCGGTGCTAAACTCCAGTGGCGAACTATCAAGGCCGAGTTGAAAAATGAATATGGGGATCAAATATTGATCACACCGGGGCGGGGGTCAACTGATCCAATGCTCCCGTGGTTTGTTTAAGAGACATTGGACATTAAATTATCAATCAAGCGTGGTACGAAAATAGGACAAAAAACGAAGAAGAGGAAAAGTTGATGATCGTTGCTAAAGCTGCAGTAATTTTACGGAAAGATATTTAGAGTCAAGTGTACAGCACAGACACAATATATCCACCTTGCGATAATTACTTAAATAATCCAGATACGAGTACACTGCCTGAATCCCTGAACTTTTTTCTTGAAAGCCTTCTATTGGCAAAGACAAAGAGAGTAGAAGAAACGAAGAGAAAGTGTGTGGCACTAGGAAACGCCATTACTAAAATTTTAAGACCAAAGAGCTTCATATCACCCTTCTGTGCAGCATCTTCCTGTTCACATACAAAAAGTACGCTTCAAAGTTTCCAGAGCGTGTAGTTCGAAAACGGATGGGAATATGGAAAAACCAAAGTTATAGAGAATTTTATAAGCTTTCATTTCATCTTGGAACATTTTTGCTACAACGCACCGTTTTTGGGATATAGGCGAAAAACTTGAAATTGAGCCCTATGACCCTCCCCTCTCCCTCCGGCTCGCCTCCTAGATGTCATGATTTTTAGTATGTTTTCTCCCTAAACACTCTGAATGAGTTTCTGAAGAAATCGCTTAGGTTCCCGCTCACGCACTCTACAAATACTTTATTGACTGAACTATAAGCCGTAGTTGTCAATGGCTAAGTACTTAGTTCAAAAGTCACCTATCTTAGTGTCTAGTCGAAGTCTGTTCTATTTATTGAATTAAGTTTTCTTTTATTTTTTCAGGTCAAAGGAAAACGTACGTTGGGAGTTTCAACAATGGACAGTTTCATGGCGATGGCGAAATTAAATATCCTGATGGCTCTACTTTAAAGGGCAAGTGGAATGAAGGCGAACTATTAAACAAGAAGTTGACATTCGCTGACGGATTACAATATTCGGAAAAAAATTGGTTTTACTGTGTGTATCCGGATCGAAGGTAATAGATTTTATAAAAGCATTGAAAAATTATGTGTAAAAGCTCACTTCCTAATTTATTTCCTATTGTAATGCAGATATACTGTGGAATACGACGATGGAGTCCTACCAGCCGGGCGTTCGTACATAACAAGTACTTTACCGAAAAGAAAAATTCCTCCTGGATATTACGATACAGGAGATGGTTTATTCGATCCGGCAACTAACAAGACTTGCCAGTACACTGACACAAATCGTTTAGTTAGGTAAGTACAAACGAACAGATCCCAGATGTGCCTACGATTTAATTGATCTTATTTTATTGAGAGATAAGCGCCCCGCACGCTATCCCCCCGCTCCGCGCTGCTATCGCAGTGCGATGTATATTGCTGGTTTTCGTGTGTTTAAAATCAGTGGCTTGATACGTTGTTAGGTTGTTACCATTGTTTTTTTATGGCAAAATGTTTTTTTATGTGTATTCTATTAACTAATAAAAAATGTAAGCAGAAAATATTAAAAAACATGAAAAAATATTGAAAATTTTCCGGAGAAAAATTCCACTTGAAAATCACTGGAAATGAGGTTTCAAATTACACCCTGTATACTTATTCGATATACAAGGTCTAAGGGACAGCTTAGTAACAAACCTTGCATTCAGATCTCTAAATGATTTTTCAATTGAATTTTTCTCAGGATATTTTCCAAATAAATATAAATGTTTTTCAATATTCTCTGCTAGTATTATATTAAGCTAAAGTGTAGAATTATAGTTTTTAAAAGTACATTTCATGTCAGTTATATCCAATGATGTGTCCAAAAATGTATTTACATCAAATGGTACCTACGCATCCATTTTTAGCAGCCCGCTTGTGATTAACTTCGTCTACTTTGGTACCTCATCGCTCGTTTAATACCTATGTTTGCTACCATTTTGTAGCCGCATCCTGATTTTTAAAGAAGTCTCAATTTATTAGGCCAGTCAACAAAATAGTTGCAAGATTTCTGTTTTGCAGACAATCCTTTTTAAAAAAATTTAATGTAGTCACCCGCAGGATTAAGATGTGTCCTTAAAAAAAATGCCTGTAGATATGCCCGATTTCATTTCGTTTACGTTAGTTTTGTCTGTTTATTCAATATTTATAACAAAAAAAATGGCTGTGGCTTGTAATAATAAAATGAAAATTATATTCCACCTAGGGCTCTTTCTGATCGTGAAAAAGTATGGGTTGTGCAGAACTGTCGTACGGAACCAGACGACCCTCTAGGACCATGCCCGTTCCTTTACGAAAAGTTCCTTGAACCGATGTTAGAGGCCGAATATCCTCCGCCTCCTGCAGCACCAACCAAAACCTACGTTGAAGAGTTGCAGGAAATTGAAGCTATGAGTTTTTCTTTCAACATCCAGCTCGGTTTCTTTAAATCAAATTTCCTAGTTTTAATCGTTATAAAAAAAAAACATTTCATAGATAGGTACACTGGACAGCAAAAATAACGGGTCATTTAGAAAAACCGCGATATCTCCCAAAGTTATTTACATAGATCCCTCGTATAAATAATATATTATAAGCAGATTTGTGACGCTTATTATACATATCAAAAAGGTTGCATTTGAACAAGTTACAGCTTGTTCAAATGCAACCTTTTGGAATAGAAAAATTTTCTCGCTTTTGTTTCAAACCGAGCTGTCATCATAAACAGTTTTTTTGGTTGGTCACAGTATTTTATGCATCAACCATGCACCAACATGTCGTTATCTACTGAATAATGTACACGAATTATCACCATGGTACAAGAAGGAAGGAGTCAGCGGAGTACTGCTAGAACAGTAGGTGTATCTTTATCCACGGTCCAAAGAGTACTCCAGCGTTTTCAAGAGACCGGCATGAATATCAGGAAACCAGGAAATGGCAGGCCAAGGTGTACAACTACACGAGAAGACCGATTCATCGTGAGCACTCTGTTAAGAAATCGACATCTCACGGCTGTTCAGGTCCGAAATAGCTTTCAAGAAATTCACCACAACAATGTAAGTTTTGACACGATCCGGCGGCGACTTCGGGAAGCTGATATAAAGCCTTATAGGCCAGCAAATGGCCCTAAATTGCTCAGAGAACATCGAGTTGCCAGGTTGTGGTTTGCTCGAGAACACGTCCGATGGACAGATGTAGATTCGTCCAGGGTTATGTTTTCCGATGAGTCAAGATTTTGTTTATTCGCACACGACGAGAGACGAAGAGTGTATAGGCGACCAAATGAACGTAATCGTCAAGCGCGTTTTGAGGAAAAGGTGCCATTCGGTGGAGGATCAATGCCTATTGGTTTGGGCTGGGATATCTTCAGAGGATCGTACGGAGTTAGTAATTATACAAAACTGTTCTCTGACAGCTCCCAGATATGTAGAGGAGATTTTAAATAGCATGCTGGTCCTTTCTTGGTTGAACATGGTGAATATATTCCATTTTTATGGACGATAATGCGCGACCACATACAGCACATTTGGTCAACGCGTATATTCAAGACGTCGGTATTACCCGCATGGAGTGGCCAGTTCGCAGCCCAGACTTAAATCCCATAGAGCATTTATGAGACGAGCTCGGGAGATGCGTTAAACAACGCTCTCCAGCTGCAGCTAACTTACGTGAGTTAAGAAGTGCGCTAGTAGAAGAATGGTCAAACATAGACCCAAACCATATTAGAAATTTGATTTACAGCATGCCACATCGTCTTAATGAAGTGATACGGGCTCATGGAGAAAATACAAGATATTAAATTTACGGAAAAGCTTTCATTTTGCAGATTAACTGTGTTGTATATTTTTGTTGTCAAAAGTTAGAAGTGTTTATTTTTTTATTTTTTAGTACTTAAATAAAATTATACAGTTTACAAACGTATTATGTATTTTCTTTTATGTATAAGTCAGTCATCTATAACATACTACAGTTTCACTAGTTTGTGTTGTGTAGTTAAGAAACTATCACACTTTTTATAAGCGACCTGAAATTTTTGTGGCCCAGTGTACTAAGGCAATCAGTAGGTGGTGCTGGGTGAATTAAGCGGCAATTTTCTTTTCTTGATTATCATTTGCCATTTAATTCACTCAATTTACATTTAAATTTTCAAATTTACATTTTTATTATTCAACAAATTTTCAGGAACGGGATTAATGGGAAGATTTTTGAGTTTAGGAATAGGTTTGGTATTCTTAGGAGGCAAACATACTAATAAAAAGTACCTGAACCTTTAGGGTGAGCTTAAGGAATAGATACTTAAAAGACCTTATTTTTTTATTGTGTTTAGCTTATACCACGAGAACTATGTAATATGTTTTTTGGGGACAAAAATCAAGGGGTCTGAGGAATCACTGTTTTTAAAGACTAAGAATTTAAATGATATATCAAATCATTCAAAACTATCAGCAAAAGTCAAAGTCTGTTAATTAGTGAGAAATAGCGATTCAAAGTCTAGGGAAGGAATTAAAAAATGTTGCAAATGAGCTCTACTTTAACCCCTTTAAGGGAATGTATCGAATTTCCGGTAACCCTGTATATTTATTTATCACTTTTAAATACTATTTGAGTGTGCATAGAAATAGAGCGATCAAAAAGAAATGGAAAAGGAGAGGGTGTTGGATCTCAAGACTCATAAGCAAATGATACTTCGTCAGACGTGTGGACAGACACCGGACGCGCGCGCCGAAACCCTTTGATCCGTGCCACAAAAGCCGACAAATGACGGATAAGTGACAGACGCGTCTGCAGACGTCAAATACCTACCACGGACGACCAAATTACCCCTTCTACACGTCGGCAGACGCATAGGCAGACGACATCTGCTGATGGATCTGTCGATGTTTAGAGAAGCCTAAATGTTATCCGATGGATAATTAAATCCACAAAATGCCGGTCACTAGCCAGTTGCCCCCCTCTTTCCCCTCTGAAAGATCTCTCACTATATTTTTTTTTATTTTACTGAAAAAACTAAGTACTACTGATGAGACCAAATGATTCTAGTAGAAGTAAATTTTTATTAAATTGCCTAAATATTGATGCTAAATTGATATCGATACAATTAGAAAAAATATCACGGGAAAGGACCTTTAGGAGGGCGAAAAAGGGGTTAGACAGCGGGGAAGACACCGATTACTAATAAGTAGACAATATTTTTCTTCTAAACTCACAACGGAAGCCTTCTTTAAAATTGTTTCAATACTTACTACCGCGACGTTATGCTCGGTGCAATCTAAAGTTACTCTTAACAAGGTGTTTTAAAATAACCCAAAGAAAAATAAAATCCAAAATTATAAGCAAAAATGAAATGGTCGTACGTAGGTAACTCTAGTAAAATCAGTTGCATGGTTGATTTGACATCTTTGAAAATTGAGTTTTCATGTAATTATCGACATATTTGAAATAGAGCTGCGCAATATCTACACTTATTTTTTTTTTGTATTAAATGGTTATTTTTGAAACACGTTGTAAAACAATGGTTCTTTTGAGTTGTATTATACGTAATTTTTCGTTTAGATTTAGAGTTGGTGCTTATTCCGTGTGTAATTTTTTTGTTTTTTATTTACAGTGGGCAAAACAATTACTCCAAGCGAGGCGTCAATCTTACAATACGTTGTCAAAAGGTGGTCGGTTTTCTTATCACCGTAGAACAACTGTACATAGCAATAGAAACTCGGGATCGCGTCAAGGGTCGATAGCATCGCGGCAAGGGTCGCATGCATCGTCAGCGCGCTCTTCCGTAGATGGAGCGCCCAGGAAGTTAATGTTTGACGCTGGGACCATGGACAAAGGCCGAAGCGTTGGCCCCGATCACGATCTGCGTCACAGAAGCACGTTTTGTGAGCGTACTCGCAGCTTATTCCGTGAACGTAGCCTTCAAGATGCTAAAGATCGCGAACGATCCTTTAATAAATTTGTCATCGAATTACCACGTTCTACTTCGGACTTGCAAAAAAAACCAAAAAAAAAGAGCAAACAAGAGGAGCCTGAAACGAGCCGATCGATTTTCCAACGAGCCGATGATACTGACGATATTGCTTTCGAAATTCCTCAACGTCACCCTAATTGGTAATGCCAACACATGCTGTATTTTTATATAAATACTTACCTATTGTGTACCTACCCAACAGTTACTATTGGCTCAGACTAAAAGTACACTTATGATAATGTAAGTAAGTATATCTTTTCGTTCATGTTAGTTTCCCTCTGACATAATTTTTCTAAGTGGCTTTACTTTGATAACAAACGTTGTTTGTATTAATTAATTAAAATTTTACTATAACCTACTTTGTATTTAATTCATTTTTTTTCCTAATGTCGCTTCGTTTTCTTCGATTATGAAGGTGTGGGCGGAGCTTAGAAAATCGAAAAATACCTATTGAAAAATAATTAAAATTACTACATTTCTGTTCATTGCCTAAGTTTTAGCAGCAGTACACAAAAGTTTTTGGGACTATCTCAAGTATCCCATGGGAGTTATGGCGCAGACACACCGCGGCGCAGGCTGTCCACGGCCACGCGGCGCATTTTAGCTGCGTGGATTCATTGGTTTGTCAACGTGGGTCTATGTTTCCACTGCAGTACACGCTACGCTATATACACGAATTGAAACCCACGACTAGTTTGTGCAACAGTAGCGCGGCGCATTTTAGCTACGTGTATTAGATCAAAATATAATTTGAGCCTACCTCACAAGGTGACGGCTCAGAAATGTATTAAAGTGATAGATACTACTTAGGAGCACTGAATTTTAGTTGGTTGCCATCGAATATCCGAAGAACAATTATTTTTGTTCGTTGTTGTATCGCTATTTTTTTCGTCGTCGTATCGCTATTTTTATCAAAAATTCGCTAACTGTATGCTGATTTTCAAAAATTGTTTTTTGTTCGAAAGAGTATGCTCCTGAAGTGGTCCCATATAAATTTTATCGAAAATAATTCAGCGCTTTAAAACAAAATCAACGACAACATACCAAAACATCATCTAAATAAATTAATGATATTTTCGTTTGTGGTTTTGTGAAGACACCTTCCCCCCCGGGCACTTATGATCGAAGGACTTCCTTAAGTGACATTCAGGGGAGCTACTTTTGACTATATGATTTATTTCCTATTTTTTGCGGACTACAATGCCTATTAGCAGATGTCATTCATTTATTTAGATGATGTTTTGTGTTTTTGTTTTTGTTAATTTTGTTTAAAAGCGCTGAATCATTTTAGATAAAATTTATGGGACCACTTCAGGAGTATACTCATTCGAAAAAAGAATTTTTAAAATCAGCCAACAGTTGGTGGAATTATCGCGTAGGTAATGCCACCTTATGATGTAATTTTCGATCAAAATAGCGATACGATGACGAAAAAAAAATAGTTCTGCCAGGCTATGCGATGGCACTAAAATCCAGTGTTCCTAAGAGTATCTGTCACTTTATTACATTTCTGAGCTGCCACCTTGTGAGGTAGGGTTTAGTGCAATGGGAGCTTAAACTACTATGAACGTCTGCCGCGGCTCGGTGGATGGGTTAAGCAACAATAGCCTCCCAATCACGTTGAAAAAATACATTTTATCTGCTATTAATTCAAACTCCTTGCGCAGATAACTCTTCAATATTTGATTGGTCAACATTTTCGACAGGTTTTAGACTTTAAAATAAAAATGTGTGTTCTTTGCTGTCATTAATTAGTAATACTTACGTCGACAAGAAATAAATAAATTAAACAGATTGATCACACTATCGACAGCAACAAGAAAATTACCTACTCTAAACTTTAGTAAATGTTCAAATTTTAATGTACAGAGGGCCGCACATCAGGTTACCACAAGCGTGCACTCTCTGCGCCCTCAACCACAGCGCGACCTAGGACTACGTTTAGCTTTAGCTTACGATTCGGACTCTGATCTACGGAAGGAGCCTACGACCACGGCGTGACTACGGACTACGATTTTGACTCTGCGACTGAGCTGACGGCTTCTGTGTGGACCTAGGATTTATTTAGCTGGCTGAATAAACACCTAAATCATAGTCACTGGTGTTTCACTCCGAATCAGAACCCTAGCACGCAACAATATAATGTGCAACTCTTGAATAAAACAGATTTTCATCGAGAGCTATGAATCACTCGCGTCATTCAGGATTCTAGCAATAATTTAGAATCCTTCATTTACTCGTGATCCAACTTTGGCCCTCGCTTAAAATCCGTCTTTTATTCCCCGAGTTGCACAATATACCATTAAGCGCAAGAAATTTAAACAGCTTTAAAATATTAAATAGAAAGAGGTTTTAAAAGTTTTCCAGGGATTCATAGAATATTTCAACCAGAAACTGCTACTTACAGATACAAAGTCGTTTGACTATTGAGTCATTTTCAAAAAGTAGTCCCGTCACGAAATCGTCAGTAAATTGTATCGTCAAGAAATTTCAGGAAAAATAAAGGGTTTAGGCAAGCATAAGTTTATTATTTTTTGTGTTTTTGAGTCAGATCACATTTAACTAGCTGGCAAACGTATTTGATATATTCAAAACGAGGCTTGGGATGTAAGATTAAACAAATTGAACAACATTTTAATGTAAGATACTTGGGTATATTCAAAAAAAATCTCCATAGAGAGGTTTACAATAAACTTGAAAATAAGAAAATGGTGTTTTTCATTTTGTTTATTTAACTTTTTTTACATCATCACATCATGCATGAACCTATCCAAATTAGGGTTAGGTATATTTTACTGTCGACAAGAAATGTCATGAAATGGTATCAAGAAAACATAAAGAAATTACCTCAAATTTAAAATTCTAATAAGACTATCGTAATTATTCGTAATTTATACACTGCATCACAGATATGAGACTAAATGACAGTAACTATATGTATTAATGGAAGTTTTACTCACTTTTGCTTCAAAAATCACGTGATGAAATTATTAAAACTCGTCAAATGTGCCGAAACTCCAACTTCTTTCCTTTACTGACAACGAATGCAAAATGGTAGCTAATTTGAAGTCTTATCTATGTATTACTGCTGGGTTGCCATTTAAAATGAACCAATATTATGATTAAATATACTATTCTGTACAGCGATAATGCCTCACGAACTATTATTGTCAAGAAATTTTTTGAAAAGGAAATGCCGGACTAAACTTTATTTTGATATTTAGGTTTCAAGCAACCTACTTAATTACCAAATAGACCCATAAATATGTCTATTTGATACATTTTTCTTTCTAACATAAAAATTTATTTTTTATTTTCTAACATAAAAACAAACAGTTATCATTTCAAAGTAAAAGGATTAGTTTTTAGGAATTTTTTTAGTCTGAAAAGTGGTGCCCGGACATCAAAAATTTGTATGGAAAAAAATATTGAAGTAAAACAAAAAATATTTTAAAAAAATATAAAATGTAATTAGGCATACAGTTTTCAAATAATATAGTAAAACGATATGTAAAGATTTATTAACAATTCCTATAACTTAAAAGAATTAACTTTTTAACATTGTTAATGCGTGGTCAATTTGTAACATTATTTAGTTACGCGGTTTTCACACGTGGATATTTGACACTTTGTTCCTACAAAACAACAATCGGTGCAAGATATCAGTGAAAACAGTGAAAATATCAACCCACAATCGACTTCAGTGGCTTCCACTTCTAAGATGTACCGCAACCGCAATCACAGCAAAGTTTGCCACAACTACAAAACAAGCCCGAAAGTTCAAATGGTAACATCAAATTGCAAACTATGAATGCTAAGCTAAACATAGTTTGCAATTTTTCCTCAACGAAATACAATAATTTTCACCAGTGTTGTTGTAATGGAGTATATTATTATGTAAGTATAATATTTCGCCTCCATATAATACATTAGCTGATGCCCGCAACTTCGTTTGCGTGTTAATTTAGATTTTTACATACAAAAGTTTTTTCCCGTTAACTCCCGTTCCCGTAAGAATTTTGCAATATCCTGTTGCAACTAAGCTTTAAGTTTACTAAGGTACCTGCATGCCTTTCAAGCGTCTAACTTAAGCGGTTTAGATTTTTCATACAAAAGGATTTTCCCGCTAATTCCCATTCCTGTAGGATTTCGGTTATTCCTTTCTTAGTGCACCTCTACGGTACCTAAGCTACGTCCCTCCCAAATTTCAAGTGCCTACGTTTAGCCGTTTAGGCTGTGCGTTGATATGTCAGTTAATCAGTCAGTCAGTCAGTCAGTTTCTCCTTTTATATATAAGGTCCTAATTTATTAGTCACTTACCTTCTAAGGCGTTATTGTATAGGTTGATAGTATTCCAAAAAACAACATAAAAATTAATTATCTGAAAATTAAATTTTGTAAAAAAAATAAAAAATGAATTTTCCATTTAAAGATAAAGGAATGGTTCTCTTTCGATTATAGCCGTCCACTCCCCGCTCGCCCGCTCTACTACTGCCATTATTATTTACGTTTGAATGGATGGGTTTATTCAACATAGTAATGAAAAAATATCATAACAAATTTTTGAAGACGTTTTAAATTTAATATTATGCTTTTGTTTTTTGACTCAAATGATATATTTTGACCTACACAATAACGTGTTAAAAGGAAAGTGACTAATAAATTAGGACCTTATATTTAGAAGATACTCAAAAGTTTGGCGCAAATGCACATTTTGTGCCACGCCAATAAAAAAATAAATAAAAAAAAACTTACGAAGCACATCAATGAGTATTGGAAATAAAATATTTTTAAGAAAAAATTGACCCGCCTTCAAAAAGGGTGAAATAATTTTTTAAAGCTATGTTCACGAGTAAGTAGTGGTTACGGGTAAAACAGCAAATAGGTGAATTCATAGCGGAATACGGTAAATAGAGAGGGATGTTTTTTTTTGACGTTGGCGCCGAACAATTACTCGCATGGCATAATTATCTTAGTATTTATACTGCCAAAATAAGCTTGTGTGAATACTTATTTCATTAAATTTGGTCCTGTTCAAACCGGCGCCGACGTCAAAAAACACTTAGTTGCTGTTTTACCCGTAACCACTACTTACTCGTGAACATAGCTTTAAAAAATTATTTCACCCTTTTTGAAGGCGGGTCAATTTAAAAAAAAAATATATATATATATTATTATTTGTAAAGGTTATCATTTATCTATATTAATGTTATAAAGAGGAAAGATTTGTATTTTTGTATGTAACGAATAGCCTCCGAAACTACTGGACCGATTTGAAAAATTATTTCACCATTAGGATGCTACTGAGTAACATAGGCTACATAATTTTCACGAATTCCCACGGGAATGAATTCCGAGCGGGATGCTAGTCATTCATATAACTGAGATTAAAGATTAAAGAGCGATATAGTGATCAATTACTTTTACCCCACGGAAAGATATGAGGTGGTAATATCCATAACCAGTCGCAACATAGCAAGAAAGCAGGCCCTGATTAACCCTTAGGCTAATTAGGCTGCAGCCTAGGGCGCGAGGATCGAAGGGGGCGCGCTAAAATCGTGTCTTCGCATGCATTAATCTGACATCATTGCATCTACCCTACATATTTCAACTAGACCGAGACCAAAACATTATAACTAAGGCTACGGTCCGAATGACAATAATATCGATATTATCGCTCAAACATTGGTCCGATTGACCTGTTAGCGCGCTCATAGCGCTGACAGTGACGTCACTCATGACGTTATTACCGACGCCATCTTGCGCTAACAACGACCATGCCTCGACGCGTAATCACTGTGAGCGATCTGTCAAACATCTGTCAAACGCACGTCAAAATAAACAAATTGAAAGTGTTTTTCTTGTGTTTTTTTAAGGTTTTCCTTTAAAGTTCTTCTTTCTTTGTTATTGGCGTGGGTGATGACTAATTAAACTCCTTGAGCAGAAAAAAAGCATCTTCAGAAGGTAAACAAAGATTTTGAGGTTAGAAATACCGTAAGCGCGCTAACGTTCTGGTCCGATTCGATAACTGTCATTTGTCGATTTTAGCGCTGTCATCCATTCGGACCAGTCTGTTAGCGTTGGCGCGCTGTTATCGCCAAAATCGTCATTCGGACCGTAGCCTAAATGCGCTTGAGAGTCCCTGATTTAAAAAAAAATTGAAATTTTAAAAAGCGCGCGGAAAACAAACACTGACTCGTTACTCGAATCTGTCGGTGGTTGAGCGAGTGGGTGAGCTGGCAACAGAGTGCCTAGTGCGAGTTTGGCTTAATCCGCCTCGCATTACGGGCGTTTTTAACTTCATTTTGTTACAGATTAATAAATAGTTACATTTTGTATGGGAAATTCTTAGTTTAACCAGTGCAACCTAGTTCTCGCGTTTTTTAGGCCGTCCGTAAAACACCTGGCGGGGGCGCGTCCTCATAATTAGTCTAGGGCGGTCAGAACTCTTGATCAGTCGCTGGAAGAAAGAACCGATCGCCAGATGGCATGAAAGATACGAGGTGGTGGATGATATTATCAACCGGTCACCAAACGGTAGGAAAGATGTGTGGCGGTAATACACTCTATCGGTCACTAAACGGTGACCGGTAGACTAGGTAGCCCCAGGACACAAAGGAGCCCTAAAAAATAACTTAAAAGTTTCAGGGAACAACTTCGCTTTTGCTTCGTTTACATTGATGACCTATTATCATCCACATATGTACTCGTATATGACCATATAAATTTCAGTTTTTTTTTTTTAAACTACGGAAGCGATTTCGATAAATTTTTTATGGGACCAATCTGGAAGTAGATGCTACCGAACTAATAAAAATTTTTTGAAATCGGTCTATAAATGACGGAGTTTCGAGGTAACAAACTTAAAAAAAAATACAAAAAAGTTCACCCGAATTGAGAACCTCCTCCTTTTTTTTGAAGTCGGTTAAAAATAAGTTAAAATACCAACTATCAAGCACAGCCAGATCTTTGGCGGGAACTCGGCGTGCGTGTCAGTGGGTTTTACGCAGAACATGAGGAGCTTAGGGCTTAGGTTAAGTTAGAGAAAGAAGAAGATTTTTGACTGAAGAGATGGCTGTATGGACATAGTTTCCTTTGCGTTTCTCGAAAAGATTAAACGAAAAAAAATATTGTGAGCATTCGCCTCAGGGTTGGGAATCGTAGTATAATTATAAAATTTGTACCAGAATTTCATTTAGTATGTAGTATTGTAAAGCCAGTACGCAAAAACACCAGAATTTTTATCGAACTGTTGAAGGGTAGTTTTTAATATTTTTTTTACTATTTCCTGTCTTTTTGACAGAATAGGAGTTGTTATGTATTTTTATCTATGAGTGTGAGTGACATGACGATTACTTATATGCACTTTCTTGTGTAAGTATGCTCTTACAATTTTCTTGAATAATATACTAAAATGAGGTCAAACAAACAGTTTTTTTTATATCGCCATTTCTATCTTACTTTAACTCAATAAAATAGGCTAGAAATTAAAACAAAGGATATTTTTGTAATTATTTTTTATTATTTTAATGATTTTTTTTATATTACCGTTTCTTTCTTACTTTAACTCAATAAAATAGGCTAGAAATTTAAACAAAGGATATTTTTGTGATAATTTTAATTGTTTTTTTATGCAATGAAACAAAATTTACTTACTGGAAAGTCGTTGAAAATCGAAATGTAGTATTATTTTTAGTCAAGTAGTATAATTTTGATCTCCAAGTAGTATAATTTTCAAACAGTCTGATTCAACCCTGATTCACCTTATATATTTTCTTTGCACTAACCAAAAGGAGGCACTTCACTTGGCGTTGCGTGTTGGCGTAGCGTATTCGCCGTATTTGTCCAAATATTTGTACGTAGTCTAAACAGCACAAACACGACGTCCTCACTTGGGACGCCTACAGCAAATAAGGTCTAAATTTGCATATTTGTGTGTTTGTCATATTTGTGCAAATATGGCAAATATAGACAAATAAATCCTCCACATATGGTAGTATTTGGCCAAATACAGCAAATACGCGAATACGCAACGCCAAGTGAAGTGCCACCTAAAGAGAATTTAAATCTCTTCCAAGTTGTGTTCTGTGATCACTACGTTTCAGGGTTGGAAATCGTAGTATAATTTTACCATTTTGTACCAGAATTTCATTAAGTGTAGTATGTAGTATTGTAATGCCAGTATACTACGCGAAAATACCAGAATGTTTATCAACCAATGGAGGGGTAGTTTTTAATGTAATTTTTTACTATTTCCTGTCTTTTTGACAGAATAGGAGTTGTTATGTATTTTATCTATGAGTGTGAGTGAGATTACGATTACTTATTTGCACTTTCTTGTGTATGCTGATACAATTTTCTTGAATATAATATGCTAAAATAAGGTAAAACAAACAGTTTTTTTATATCGCCGTTTGTATCTTACTTCAACTCAATAAAATAGGTTAGAAATTGAAACAAAGGATATTTTTCTGTTTTTATTTATTATATAAATTGTTTTTTTATGCAATAAAACAAAATTTACTTTAAAGTTGTTGAAAATCGAAATGTAGTATAATTTTTTGTCACGGCTAATTTTGATTTCCAAGTAGTATAATTTTCTGACGGTCTGATTTGATTCCAACCCTGCTACGTTTGCACGGTTTGCACTCCACTCTTTCGGGTAGTTGTATGTCTATGCTCCACTCACCACGAAAGAGTACACAGGGTGGTTGGCACAGATATAATTCAAATCACAAATTAGTATTTTAGTCACAGAGTACTTTTTTTATATTCGGAATTTTTTTTTTGAATTTTAGTTTAATGTATATATAAATCACTGCGTTGTACTGACTGTGGGGCTGCGTTATTCTAGCGTTATTTTTCCTAAGAACGTTTGCCGCAGGAGCCTTTGACCTTTATAATTTGTTTGATTTGTGAGGTTCGACTCAAAAGTGTTTCAGTCGGAAACAGGATAAAGTAGGAAACATGGATTTTAAAATGCACGAATACTCACATGCTGTAGTGGGGAAAATGACTCCAGTTCTTCGGATCACGGATAAGGCCGATTTTAACGATGCTAGGCGCCAACATGATTGCTACTTGCGACTTCTAAGGGAATTGAATGTAGATGTGATAGAAGTGGACCTTGGAGGCGTATTCCCAGCTAATGTTATCCTAGAGGATATAGCCATCATAAACCATGGAATCGCCTTGTTGCCCAAGCCGACTGCTAGGGGAGAAGAATCAAAGGTAAATTTCCTTGTGGTTGTTTTTAAGCTACTCGAGATAAGTTCAGTAAGTTGGCATGCGTATCTCCTGCGATTTTTCAAATTATCGAAAATAAATGTGAAAAGCGAAGTCCTGTAAGCTCAGGCAGGTAGCTCCTGTACACCCTAACCTTATGGTTTTTTTAAATTACTTGTTATAGAAATGCTGTTGTCGGTCAAGAGAGTCATCTTTGCCCCAGCAGACAATGTCCCTGTGACCCAGGTTACAGATTGTAGATTGCTTACAGTTGTTAAAGCAAATCAGTGACTTCTTCTTCTTTCTTGTCAAGGTGGCACTTCACTTGTCGTTGCGTATTCGCGTATTTGCTGTATTCGGCCTAAAACACCATATGTGGAGGATTTATTCATCTATATTTGCCATATTTGCACAAATATGACAAACACACAAATAGGCAAATACACCGATCCGTTTGCTTGTCGGGCTTTGGTCACACATCAAAGGACTCAATATGATTATTAGACCATTTTAGACCTTATTTGCCTGTGTTATTTGCTGTTGGCATCCCAAGTGAAGACGTCGTGTTTGTTCTGTTTGGACTACGTACGAATATTTGGACAAATACAGCTAATACATGCAACGCCAAGTGAAGTGCCACCTTCAGCAGCAATATCAAACATGACTAATTGTGTGGTTTTAAAACTCAGTCACAATCTTTGATTAACAGTACACGAACTAGTGATATGTCACATACAAAATCAAAGCTAAATATTGTCTGCATGAATAACTTTTAAAACAGTTTTTAGTTTAACCTAATCACAACTAGGTATGACACTTAATAAAGTCATGTCTCACGTGCGCTGTTATTTACACAGACTTTTTTTGCACTGAACCAACGTCTAGTTGGTGTATTGTTGATCGAAGGCGTGCATGTGAATGTGATTTTAAATTTTGACTTGGCTACTAGACCTGAGTTTATAGAGTAAGCGGTACTACTAGTGTACAAGAGTTGATTATACTACAAGGTGTTGACTATACTTGAGACTAACAACATAATTTTGTTCGTCTTGCTATGTTAAAAAACTGATCATAAACATATGTTTATGTTTATAATCATGATGAGTTGATTTCTGTTTAGAGTTAAGAATATGTGTTTCTTATATAAAAATATATACAAGAAATACTCATATTCTTAACTCTAAACCAATTAACCCAAATCTTTATTTTTATACTTATTAAATATGAAGCTTCATTATCAATCATAGTACTTAGAAAACTTAGTTTGGAATAAAATGTAAAGGAAGTTACTTTATGCATAAATATTGTTTGAACTCAACTATTATACTGTTTCATCTATTTTTTTGTGAGTGGAACAGTGCTAGCGTTACGGTCACACATTAATTTCTCTGCTGCTGTTGATGATGAGAGGAGAATAAAACACTGTCATCTAAGTTGAATATTTTCACTGGACTTAGTTTTGACTTTAAAAAAATTACTTGTGTTTTCAATTACCAACAATCTTCTATTACTTTATTAAGGTTAATGTTTAATTTAGGTGCTAAATACTTGAGTAGTCCTTATGGAGGGTAATTGGTTTGACCTCATTTTCATGCTTAGCGAATTGACACCTAAACCTTGCATCATACCTAATTGAAAAGTCAACCGATAGGTAGACCCCATGTCTCAAAATATAACTACTGAGTCAAATACCAATTGCAACACAAGAAATAGTACCTATCGTAAATAAGTTTTTTTAAATTTTATTATAAGATGGGTTAACTCTTGACCTCAATCTTGACCATAAGAGTTAACCCAGAAAATGCCTATAAAAGCACTGGTACTCCCTCGCACCGACGGAACACAGCAACCTGTTTGGCGTCGGACTTCGGTAGGAGGGTGGTCACGAACCAGACGGCCCTTTACAGAGCCTACCACACCACATGAGACCATAGGACGACACCTCAGATTCAGAAAAAATGAAGTGTCGTTACCTGGGATGGATTACTAAGGCAGGTCTCATTTGTGTTTCCTTAGTCGCCTCTTACGACACCCACAGAAAGAGATGGGGTGGTGTTATTCTCAACCGATCACCACACGGTTAAATTTAATGAATGTTGTCATTACAGTTCATTACCTGTGAAACAATGCCTAAGTAAGTGAATTGGGTTAAATGTAAGCAATTAAGAGAAAGGAAGGTTTGACTATAAAAATTGTTTTGCCATCATCTCAGGAAATATACCTCTGATTGCACAATATAAGGGTTAAGGTTGATTTCTTCATTTAAAATTAAGTTGTTTAAAAATATCTCTGTTGCATGAAAAATCATAACATTAGATGCCTTTACTTACTCACTATGTGTAATACTAATGTAATGTAGTACACAGATCATATTCACTTTGGAATACTTTGTATGTTCTTCACTATCTATCAGTAGTAAAAATAAGCAGGCTGCAAAAAGTATTGAGTTAGGCCTTCTCTACTATATTTTAATTTTATCAACTAGCATCGGGTAAAGCATGTGAATAATTTCTGTATATATGTATTAATTTGCATTGCTGCTTTATGCTGTTAGTGATTTGTATTTTGTACTAAGTATTTAAAATGGTAACGATAAGGGGCTATAGTGAATGTTCTATTATGTATAAGTTCGGACGCTAAAGCGAGAGGAACTGAGTTTGATCCCCAGTGCAACCAGCCCACCATACATCATTGACTTTTTCCGAGTTAAATATATTGGTTGCATACTAACCGATTTTGTTATGTTTGTTTATTGTTTAAGCATCCAATATTTGTCCTATAACCTTCCATGCCAAGTCTTCTATACTTTACCTATTTTTAAACTTAATGTTACCAATTTATAGGTAGAGTACCATGTATCTTCTGCATAGATTTATTTGCTAACGTTTATAAATAAAAATATTTCTTTGTTTATAGATGAAGAAAATAAGGGAAATATTGGAAAGAGATTTGGGTCAAACTGTTGTTGAAATCACAGATCCTGATGCCAAGATCATTGGATCCGATGTATTGTTCACAGGTACAAAAAACAGTTTAATAACTTACAAGCTGTCTGTTCGGAATTTCGAACCTGTGGGAATTTGGGAAAATTATGTAGCCTTTGTACTATTCCAGATTTTGATCTACCTATGTGTCAAACATCCATATCCGTTCAGCCGTTCTGGCGTGATTGAGTAACAAACATGCATACATATAAACTTTCACGTTTAATATTACTAAGATTATTTCTTTTCATAGATGTAGCATACGGAAATCAGAGAGCAACCTAAAATTTCTCCTGACCCCCTGGTTTTGACGTATTGTTCATTTCTCAGCACTATGTTGACTTTGAGACTATGTTGCTTATCTCCTGATCTCAATGGTTTCACCTAAAACAAATGGCAACTGATGCAAAATATTTTCAGGCCGAGAATTCTTTGTTGGAATATCAGAAACAAGTAATGAGGCAGGTGCAAGTGCATTAGCTGATGCGTTTCCAGAGTTTCCCTGCACTCCTATAAAGGTATGTCTCTATAGAAGTTTAAGTTTATGGTATATGTGTCTTTAAAGGATACTAAACCGTAACTTATAATCAATTAAAATAACTTTCAGGTTTCCAAGGGAGCCAAACATTTGAAAAAGTACATCACTGTGGCTGGACCAGATATCCTCTGTGTTGGAGCAAGTAAAGAAGCCAAGGAAGTTCTCAAAAGGATGGAACGTGAAGCCACATTTTCTTATCAGACCCTCACAGTACCAGAAGACGATGCAGCCAACTGTCTCTACGTTAATGGGACACTCATACATCGAGCGATTGAAGAAATACCAGATTCTTTCAAAGTAAGTCTGATAAAAATGTATTATACATGTTAAAGTCACATTACTAATTTTTTGTGAATATTTTTTAGATGTGTTATGGACCAAGTGATAAATTGGGCATTATTCATAATGACCGGGCATTATGAAAAATGCCCAATATGAGAGGGCAATTTGATAATAATTATTCAAATAATCAAATTGACCGGGCATTATACATAATGCCCATCACCTTTTGGGCAGAGTAATACAAACATATTTTATTGCTATTTTTTTTTTATTATAGTCATTTAACTTCAAATAAACTAAATGTTAAACAATTTAAATAATCAGACTCATTATTTGGATTAAGTAGCAAGGTAAAAGGCGAGGCCGAAGGCCGAGCTCCGTATAGGGCGAAGCCCGGAGCGTCCCCCTCCCCCAATTCAAGATGGCTGCCATGCGAGTTAAGATTCTAACGGTGAGGCGAGGTCGCAGACCGAGCCCAACTCCGCGTAGGGCGAAGTTTAGATTCCGTAGGTGAGGCCCGAGGCCGTAGACCGAGGCGAGCTGCGTTTAGGGTGAGGCCGAAGTCCAAACTCCGCGCAGGGCGAAGACCAGAGCGTCCCCCCCCAATTTAAGATGGCCGCCATACAAGTTTAGATACTAAAGGTGGAGTGAGGCCGTATGCCGAGGCAAGCTGCGTATAGGGCGAGGCCGAAGGCCGAGCTCTGCGTAGGGCGAAGCCCGAAGCGTCACCAAGCGTCTTACCCGCCGACTGCCTTCCGAAAATTTAATATCCGCCAACTTTGATTTTAATTGGGGGAATCGTGACGAGAAGGGCATACTCCGGAACGTCGCGATTCCCCGCACAAAAAATCCAACAAGGCGGATATTAAATTTTCGGGCATGCCGACATGGGTATCGTTTAATAGATTGTCGGGGATGCTGATTCCGAAAATGTCGTTCATTTTGATATCTAAGATGGCGGACGTTTACGCTTTTGAAAAAACTGATATGGGTGTCGTTTACTAGGTTTTCGGGGGTGCTAAATCCGTAAACATTTTGTAAAAATCCGTCATGGATGTCGTTTTAGATTTTGAAATCTAAGATGGCGGTCGAGAAAAAAAACGAAAACTTTTATAAATTGCAACGAGGGCACTTCCCTCCCCGCACCGCTTCCCTCCCAGCACTTCCCTCCCCGCACCGCATCAAACTTAGGTTTATTATCAAATTGCCCAATTGTCACGTAGCAATATAATAATGACCGGGCAATATGATAAATAATAAAGTATAGATAGTAATTAATCACTTGCCCGATAGAGCTAGACATTATTAATAATGCCCGCATTAATCACTTTTTTTTTATTTTTTTTATTTACTTATAAAAAATCAAAACATACATTTTATTAATCTTGGTTTCGATAAGCCCTAGCGGGTTTGTCTCGAAACGAGTTCGTGGACATAATTAATATGAATTATCATAAGACAGTCGTTGTAGCCATTGTATTCCACAATCCGGGCGAGGTAGTCTGCAAATACGAGTAAGATTTTAATTTTCTGCACTTTTGCCGTTTGTGGAATGCAATGACTTGCAAGTATTGCTATGAGAACTTTTATTAAGTGGTGGCATCGGTTGCGCATGTGGCACTTGGTCCATTACAGATGTAATACCTAGTAAAGCATACACCTTTGGCCGGTGGATTGGCGTTTCGAGGTCGAGGCGATTGTAGGTAATTTGTCTCTATTATAGTTTGTTATGAAAATTATGAAAATTCATAGGCGACGGTCTAGTCATAACAGCCACAGCCTAAGACATTATTTTAAATTGTTCTCTGAATGTTAATCTGCGATCAGCTATCGAAGCTATAATCAGATGGTGTGCATATATTATTATATATAAAGAATTTGAAGAGTAATGTTCGACAGAACAACATCCCTATATTTAAAACTAGCCCGCAGCTCCGCCCACGTGAACTACAACTACAGGTTATATCGTGCCAAACTGTGGGATAAAATTTAGCCTATGTCCTTTCCTAGGCTCTAATCTATCTCTGTACCAAATTTTATCAAAATCGGTTCTGTAGCTTAGGCGTGAAAGACGGACAGACAGAGCTACTTTCGCATTTATAATATTAGTTAGGATAATACGCTCTCTAGCGTCTCTCGTCCAGCCGCAAGTTACTCTATAAGTTATGGCAATTACCTTGGCTCTTTTTCGCCTTTTCCGCATGCCAGATTCTGTCGTTCGGGTGAATTTAAAATTCAAACCAAAGAGAAATGTTTGCCTGTATGCCACCACTATTTAACTATTTTTTTCTATGTCTATGTATGCCACTAACGATTCCCTTTTGGACCTCGGTAGTGAGCGGTCGTGGCACATGTGCGCTCCCGGTGGTCCACCCTGGCCGTCGCGAGGGTGCACCACCTTTTAAACTGCAAGTGCCGTCGCGAGCAGTTAAATTTTGACGTCAAAAAAAACATTCCTCTCTATTTACCATATTCCGCTATGAATTCACCTAGTTGCTGTTTTACCCGTAACCACTACTTACTCGTGAACATAGCTTTAAAAAATTATTTCACCCTTTTTGGAGGCGGGTCAATTTTTTGTTAAAAATATTTTATTTTATTATTTTTAAAGGTTATCATTTATCTATATTAATATTATGAACAGGAAAGATTTGTATTTTTGTATGTAACGAATAGGCTCCGAAACTACTGGACCGATTTGAAAAATTCTTTCACCATTAGGATGCTACATTATCCCTGCTTAACATAGGCTACATAATTTTCACGAATTCCCATGGGAACGAAGTCCCGAGCGGGATGCTAGTCATTCATATAACTTTATTATAAATCACTCGAGATTAAAGAGTGATATAGTGATCAATTACTTTCACCCATCGGAAAGATATGAGGTGGTAATATTCATAACCAGTCGCAAGATGGCAAGAAAGATACGGGGTAGCACAATTCTCAAACCGATCGCCAGATGGCATGAAAGATGTGTGCTGGTAATATACTCTACCGGTCACTAAAAAAAACCAACTTAAAACCAAAAAACAACTTAAAAGTCTTAGGGAACAACTTCGCTTTTGCTTCGTTTTACATTGATGACCTATTATCATCCACATATATGACCGTATTTTTTTATTTTTGACCTAAACTACTGACGCGATTTCGATAAACATTTTATGGGACCAATCTGGAAGTAGATGCTTCCGAACTAAAAAAATATTTTTGAAATTGGTCTACAAATGAAGGAGTTTTGAGGTAAGAAACATAAAAAAAAACACCCGGTTCTCAACCTCCTCCTTTTTTTTGAAGTCTGTTAAAAAAGCTACAATCTCTGTCAGTATATCATTTAATCATATCAGCCGGGCGATCGCAACTTCTGGTGTTCCCTGAGTCGCCTACTATGGGGGTGTTGTAGTGGTGTTATTTGGGCAAAACGCTTGTAATTTATAATCGAAAAAAGGTGCAATAAAGTATTCATTCATTCAAAGGTGACCACAGAAAGACCACATAAAGGCCCCTTGTTGACTCGATCTGCCCCGATGAATGGTCGGTTATTGTCAAGTACTGTTCGACAATGATTGGCGGTCATGCGGCAAATTGGTACGAAAGCTGTCACAAAAGAACAATTTAACGGAGGCTATCTAGGTCTTTATTTCCATAGGAATCGTAAAATAAATTATTACTCTTTTGACATCTAAACATAAAATTAACTTTAATAATGAATTTGATAGAAAACAATTTACATTTTCGTATATTCAAGTCAAGAGTATGCCTATCTTACTTAAACTTTGGACTTCGTAATTTTTTTATCTAAAGAAATAAAATAAAAACGTGTCGTATTTCTTGTACACCCTATTTTTTCCAAATTATTCAAAAAACTACTCGTTTGGCCAAGTTTATTGTTGATTAAGTACTTATTTATATGTATAATGATATATTTTTCTTTTCTTTTAACATTTCTAAAAGTTGCTCAACCAATTTTCATACAATTTTATGGGGGCGACACTAACTCGTTACAAAAACAGCTTTATTATAAATCTAAATTTAGATCGAGGCTTAGATCACCCCAAGTGACTTTACTAGCCTTATCAAAACATTAAAGGAGAAACTCTTAACCTCATCAGTCTGTTCTGCGCTTATTATACGAACATATGACAAAACGATCAAGCTGAAAAGCTTCGGGGGCCAGCTGTATTTATAAAGGCTTTTGTATTTAATTTATATTTGTATTTTATTTTTCAGGTATTTTGTGAGAAAATTGACTTTGCGAGGAGGTCTATCTGTTTCTCCGAACTAGCCAAGATCTCAAATGGACTTACCTCTTGCTGTCTTCTAGCGCGGAAACCTTAATCAAATAGGTATAGATAATCGACACATTGTTATTTTAAAAAAATGTGAAATGTAAGAACACCAGATAATGTGTTCAAGAGACAAAGCTTTTTAAATCGATAATGAAGCTCTCAAAATCTAATAACCATTTAATCTATTATAACACATAAGGCAAGGTTAACGGAAGAAAGTTGATCAATATCTAAGCAAACACAATAAATATAATTCATCAAGTGCTTCTAGTGATTGGATGTGCATTGTTCGTATTTTAGATATCTATGGTCAAACTTAGGTACAATTATCAAGCATCTTTAAAAATCAAAATGTATTCACGATTTCAGATACTTATTTTTTCTGCACGCCTACCCCTTGTAGTCTAGCCTGCCTTATAAATAAGGAATTATATTCTTCATTGACCATTGTTGATTGGAGACTGCAATGCATAAAATATTCTTGCTGTCAGCTCAAACCTAAAATATCGACCTTTACTTCTGCACGTCCAATAAAGTGAGACTCGAATTATGGTTTCTTAAGCGAAACAGGTCAAGTTTTGCCGCGTGCGAAACTGGAGCTTCGTAACCAGTTGTAATGTAATACTTTTTCGTCCTCGTTCGCAACCCTAACCAGCTACCATTGGAAGTTATTTTATATGCGCTGGTATATAAAATAACTTCCAATGATAGCTGGTTAGGGTTGCGTCCAGATTTTGAAAAAAAAAATGTTCTGCTTTTCAATTTTTTCTTGTCATCTCTACTAGTTTTTTCTCTCATTTTGATTTCGTCCCTCCGGTCTGTAGTGTCAGATTTCCATAATGCACAAATAGTCATAATGAATGTGCCCCATACCTACCGATTTTTTCCCAAAATGACTGATTTTCTTAATGTATGAGTCCATAATTTTTCGTTCAAATCTACTCAAAATAGACTCGACAGTGTTCAAATGCTTTAAAGGCCTCTGGGATAAGGCATAAAAAATCAGAGAACCCATAAGGTTGAAGGATGCTGCGTCTATGAGACGAGGGTCATGGTCTAGAAATGAGCAAAGTGGGACTGGGCTTATGCACTTCAGGCAAAGCATTTGCATTTGGAAGTGTTTTAGTAATAACGATTCGTCAGTATAAGTTACGAATTTGAAAGTGTTTACTTCCAGACCTTATTCTATAAGGCTCCGTCTATTACCAAGATACTAGACGTTTCAGGACGCATAAATCGATGATGATTTATTCCTCTACCCCATTCCATAAGATTCAAGACTGAAAAGACAAGATAGTTCTATATTGTAATTTGCCTAAAATCCTAATCATTCCTTTTATGTTCGTAAAGATTCAAATCTTGGCACATGATTTATTATGTTTTATGTTTTACTGAGTAGCAGTTACTCGATGTTTGTTTATAAGTACAGTATAAGACATCAAGTTACCGCATAGGCGTTCTCTCCGTTGCTATAAGAACAAGTTTTGCAACAAAAACGAGAAACCTGATGCACTGTACAGTTTATTAATATTGTACTGACTGTGCCAGAGTTTAGAAATAGTTATTGAAATATGGAAACTTTCATTATTTTCTGTGAGATTTTATCCCATTTGTCTTCATCTTCAGTCATGGGCTCAAATAATCCATATTATTCCTTACTTCGTACCTTGTTCTTTTATGTTGGGTGTGCAATAAAGTATATTGTATTATTCCTTATTTGGACCTTTTTCTATTTATCAGTATTTTGATTTTTGCCGTATGTCCTCTAATGTTAGGTTTTCATTATTTGAAACCGACGGCAAGCAAGTACTGATTATTCACATTAATATCGTGAAAGTATTAGAAAATTAAGAGAAATTAGATTTAAAATATTTTTACTCATACTTGGTTATTGAAACATATTTTATAACATTAATTCGAACCTTTAACCTAGTTTTTTATAGTCACACAAGAATACTTAACATCTAATCGATATCAGAGTAATATATTTCATATAGAACCCTTGTAAGGGTAATGATTGTTAAATATGTGTAAGTTTTGTAATTTCGTTGTACCTAATACTTATTGAATAAGTGCATTTTCGTAATCCACGAATAATAATTGTCGTCTGCTTAGTGATAGTTAATTTGTTATATTTATTTACTTTTAATTTTTGTATTTTAACATTAAGATATATGTAAATTCAAAGGAGATATGACAAGTGGGCATAGCGTGAAAGGATGGAAAGTTGCATTCTTGTTCGGAGGTTATGCGGTCCCCTTATATCTCGGAGACTCGTAAAGATATGATATTCAAAAAAGATGCGTATTTACAAGAGCTATAAGGTGCAAAAAGAATTATTCGAGGAAGTCAAAAACTACAAAAGTTACGGCCGAAATAGCGAAAAAAAATTTTTTTTCCGATGTTTGATTTTGGCGCTCAGTATTTTGGAAACGAAGAATGATATCAATAATTTGTGAAAAACTCCTCTGGACAATTTACTCAGCTACAATTTGAGCCTAAAACAAAGGTTAAGGGTTTGCCATGTAGCCTAACTTTTTTTAAAAAAGTCAAAAAATTAGAACGACATTTTTTTAAGATTAATTTTCAATGTGCTCAATAGCCTTGTGAGGCACGATATCTGTGAATTTTTATTTTTTGAAACTCCGCACCACACAGATCAAAATAAACTTCCTGAAGCCATTTGTAAAACTGCTTTTGACCACAAAATAAATTTTATATTAAAATAATAAATTAAATAACTTTTTTGCGTCACTTAAAAATTTTAATATGCATTATGAAAAATCTAGAAAATCTCCTTTCGGCCATATTGGAAACCGCTGGTTCGAAACCAGTTTAGAAACCAGAATTATTTTTCTTATACCGAAACCCAGTTTCCAATGAAGAAGAATAATTCTGGTTTCGAAACTGGTTACCAAAACAGAATAATTATTCTTGTTTTGAAACTCCAAAACACTCCTACCAAACAAAGTGCTTTAAAACTCCTTTCTAAGAAAATTTAAATAAAATAACTGCTTATTTTATGCTCTATGATAAGACCTAACCGCACTTTCAACAATGATAAAAGACAATGACTGTCACCTCAATCTACTGCTAGACTTAAACTTCATTTAAAAATCTGCAACATTTGGGAAAAAATCCATTGTGGTTATTATTTATCAGAAGTGATAATGTAATAATATAATAATTGTGAATTGTTCAAAAATAATCCGTATGTCCATGTAATAAGGCCGTCTTTACAATGCTGTCAACATAATGGCAAAGGGAGCTTAGTTGTGAAACGCATTTTACTTGACTGCAACTCAAGTTGAGTGTTCAACTTTGTCAGGTCGACGGTGAGAGAAAGTGACAATCGATACATAATCATTTTATTTTATTTTGTATAACTTATACTATGATAGCTTAAACTACGATGAAGCATCTAAACTTAGATTATGAAAAAAATAACATTCTTTAGTATGTTGTATGAAAAAATTCAACTGAAAATATGACCCTTCTGCACAGTAAAAGAAACACATAGTTATATTACAAGTTAAATGAAAAAGGTGAAATTATTTCTATACAATGACCTACTGTAATTTTTTTTTTCTTGAGCAATTCTACTGATGATCTGATTTCGTCATCAATTTCCATGTAGTTTTTGTTTCTCTTATTTTTTGGTTTACTAATCTGCACTTCATTTTTTAGAACATCCAATACCTGGGCCAATGTGGGGTTTCGACGGCCAATAAATCTATTTAGTTTTGCGTGCCACCCCTCGAGATGATTAGTGGTCCTGATTTGTTCATCGCTGCAGCAACAAACTTTTTGAAAATCATTTTGGTCAAACCATTGTTTTTTGAAGTAACTATTAAATTTTTCAATTTCAATTCCTTTGGGACTTTTTTTCATAACATATTTAAAACCCTTGTTTATAAAAGCTGAAGGTAAGCGTGCTAACCCCGCACACCGTGCCACGTGTCTTTTCTTGACAGGGGAATTGAGTTGTTTTGCCTTTCGTATCAGCGATCGGTTGTAGTGATAGTAACACAGCTTAATCTCAATGTTCGGGAACACGTTTTGAATTCCCCTCATCGCTGCCCTCTCAAAGTCTAATGTTACCTTCTCAGGTGTCCATGATGGAAACTGAGATTTTATTATTCTGAATAATAATTCATATGTTTCCTTCTTTTTATTTTTAAGCACGGCAAAAATTAAAGGTACAACCGATTGTGACTCTTCATCGAAGCCGTGTATGCAATACAGTTGCTTGAAGGATTGCGGGCAAGACTTGAAAGTGCCGTCGCATAAAATATGAACAAATTTATAGATCTTTTTTCGTGTATTTTTAGAGCAAAATATAATAATTCTGTTTCCTTCTTCAATGTAATCTGCCAAAACCATGAATTGAAACTTTTCTGGCACAACTACATCACTGGGCTGTTGAAATCTTAATTTCGGAGCACCCAATATCTTATTACGTTCACTGTATAGTCTGCTTTTTACATTTTCAAATCCTGGTAGCTCCTCATTTATACTAATTCCTGCCTCATCCATGCTAAATACCATATCATCATATTGTTTCTTTACAGAATCGAAGTTGGTACTTACTTTGTCTTTGAGTTCATCCAAACTTTTAAGGAATGTTGTTTTAGTAATATTCGCCGCACACGTAGGAACGTGGGGATTTTCTTTAATAATTTCATTTTTATTATTTAATGTGAAATTTCCCTTGCAGCTGTTTCCATTTTGATCACAGTACCAAAAAGAATTTCCCGTAGCATAAATTTTTTTCCTGTGGTATTTTCTACCACCATACAAAGCAGCCACACCACCTCTTTTTGTAGAAATAAACTGGATTTTAGAAGTCATTTTAATTCATATTACCAACATATTACTATCACGGCAAAAGAGCAATAACAATTATACAATAACAATTTGGCGTCTATCATTAATCATTATTGAAGTGCGGAAACGTCTTATCATAGAGCATAAATAAAACACTAGAAATTTCTTTAGCAAGGAGTTTTGAAGCACTTTATTTGGTAGGAGCGTTTTGGAGTTTCGAAACAAGAATAATTATTCTGTTTTGGTAACCAGTTTCGAAACCAGAATTATTCTTCTTCATTGGAAACTGGGTTTCGGTATAAGAAAAATAATTCTGTTTTCTAAACTGGTTTCGAACCAGCGGTTTCCAATATGGCCGAAAGGGAAAATCTGTATAGTTAATTCGTGTGTGTGGCGCCACGTTATAAAAAAAAACAAATAAAAAAGCAGCATTCGCACGCGCCGTATTTGATCCACGCTGTCTTGCCATGTCTCTTTAAACATTTCTTATTTTAACTTGTTGTATTGTGGAGCATAAATAATATGTAGAAGTTAGTTTGTAATCTAAGTATACTGTTTTATTAATACCTACTTTCACTGTCAAATGCAAACTTAAAACGCAGCATAGCTAAATTAACAAGTACAAGAAGGAATAACTACTATTCGACCACTTGATCGATTTCGTATTCTGTGTTCAATCGGCCGTTATCCACTGTGTTGAGCTCGAAACCTAACATTTCATTAAACCAATTTTATGATTGCTGTGATCATAATAGCTACTTTTAACTGAATACGGCTGCCTGGTGCAGGTCATGTCACGATTTTTCCGACTCATAATTTTTCCTATCTATCGTTCATTAATGAGAAATTTTAGACCGGTTCGAGTAGACGAAATTTTGGTTTTATATTCTCAAAACATCTTATGGCAGGACATTATATTCTCATAATAGCACTTAATAAGATATTCGCAAAACATGATAAACGCAAGACATCATATCCTAAGTACAGTCAAGCTGAGAATATCTTTTTAGGCGACAGAACAATTCTGTTATTTTTGAGACATTTTTAATTTGTTACAAAATATTTTGTTGTTATTATAAACAGTTACATTAACTAAATAAAATACTAGTAATTCCGTAATGCATTTAATCGTTTAAAGCATACCAGGATACTTATTTTTTTTAAGTACACAATTAATTTTTGTGTTTTTGTCTATTGTTGTTTTAGTTCTTTTCGTATCAGTTTAATGTAAATTGTCCCTCTCTTATTTAACTTTATGTATTTTTGCCTCTTTTATTAAATAATGATGCGAATTGAAACATTTGGCTTTTTGGGCATGTTTGTATTGATGCGGCGATGCTAACCCTCGGTGCTATTTGTGGTCCTATTTTTTTGGCCATAAAAGCTTAATGTTTCACTGCTAATTTTCTGCATCCCCTAAGTGTTGAAATAATCAATAAATTTGTTAATTTCTTGTAATCGTGATGACATTTCAATAATTGTGATCCGATGCCTCCGGTATCAACTTTGATGGCAGCAGTGGCAACAGAACAGTGAACAATATTGTTCAACTTTGCGATCATCTGTAGAGAGATTTAGTTCTTTGTTCTTTTTGAAAACGGCATTGCAAAAATGATACTAGCAACCTTTCACGGTTACGTTTAGAAACATGGTTTACAGCATTAATAACGGTTAGTTCGTAATCACATTTGTACGTGTCTAAGTTCAACCCAGATTGTTGTTTAAGTATAGAAAAAACCTATAATACGTTCTTTGTTGTTTTTTGGATAGTTTTTTTTTTATAGTATAGCAAATATGGGTTTCTTCTCTGCGTGCCACGTCTACATGCAAGCTATATAGCTGATGATGTATAATTTTGAACGTCCCGCCTCCGTAGTAGAGTTTTTATAGTTTTTAAATATTCACGCAACTCTGACCGTGACATGAGTGGAAAAATTATAATCCTGCCAAATGAATCATATTCGTCGAATAGAAAAAAAAAATCTTCAACTAAGTTATGAGGTAGTCTCACGTGGAATGAGTCTTTTACTTTCAAGCTGTTCATATTCAATTAATTGTTTCGTGCTCTGTATAGTGTCTTTCTTTGATTTAAATGCTGGAATTGCATGTTCTTGACCCTTGAAATCGTGTTTTAAAATATTTTTCTCAAAAATCTTTTGTGCTGAGATAAAATTGCGCATACCTCTTTTTAACAGACGTCAACAAATTTATTAGTTTACGGGTAAAATTCGGAGAATCACGTTTGTATTTAGATTTATCGAGGTACGACATTCCTGTTGTTTAGAACACCGCGAGTTCGTCGTTCCAGACTTATTTTTTAAATACAAATTATATCTGTATTCGCCATGTAGTAGTAGCACCGGTTAATTTTTTAAAACTTTTTAGAAACTTGATTTCGTTGTTTATTTTGTAATTGGATTGATTCATTTTCAATAATTCTCATGCATTAAGCTCGCAACTCGCAACGCAATAAAATAAAATAAATACTTGACGAACCTACTGTCATTATTAGTCATAAACAAAAATAATAAAAATAATATGGTTGGCCAGTATCGGCATCAAAAGAGTATAAATCAAAAGAGAACTAATTGTGTTTGTATCTTGAAACGATTAGATAAAAAACTGATTATGTATTTTATTACCGATGTTACATTTAGACAAAAAATATATCATAAATTGCGAATGATATCATGGCGAATGTTTTCTATATGATGTGACGATTTGAGAATATAATGTATTGCTAATTATGATGGTTTTAGAATTTCGTATACTGCGACTAGGGTCGGCCGAGCCTTTTAGTGATGAATAATGAAAACTTTAAAAAAATTGAATCTAACTGAAATGCGTTTTCCGTGCTGACTTATCGTTACATACTTAACTCAGAGGCGGCCTTACCGATTGCGAGGCTCCGGGCGGCAAGTCTGCGAGACCCTTTGGCCTTCGTGAAAAGTATCTGATGCGAAAGTAGGTCTGGTTGTTTGGTTTAGATATTTGTCATGTTTGCTTAAGTTATACAAATAAATAAAATTTGAGTTTCAAAATATATTACTTTGAAACATTTACAAAATTAACAAATACAGAGATGATAAATTTTAAAATTGATGTTTGCGGCTTTTCCTAAGTCTAATATCTTTTATTAAAGCACAATAATCTAACAAATGAGCTGCGTCATTTTTGACTGAAAGAATAGCAAGTGCTGAAAGCCGATCTTGTGTCATCGAATTCCTCAAATTTTTAAAAATAATTTTAAGCCTCGAAAAACTCCTTTCAGCAGATGCAACTGTAACAGCTGAGGTGGCAATAATCCTCAGGACTTCTTTAATAGTAGGGTAATTCATGTCCATCAATATCACTTGATTCTCCTACTGTCATAGATATTTGCAAGTCGCTGCATTGCTTCGAAAGTTCACTAACACTAATTTCTTTTAATCTTTTTATATTGTCATGATGTTTTTAAGTGCTTCAAACCTAGGACGGCAGCTTGCGCGCATTGTCGACAGTGACATATAAATAGTTTATTTTGAAAATCTCTTCCGCATTCAATTCATGAGCTTCATCTTCCCCTTCATAATGAAAATGCCTTTTTTTACGTCGTCTTCTGACTTCTTTAAACTGTTTGTCAATATCATTTTCCTCGGCTATTTCTCTCGCTGTTACAAGGGATGACTGAAAAACATTTTTCTGATAATTATCAAGCCAATTTGTGAATGCGTCTAGGTGTCGTGTAGCCACATCTAAGTGCATGTTTCCGCTTTGCCACATTTTACTTAAAACATTTATCTTTGTAAGAATGTCATTCCACATGACAAGTGCCACTAGAAATTGGTAGGTAGTTATTTCCTTTTCTAAAGAATGGCATTTACTGACCAACTGACAATCTGTTGTATTTTCTGCTTAATCCTTTAAAGCATCACATATATCGCTTAGTTTTTACTTAACAGCCTTCACCGATGTTATATTTTTTAAAATTGAAATTTGCTAAAATCAATATTTTAAAAAATTTGCTTGGGTTGTTGCGCGATTGCCCTGTTCGCCACCCTCTAAGGCCGCCGCTGACTTAACTTATTAGTTTCGAGTGCGCTATACATCTTTGAAGTATGATTTCCCATAGTTATCGTTTTTATTATGCTCAATTTTAAGTGCAAACTATGCGACTTTTTCTCTATTTTCCAAATCACCAAATGAAACTTTTGAATAATGTTTTGGTGAAAATTATATGTATAGAAGTAACATTGCCACTTACATAGTATTTGTATTTACATTCGTTCTCAGCACGGTGTATATTCAGTTACTCGGTCAGAAACATGGCGTGGTCGATTTGATAAAACTATTCGTTTCAATTTTTAAAGTTACACACCTACTGGATATTTTAAAAATAAGTGATAAAATTTATGCATAATAATTATTTAACATAATAACGTGAATCTCTTGTGTAAATCATTTTCAGAATCTCTACTATTGTATTTTATCTGTTTTTCTTTATTGGTTCATGATTTGTATACTTTATTCTTTTATGAGCAAAGATAGCATTCATGTTCATAAAAATCTAGGATATTTTTGTAAGTATTTTAGTACCTACTGTGCACATACAAAGATAAGTCACAAAATTTACGCATAATAATTATTTGACATAATAACGTGTAGCTCTTGTGAAAATCATTTTCAGAATCTCTACTATTGCATTTTATCTGTTTTTTTTTCATTGATTCATGATTTGTATACGTTATTCTTTTATGAGCAAAGATAGCATCCATGTTTATAAAAATCTAGGATATTTTTGTATTTTAGTACCTACTTTGCATATACTATAATAGGACAATAATTAAGGTGTCGGTACAATATTGTGCAGTGAGCATATATATGCTTTTATGGTAAGTGTTCTGTAATACTCGAAATTTTTCAGTAGGCGCTAAAAAAACATTCCATTTCTTTAGAATAAGATTATGTAAATTGATTATTGATTTTTTGGGATTCTTTCTACATTTTGCAGCTACGACTTTCGACGCATTGGTTAGGTACTTCATCGTAGAAGCTTCAAGAAGCTGATTATGGGATTACTTAACGAAATAGTTCTCGATTTTCGTGGATCTTGTCCCACTATTTAATTTAAATAGCAATGATCTCTCATGACAATAAGGCAAACCGATGTTCAATTTATGATATGACTGGAATTTTAATCTCTATCAACAAGTATGAAATATTAGCATAATATTTAATCCATTATTGCAGCTATAAGTACATAAGTAAAGCATTTATTAATTAGACCGAAGGTTTAGGAGATATTTTGATGATATTATGTTGTATTATAAGTATTCGTCTTCACAAATATGCTTTAAGCTGATGTATTGTCACGTATTAATCTATACACCAGATTATTTGTAGCATTCCCTGACTGTTTAGTATTAGTATAGTATGTTCATAATGTATAAAACATATATTACTGCTTAGAATATGTGTACCTTCCAAATCACGTACATTTAAAGATGGATTATTAATTTTAAAATAAGTAATGTATATAGTTGGCTGGTGTCAAAGTCCTTTCCGGTCTGTTTGTTTCGATTCTTGTATTGTTCTCGTATTTATCTTTAATAAGTCTCTAAATCACCTTTTTCCGAAATGACTTGATTTTCTAAACCTCTTAGTTATTGAATATCGGAAATAAAACTGTCAAATTGATTTCTACAACCACACATTTTGATAACAGTCATTATTCTTGTCATCTTTTTGCATGCATTTGGTATAGTTCAGTATTCGTTTACAACAAATGTAGTCATGATTAAATTTATAAGACTGAATACATTTTCGTTACTGAATGAAGGTAAAAAAGGAAGACAGTTTCAGATTTTAAGAAAAAGAAATTGAAGTGGTATCTAAATCGGACTAACAAACAAGAAACATTCTTCGGTTTGACCCTTGCGCATCTAGTTTTTTTATTCACGCTTCTGCGCTGCGCCCTGTACGTGGTCCCCACTCTAGTACTCTTTTGTAATTTCTCCGCCATATCTGGCCTGCCCGTCAGTTTGCTTCGTCTTCCTACTTCTGTGTTCAGTGTTCCGCCACTGAAAATCAATTATTTTTCTACGTAACGCCTATTAATTAGTGTACTCTGTAACTTGATGTCGACATGTAACGGCCAAATCTCAACTATCAAAAAGCGAATACACTGATGATTAGTGGATTAGTGCGTTGGCTTTTAGAGAATGTTTAGATGCCTAATCTCGGTTACTTTTGTCGCCGGCTTGCAACTCATTCAATTGTTTTTAAAACAGGTGTCAAAAAAAAAACGCTGTTTGTTTTAAAACAGGTTGCAACCTTTAACCAACCTTCTTCGTCTACGTCACAACAATACCATATCCTATATACCTATTTATATATTTTTATTATACCCTAAAACTTTACACCTTGTATTAAATCTTTGCATTTTTATCACAGACCCATTTTTTAAATAAATAAAAGCATGTTTTCTCCATCGCTCCATTCACAAACGTCAACGTTAGACCTCAACATGATTTTATAGTCCGGGAGCCGACTGCAAAAATTCTACCTCATAAAAAAATAGAAAATGGTTACTATATGGGGAAAGCTGACCTTTAATGGGTTCATTTGGTCTTGGTCGGCCGCGGCGCAACTTGGCAAATTTTGAGCAAATGGCAAAAAAATCGTGATAATAATCGTCATAAAATACCTCATCGAAAAAAAGAATGAAACTTATATGGTACGATAGCTGACTTCGCAAACAGTTAAAAAACACTGGTCGGCCTAATCCTGTCTTGGCAGGTTCCGTTGTCCGAACGATTTTGCAGTACCACGTGACAGCTTAATTTAACCTCATCGAAAAATAGGATGAAAAAAACGGATTATAATAGCTAAATTTATGCTGATCACATATGTCTTAGTCGGCCTCACCTTAGCTTGGCAGTTTTAGCAGTCCGAACAGTTTTATTTAAAAAAATCAGCATTGAAAATAATTAATATTTCTTTTAAGGTGACCTTAGATGTCATGTTTTTCATATATATAGCGTGTTTTTAGGTTTGTGGTGTTTAGGTATTTAAAATTGTAGAGGTAAAATCTAAAATAAATTACTATTATTGCTATAGGTATTTTAGAGGGTTGTAGAGAAACAAAACAAAATTGAATTAGTTACATTAATATATTCTCAAATTACATAATTGGTTATAAATTATTCGCTGTCGTCGTCATCGGATTCGGAATCTGACGAGCTTTCTTCAGACTCGGACTTATCAACAATGATATCCTCGACTCGCATAGGAGTAATATCACCTTCGAACCAATTTATTTTATAACTATCGTCCTCCAATGACCAACCACTACTTGTTGCATCAAATTTGATACAGTGGGGTTTCGTGGCACACTGCCACATAGAGTTTACGAAAGCTGTTCGTAAAATTTTTTGTCTCAGTGTCGCCCAGCATGGAGGTATGTAGCCCGAATCAAAATTGTGTAGTTTTTTCAAAAATTTTCCGCGTAGGGATTGTGTCGAATATTTCTTTTTAAATAACTCGACTCTTGCTTCGTTCACGCTTTTAATCCCTTTCAACCCATACATTTCGCAAGTGTATTTTTAAATATCCTGTTCATGTGAATATCCTGTTCATGTATTTGAGTTGGGTCACTCAAATCGTAAAATGCCTTTTGGTAGGCCGAGTTTTTTCGCAATATTTCGAAGGGTCTTACATTACCCTTCCCTTTAAAACTTGCTGTGAAGTCAGATCCGGTGAAAGCATGAAATCCGAGCAATGACTTACTCAATTCCGGCCCAAGAGTTTCGTACAATTTCGTACAATTGATGGCCTCTGCTTTTGAGGTAGGAGTTATCCAAACTTCTTTGTGCGCCATTTTACCTACTCGCTCCCCTCCTGCCCCCGCTCCCTGCCCCTCCGCAGCAACCCTATCACCCTCGCAAACAAAGAAAAAATTAAGAGAAAAGATTTTCTTTATAATAAAATAATTTATTCGTAAACACACTATGGTAAATAAGAAACCCAAATTCATTTTAAGCCACTCGTTAAAGAAGGTTAGTTAGTTAATATTAAAGGACAATTATCTAATAAAATGATATGAAGAACGATGTATGTGGCACTTCTTCTGCGAGTGAAGGATATCATAGCTAATTAATCAATTTGCGTATCAGGAAATGTCATCGGGCTCCGATGATAAAAGTATCAATTTAACTTGAATTACATGTTATACGCAAGTCTATCGCAAGTTAAAAATAAGATCAAAAGAAGTAGCGAGGGTTTTTTGCTTTGGTATATAATTTGTAACTATTAATCAGTATTCTTAACTTATTAAAAAGTCACTTTAAGAAACATTAATTATTTTCTATACTAATTTTTTTAATATTTAAAAGTGTTCGGACTGCAAAAACTGCCAAGCTAAGGTGAGGCCGACTAAGACATATGTGATCAGCATAAATTTAGCTATTATAATCCGTTTTTTTCATCCTATTTTTCGATGAGGTAAAATTAAGCTGTCACGTGGTACTGCAAAATCGTTCGGACAACGGAACCTGCCAAGACAGGATTAGGCCGACCAGTATTTTTTAACTGTTTGCGAAGTCACCTATCGTACCATATAAGTTTCATTCTTTTTTTCGATGAGGTATTTTATGACGATTTTTATCACGATTTTTTTGCCATTTGTTCAAAATTTGCCAAGTTGCGCCGCGGCCGACCAAAACCAAATGAACCCATTAAAGGTCAGCTTTCCCCATATAGTAACCATTTTCTATTTTTTTATGAGGTAGAATTTTTGCAGTCGGCTCCCGGACTATTATCACCAACAAAAATTTCTAGTTGATGTCCGTATTATATTATTAACGTCAATCTGGTCATTCTTTTTTGTTCCATCAATTAATGATCTTGGGCTGTTATTTTGAACATTTGTGTAGTTTTTTTCTTATTTAAAGGCTGCATCATATGTATTGACCTGCTGGTTGGTCGGGTAGATACATAGAGTTTTTTCAATCGAGAACTTTCCAGACTTATTTGAAGTTACTTTCTGCATAAGATCAGAAAAGTCTTCGGTAGATAATCATCTCAGGTACTCTTAAAGCGTTTCATATATTAACGAATTTTTCGCAACCTTTTTGCCTCATGTTCTGTTTTAGCTCTATTAATGAGAATAAGCGCCAAAAATGTGTCGCTGGGACCATTTTTGCTGGTTGACCGAATACTTGGTTTTCTCATGCCGGGGGCGATTGCCTTAGATCGCCGAGCAAGCACTCTTTTGTTGTTTTAATCTGGAGTCAATCATGCAAAGCATCTCATACGGGATCATTGATATTTCGTCAATAAATACAAATTGTTTATCTTTCCATTGTGTAACCGCATCAATCTAAGGAAATTTTCGGTCAGCATGGGCATTTGGGAAATTCTTCCATCTTTTTGTACAGGTAGCTTAAGTGCAATATGAAGTGTAGAGCCTCCAATCAAACGCGCTGCAACCCCTGTTAGAGCGCACACATTAACGACATCTTTGGCATAGCAACGGTTGGCTTGATTTTTCAACAGTTTAAACAAAAATGTTTTACCAGTTTCCGCTTCCCTGTCATGAAGAGTTTTAGCCTGTTGTCACTTCCTTGAATCTGATCTTGAATATTTTGTGTCACAAAACCGAAAGACTTCTGCCTGATCAGCATTCCTAGCCCTGCAAGAAGTATTGAACTCATCATAAGCCATACATTGTTCAGGTGCTTCGACTTCATCAATTGGATCATCGTTGGGTTGTAGATTTTCTTCGTCAAAAATGCGAAATGCGTGAACTTGTTTAATCGCCAAGTTCTCTAAAAAGTTGCACACGCTCATTGGTTTGCGGTTACAAAACTTATAGTTTTGTACAGTGATTCCTGAGACCTCTTAGATAACTTTCCGAAGGGCAGATTATTTTGATGTTGGTTGGGGTAAGTTCGGCCGAGAAGGTTACTAAAACTTGAGAAAAGATAGACCCATCCCATATCCTGGGCAAAGCCTACCGGTGATATATTTTTCCTAAGTTGTATAATGGAATTTTAACTATTATTTAAAATTTAACTACACAACTTGTCCCATCTGATATCCCTCACAATTTGTGTCAAACGTGGCATCAAGTAGCATGGAAATAAATGAAATGGCATTTCTATTTAATTTTTTTATATTTATACTTTGAGAAATAAAATAAATATCTTCATAAACATAAAAATCTGGGAAATTGAATTAAATAAACAAATAACTTCATTAACATAAGAGACGAGGAAATAATACCTCCATTACTCAAACTGGTATTCTTAAAAAAACTTAAATAAAAAACTGAACCAAAAATAAAACAATTAAAATTTAAAACCTAATAAGTTATTGGAGAAATAATTTCAACGCCATGCCCACAGTAAATTTGTTGTGGTTCAATTCTAATATTGATCGATTAATCTCCGCTTCGATCTGCTGGTATTCTGTGGACAATTTTGTTTGTCTCGTATAAACGTTGAATATATTTGTTTCCTTAATTAGAATATCGGTGTGCGATAGTTGGATTTCTTCGCCCAACGTATCTGTTAAGGCGACTGTGCCAGCCTTCTAAATTGTTTGTGGTTCGTATTTTCTCAGAAGAACAACTTTAGATTTTGTGTCATCCATTGTTTCTGGAAATGTCTTCCCCTGGCGGAGACATTCCCATTATATACTGGTATCCTGCTTGAATGTAATCTTTGGGCAAACGAGCAAGTCCCGCACATCTTGCAATATGACATTTCTTAACTTTTGTATTAATTTTCAATGCCTTACCTTTTTGAAATAATCATCGATTAATATCATTTTAAGACCTTTAATGTATAACATCCTTTAATTTCTATTGCCGGGCTAATTCAAAGTCGACTGTAATTCTTTTAGGTTGCCAATTTGGGAATCTTGATTGTGTTAATCTGAATAAAATTTTATGTCTTAAGAGTTTTGTCAGGAAGTAGGCGATAAATAATTAGTATAATAGATGACACAGTTTCATCGAGTCCATGAATGGTATACAACTGTTTGAATGCGATAGGGCACGCGCTAAATGTACCATCGGGCAAAATTTGTTTATATCTTGCAATAAGTGGTATCACTATTTTGGCTACAAAACAAAAAAAACTTTCTTTCATTGTCTTCATATTCCGCTAGTATAAACTTTATAATCTTTTCTGGTGTCTTTACATCGTGAGACGACTGGAATCGTAGCCGTGGTGCTCCTAGCATCTTGTTTCTTTGATTGTAATGCCCCGTCTTAATATTTTGAAAGCTGAGTAGTTTTTTTACAAATCGATTCCTTCCTTTTCCAAGCCGTATTTTATTTTGTCATACTGTTTTTGAATACTCTCAAAATTATTGCTGCTCTTTTCTTTTAAATTATCAAATTCCATCAAAATCTTATTATTAACAAAATCTTCTCTGCAGGAATCATCATGACTCTTCGATTGAACAAGTTCATTCTTATCGTTGAGAGTCCCCCGTGCCACCATTAGGTACTATTGTAATTAAAGCAAAGCCAAAAGATACTACCATTGGAATATTTTTTTTTTCTATGATATCGACGACTATTACTTAGTAATGATCGCCCCCCCTCTCTTTGTGGAAAGAAATTGCACGTCTATGCTCCTCATAACGAAAATTCAATTTATTAACTCTTTCTTCAATTTTCATAATTTATTTTCTACATACAGCACGAACAGAAAAACTAATATTGCATTTTCATTTTCCACTGACACTAACAGTGTTTCAGTATATATTTTTATCATAAACAGCCAACTATCTGAAGAGCTTTAAGTAGGTGATATCTATTTCAAAAGAGTTTTGATATCATATTACTAAAAACTTCCCTTCTATTTGATAGTTTGTAATAAAGAAAAGAAAGTACCGTTTTGTAATTCACTATATGTTTCCGTTTTAGAAACCAAGTTTCTTGTAAGGAAAGAAAGTATTCTTTAGTAACCAGTATCGTAACTACGAAGTCGAATTTTGCTTCTACAGTAACTAACCAGTTACGAACCCACGGTTTCGTACGCGGCCGCAGGGGGAGGAACATCGTATTGTGATGTGACTGGTGGGACAAGTACCTACGGAATTGGCTAAAAAATCTACTTGTTTTTATGTCATATTCAGAATTGATTATTAAATACTAAACCAGTATTATAACGAATTAACAATTGTTATAAAAATCTTTGAGAAAATCAACATAGTACTTTCTTATACAAAATCAACGCAATTTTTTCATTCACTTTCTTAAATCATAAATTTAATCATTGTTTTCACACGTATGGAGTTTATGGTTCCTCAAGAATTTGCATCACTTTATTAATATAAATGTTCGTCCTACGGTTCGTCTTATTCGTCCATGACGAATTTGGTGCTGTCTCCTGCGGATGATTTCAAATAAGTGACTTGAATTGTTTGTTCTTCTGTATCTATTGCTTGGCAGACCGCTATGTACAATTTGTGTTTATCTTACTTTCCTTATGCCGCCAATCTGACAAGAATGAACTCTCCATTTTTTATAGCATTTAAACTTACTTCTTGGGTTTTATTTATTTTGGGAACTTCTGGGTTGGAACTAGCCATTGTTTAAACATTTTGGGTTTCAATTATTTTGAGAGCTGCTGTGATATTTTAGTCACATTCACTGTCAGATGAGTATACATCAGTATGTTTCAGTTTCCCATCTTGTATCAATAACACCTTCTTTACATCTTGAGTTGTTTTTTTTTTATTGTTATAAGATGGGTTAACTCTTGACCTCAAGCTTGACCATAAAGGTCAAAGATGAGGTCGACGATGGAGCGAGTTAACCCAGAAAATGCCTATAAAGGCACTGGTATAAAGGAGACCATAGGACGACACCTCAGATTCAGAAAAAAATGAAGTGTCGTTGCCTGGGATGTATTACTAGGAGGCAGGTCTTATTTGTGTTTCCTTAGTCGCCTCTTAAGACACCCACGAAAAGAGATGGGGTGGTGTTATTTTCAACCGATCACCACACAGCATGGCAATCTTGAGTTGTTGCGGTGAGAGCATATTTAATGGTTTTGTTACCATGGGATTTGAAGTGATGATGCTTCTGAATTAGAGGTATTAGTTTCATATTTTGCCATCTTGCATCTAGGCCTTGTTGAACAGGTTCTATATCTCAGACGGCAACAAAGAATAATTGGAGTCCCAAAGCATTTTCTGCCAAATATCTGTAGCAGTCGAAGTTTGTATCCAGAACAGCTTTTCTGGTCAGTCATTTTAGCGCGTTGCTCCGTCACCATCCACAACCCCCTTTCCATAGGGTAGCGAGATTTCAGGTTCTCATAATTTTCTTCTAAAAGACCCACACTGAATATTTTTCATGATTAAGCTCAATACTCATTACGACGTCGGGAATTTTTTCCTTACCCTTGTTAGCCCACGCGCATCCCATAAATAAGGTAATTTGAGCGTGGTTCCAGTGTGCAGACGGATTTCGTCTTGTTGCAAAAAACTTGAATGAAGAGTTCCGAATCTGTACTTTCAGAAACTTTTTGTTTAAAAAAGGTATTTGAATTTAGGGATTTGCTTTAAAATAACTACTATTAACGCTTACTAAATGGCATCTATCGTCGACAGTTTACCATTGCTTCCAATCAGTATTAAGTGGTGTGTCTAATCCTTTTAATAGAAGAAACATTCTTCACAGTCACTGAGTGGTCATGCACTTTTCTTTAAATATATCGCAATATGTAAGTTTCAAGAACTCAGCAGTAAAAATTGGCAGTTTTAGAGGAAAACCTGTTCAGTGCTTCTATTAAAAAACGTATAATTTGCGTGGTAGCTGCATACACATTCATTATGAGGTATTTCACTCATAGGTCTTACATGGAAATGACTCAGTTCAAAAAATTTACTCTTTTTCGCTTTTATGTCGGGATGTTCAGTTTTAAGTAGGGCATATGCTTCGTCATATGCTTTACCCTTATTTCGTCGTTTTTGATCATATTTTTTATGGTTCTCTACAGCAGTCTTCCACTTACTTTCATCACTTTTCAACATTTCCCTAGATTTCCTTTTTCGCTCAGCAGCATTCATCTGAAAAACAGAAAAGGCAATCACACTCACAAAAAAGCATAGAAACAGGCTAGAAATAGGTTAAAACAGAACAGAAATGTTTAGAACAGTCCATAAAAAGTTTTACAAAAATGCGAAAACCACCTTTTCCCACACTTCAACACATTGCATCAGAAAAATATGTACCCTTTTAGTACAACGCATTTTGAGGTAAGAAATAAAACTATTGTATGTTTTCGTGTGACTGGTGGGACATACTACGTTCTCTTTGTATTTATGAGTTTTAGAGTAAAATTATTACCTTTTCCTTTATATTATAGTCCAAATTAAAATTCAAAAAAATCTTATCCTAACATGACTTCGTCTTGCCAATATGGTGTAAAAAATCGTATGACTCCTTCACAATCAACAACAAGTTTACATATCGAAAAAAATACTTAAACTTGTTTATTTCTAAATTTTTTTTACAGATTATGTAAATCTAACCAATATACATTGCGTTAAGAATAAATTCGTTATAACCATATCAATTCCTGAAAATAACTCATTTTTCCATTTCCCTTGGAATGTATACCTAAGGGTTCAGAAACTAAGATATTTACAAAATCTTTCTGTTTAAAAATATTCGGTGTAACAAGTGTAACTAGTGAAAATAATCGCGAGAATCTTAAATAAAATAAAATCTGTCATTTTCAAAAAGGTGATTTTGGGTTTTTTCCGAAACAGAATATGTACAATATAAGAATCAGTCCCAACAGACCAGAAGATATGTATTACTGTGTACCAAAAGTACCCGGAAATTTTAAATAAAACACAAGGGGTAATTTTAATCATCCAAATTCAATTTGTTCCTTTAAAAGTAGCTTCTATTAGAGGCAATACACTTACGCCAGCGCTTTAACCAGTCCTCGAAACACTTTTCATACGCCGAAATCGGGATGATTTTCAGCGCCTTCGTCGTATTTTCTTCCACCGCCTCGTTTTGGTTTCGGATCACCTGAAACGACCTATTCGGCTGCTTGTTGCTCTGTTTCCATATCGTACTCGTAGACCCACGTCTCATCACCGGTTAAGATACGTTTCATAAACGTGGAATCATTTCGTGCTTCAGAAAGCATCTCATTAGCCACGTCCATTCTGCGCTGTTTTCGCATGAAATTCAGATCTTTTAGCATGAGCCGAGCAGAGCCGTGAGCCATTAGCAAAAAGTCAGTCAATTTGCGGTGTACTGTAGTTTTTGGTACGCCGATGTCTCTGGCTATCTCTCTCACACTGACACGACGATTTTGCATTATAATTTGCTTCAATGTATTGACATGATCGTCGTCAGTTGCAGTGGATGGCCTTCCAGCCCGTGGAAAATCTTCAACAACTGTAGGTTCGTCTTTCAATGATTTAGAGTGCTCCCACAATAACTCTGCAATGAAGTGACAAACTAGTTTATCAAACTTTTTATTTGGGCAATACTGATTTAAGTCGACTTTGACGATTTGATACTTTTAATAAATCGTTATTATTTTCTAAGTGCACCAAAGTTCGTAATCTTAATTAAAATTAAGCATTCGTCTTCTTTCCCTCAACTGGCTTTGAACTTAAAATATGTATACATGTATTATTGTTGTAATCAATATGAATTTTGTAATTTATGTAATTTATTATTTATATCACCTATAATAAACAAGCCGTTCTCCCATTATTTTATTTACATAATGAATGAAACGGTTTCGATTATATATTTTTAAGCTTTTGAGATTAGTTTACTTAATATTTTATTTGGCGGATTCTCCTTACGTTCACACCTCAAGTAGTAATTAATTGTTGCTTTAAGTCAAGAAAGAGTCATAAAATAACAAAATCATTTTTATGTTAAATCATTTTTGTTTATTCTTTATTGCATACACACACATACGTGTAAATAACAAAAGAGAAAGGACATGTACTTGTACTGCTTCTGTGCTTAACTCAGGCAATGAGTTTTCTTCCAGCTAATCTATGTGAGAGGAAGAAGCAGCTGAAGTGGGCAAGGGTGATGTTATGTTGATTATCTCTCCAGTCACCAGTTTTTCCTATTTCTCTGTATAAGTCGCCTCTGTACTAAATTTCAACTTATCTAATTCTTTAATTTTCTGTACAGAATTAGTATTTCGAAGGGCTGCTGATAAATCACCATGAAAAAATAAAAATATAATGTTAATCTACAATGTGTTCTAATAATTTCGACATAAATTAATGCAAACTAATAAAAATAATAAAAAGTATCAAGAGTATGGTGCAGCCTTACTCGTAGCCGTTAGAATTTCATGTAAACATTGCTCCTTTTGCTCACGAACATACTCCAACTCCTCCTTTATATTTTGGAAATTCATTATCATCTTGTCTAAAAATTGTCGAACGCCACTTTTAATAGTTTTACCAATCGTGAAAACAGAATTTTCAAAAAAACCGCAACAAAATATCCACAACAAACTGAAATGACAATTTAGACTGACGTTCAAAAAGGGTTACCACATTTAGATTTGAATGGGTTGCCAGTTAAAAACCTATGCAGAGTTATCGTGGGACGATTCGATACCACTCGTATTCTTTGACATACATTTAGTTGCGAACACCTTTTGTAATATTTAAGCGTTTCGACGCAAGAAATTTCATTTGCTGCACAGAATTTAATAAAAGATCGTTGCTCAACAAAATCAGCCATAGTAAAAAACGACGCGACCACAAAAGTTTGTCACAAATATCACAACAAAATACTCGACAGGTTATTTTTTTACCGCCAATCAATGATATTTATACCAACCTAACACAAAAAGAACTTCTTGAATATGTCTAGTTCGGGATTTTGAAATGAGAATTTCCGGGTACTTTTGGGACAGAATGTAAGTAGGGGTGAAAAAAAACTAAAGAAATCTTCAAAATACAGTTGTTACTTTACTAAGTTATCAAGATTTTTAGATTTGCATATTACTTTCTTATCAAGTTAGTATTACCACTATAGAACCTCATTTTTCTAATCATACTTTATATACAAAACATAATTTCAGTCTTAAATAAAGTATAATATATAGCATGGAAATAAAATCAATGTTACATGAAACTTCCTGTTTTTCATTCTTGTAAAATAAGCTAAATAGAGTAAAATGGTCTAAAATAAAAATGGATTCGAGTAAATTGCCATTTAGTAAAAATTGCTTAGTATTAGCTTTGTTTCTCCTGTTGAAATGTGCAAAATGAAAGTCCTGTTGAAATATGAAAGGCATACTTGAAAATAAGCTTTGGGTCAGTGGCTTAAAAATATCAGTTTGGCTGCTTTTGTTTTCTATACGCGTGAGCGTATGAAAGTATTCAACTACACATCTATTAAAAAAATAACAACGGGTTGCACTCCGAGTGCCGGCAGAAGTGAAAACTTGAACATTAACGTTGTGCATTAATATGGAAATAAAAAAAAATAAACAAAAAGACTCCGTTATTCTCTCAGGATTCGATCCTTCGACGCCTTGCCTACGATCTGATAACTAATATAAAATAATTGTAATAGTTCTGAAGTGTTAAATTTTTAATGTCATATAAATTGTCATGTTTGTGTATGATAGCGCAATAAATGAATATTGTATTTTACCACATAAATGATTGTATTTTTATACTGATTATTAAAGCAATTCGTTTGAAACTATTCCCTAATCATTCCAAAATATCAAGGTAATGTTCAAGTTAGGTAATGTTCAAGTTTTCACTTCTGCCGGCACTCCCGGAGTGCAACCCGTTGTTTTTTTTTATAAGATGGGTTAACTCTTGACCTCAATCTTGACCATAAAGGTCAAAGATGAGGTCGACGATGGAGCGAGTTAACCCAGAAAATGCCTATAAAGGCACTGGTACTCCTACGCACCGACGTAACACATCAATCTGTTTGGCGTCGGACTTCGGTAGGAGGGCGGTCGCGAACCAGACGGCTCTTTACAGAGCCTACCACATCGCATGAGATCATAGGACGACACCTCAGATTCAGAATAAAATTAAGTGTCGTTGCCTGGGATGGATTACTAGGAGGCAGGTCTCATTTGTGTTTCCTTAGTCGCTCTTACGACACCCACGGAAAGAGATGGAGTGGTGTTATTCTCAACCGATCACCACACTGTTCAAACGGCATTCAGTATGTGTTTAATCCCATTCTTGTTACAATATTCTTCGAATTCTTTGCTCGTGAACGCCGTGCCTCTGTCGCTTATTATGAGTGCAGGACAACCAAATACCATGCTCAGATTTTCTAGGACATTAGTGGCTCTAGTATTTGCGCTCGCCACTGCTTCCAACTACACGAATTTACGAAAATCTATGGCTGCAAAAACAACTTTTGCCATTGCTCTTACAAAATGGACCACAGTGATCCACATGCACAGTGTGGAATGGAACTAGCACCCTTGGGATCAGGTGCAGCAAACCCGGCTGTTTCCCGGTTGGCTTTTTGGTGAACTGGCACCCAATACAACTAGCCACATACTTTTCTGTATACTTCCTCATCTCGGGGAACCAATATTTTGCTCGGATGGCTTCTAAGCATTTCTCAGATCCCAAATGACCATGTTCGTCATGATATATCTTTAAAATATGGAACCTTGCACTCTTCGGCAAGACTGGCTATGGTCATCGTGCACTGGAGGACACAACTTCCCATCAACAATCTTGTATTCCTTTGCAAGTCCATTCTTTTTTTTCTTATTAGCGTCTTGCTCCAGTTTTAAATTAGCAATAACCCTTTGAATTCCTTCATCTTCTTCCTGTAATGCCTCTATAAATTTTTTCTCTTCTATATGTTACATTATCACAGGGTTTCGACTATGGGCGTCCACGGGCGCCATGTCACAACCGAGTCTATGGTCGACTTCGAAGTCATATTCCTGTAGGTCGAGCCACCAGCGTGCAATGCGCGGAGATAAATCCCTCTTTAGCCACGCCATTCGTAAAGCGGAACAATCAGTGACAACACGAAACTTGATGCCTGACTGCCTGACAGATCCACCTTGAAACTCTGAATAGCAAACATTACAGCTAGTACCTCTAGCTCAAAGCTGTGGTAATTTTCCTCAGTTGCTGTGATGTGTCTGCTTGCATAAGCGACAACCTTCAGCTCTCATTTAGACTGCCGTTGCAGCAGTACACACCCAGGCCCACCTTAGACGTATCCGTATGTACCTGTGTTTCTTTTTCAGGATGATAAATAGCAAGTATATGATCTGCGGTAAGTATATCCTTTAGCTTTTGTGCAGCATATGCCTGATCTGGTCCTCATTTTCAGTTTACAGTCTTCTTTGTGAGCATCGTAAGTAGTCGCGCAGTAGTCGCAACACTCTGTATAAACTTGCGAAAATAACTGGCAAGACCAAAAAATTGACGCAACTCGTGGACGTTGGCAGGAGTCTTGAATTTGGTAACTGCAGTTATCTTGTGAGGTGATGGTCGTATCCCACCGCTCTAGATATTTTATGTCCTAGATATTCCACACATTCGGTCAGGAAGGAACATTTACTTTTTTTCAGTTTGACACCAGCTTTCTCAATCAACCCCAGCACTTTCTCTAAGTTTGCTAAACATTCCTTACTATCTTTGCTCCAAATTATTACATCGTCAATGTACAGTTCAGCACAAGAATGGATGACTGGCTCCAATATTTCGTTCATAGCCCACTGAAATACAACAGGAGCATTACAGAGGCCAAAACTCATCATCTCTTTACTGGTAGTGACCGCCAGAAGTAACAAATCCAATCAGTGGTCTAGAGCTTTTCGTAATCCTGTTTTGGTGATATCTATTGGGCAAATCCAGGCAACAGAATACACCAATCTGTCCAACAGGTTCTCTATTATTGACAGAGGATACTGCTCCTTCTCTGTGATATTATTAAGCGCCCTGTAATCGACGTATAGCCGGTGCCCACCGTCCCAGTATAATGGGACTAGCAAACGGAGATTTAAATGGTTCAATGATTCCAACCCTTAAAAGGTTTTCAATAATGTTTCTAACAATATTTCTCTCATGAAATGACACCCGGTTTATAATTTACTATCTTTTCTTCTGTTAGTTTAACTCATCTCCACTCTACAATTTCCCAATTCCATGCCATTTCCAGAGAAACAGTGATCATATTTTATTAAGTATGATCACTCAAAATAAATCAATGAAAAATATTTACAATTAATCCTATTTATCTAATTTGGTAGACACTCGCTAGTTGAGAGAGTCAGTCCAGATACAGTCGATTTTCGTCGTCCGTAATAACTATATTTGTTGTGCGGCAGCGATTTCCAAACGTGCACCAAATCTTGATAAAGTCTGGTTTCATCCAATATCTTGCAAAATATTGTTTGAATTTCGTCATTGCCACATCGTTAGGCATTTCAGTTTTAATAGAAGTATTCCCAGCCGCAGTTTATTTTATTTTCGGGCAGTAAAGGTGATATGCAGCACAAATACACAATTCTTTTGTGTTCACGGGACTTATTTTAAGCATTTTCGCTTTCCGCCTCAAAGCATTATGGAAGTGAAAATAACAACCTTTTATTTTTGTTTTAAGAGCAACATTTAATAATGCATTAATTGTTGCAACTTCATAGTCAATCCTTTTTTCTAGCGGTTTCCACGGGAATTTGCGATTTTATTAATTAGAAAGTATGGAATACGCCTTTTCAGTTTTATGAGACATAAACGCGTAAACTAAAGGGATAACGTTAATGCGTTTATTAGTGATACTTTCCAAGTCTTCATCATCATCATCATGTAATCCTGTTATCCCTCATCAGGGACATAGGGCTCTCAGAAAGGATTTCCACTCTTCTCTGTTTTGGGCGGCAGCTTCGATGTCTTTCGAACCGAGACCAGTTGATGCAGCCTCTTTATCAACTGACCGTCTCCAGGTGGTACGGATGGTGTATAATTGTTGAAAGTGAAATGGCATTTAAAAGTGCCATCCATAAAAATATTTTTTTATTTTCTTCAAACACTTTCTCGCCAGTTTAGAACAAAATGCTAATATTTTAAAGTTTGCATCAAAACATTCCGCAAGCAAAATCTTTTGAAACTGGATTGGAACTTGAACATTTTCTAATATTGTGGAACAAATTTTTTAAACTGCTGCCAATTTATTTCTCCTCCGATAAATAGTAGATTTTTTTGAAAAAAAGTGGGAATGGTTTCTTGGCTGAAATGTCAAGTCCGGATTTTCTTATGTCTATCAAGCATTTTCTAAATACTTTTAAGAGCTGATCTCTTAACGTTTGCAGCTTTTTCAATAGCAATGTTAACTTTTGCATCTGCGTGATTTTGAGAATCGTCAGATGCGGGAAATTATGAAAAGATAGGAATGTGAAGAATACAAACTAGAGATGAGAGAGCTGGAGAAAATTGTATAATATAATATTTGTGCCGGAGATACTTAAAAATTTCTCAACTTACCTCCGTTCATGGTAAGAGATCCATGGTATTTCAATTTAAAATTCTTGCATCGCCAATATACGTTGCCATTTCTATTGGCGATGTGTTCATAATATTGACGGCCTGCGTGCAACAAAATCCAACCCCGTCCTCTTTTTATCTTCAAATATTTTATATTTTGTTAAATCATCTTGAAAAATTTTCAAACCAATTACGAGTCAAGAAATGTATATTGGTTATGTCAAGTAAGTTTGACAATTCTGTTTATAATACAATATCTCTAGCTTTTACAATTCTTCTAGGATACTCAGCATCTCTTACTAAATAAGTATTAACATCATCAGTATACCCTACAAAAATATGTTCCTTGGCTTTCATATCAAACTTCTTTCTTTGACACAAAGGCACATGGACAAGGGTTTGACACTCAAAACACCGTTAAGTGAGTCAAACTAGGCTGGGTATTAAGCCAATATTCAAAAAGAGTTAATGAATGTCCAAGAGCACGATGCGGTTTTTTAAATAGACGGCAGCTTCTACAGCATCCTGCCAATAAGCTTTTGACAAAGAGCTTCCTGCCAACATGTTACGCGCCTTTCCAACTACCGAGCGTATCGTTCTCTCTGCCAGTCCATTCTGTTGCGGGCTAATCGCTACACTAGTATACCTCTACGTTGCTATTTTCAGGGCCATCACTAATGGGTCATATTTGGGCGTTAACCCGCCAAGCATTATATCTGCTAATGAACTATCTGCCAATGTCAGCCAGTTCGAGAGCTGTGCTCATTATAGCCTATATACAACGTGGTCCAAATAGTGGTCACTATTTGGACCACCCTGCATATATTTCTAAATAATTGAATTCATCAAGGCTTAGTCTATATAACTTACGCTCTAAAGCCAACCGCCTAAGCCAACCGCCTTCCCAAACTCCTATCCTCAAAGACGTCTACGAAGTTTGTGATCTTCTGACGTGCACTATAGCTGCATCTTCTAGCGTAAGACATATCTTAGTCAAAGCCTTTCTATCATTCTTCTTTTTGAGACTTTCAGAGGTTTGATCTTCGTCGGGGTAACCGACAATAGCTTCCCACAATTCCTCATGGAGGAATTAACCTAGTCCTCGCGCTTCCTCAATAGTATAGAAGGCATCACAAGAGAACTATTTAATTTTCTACTTGAAGAATCTCCGAATGACATCTCGATGAAATTATTCAAAATATAAACCTTATTTCTTCCAGTTAATAAATATATTTACGTGTCGTCTATGTTTAAACATTACTTACCTTCTTCGTGCTGATAACGTGTTTTAAATTAGATAAAACGAAAAATAAAATTATATATGTAGTGTTGAAACGTCTTTTACTGAAAGATTTGTGTATTCTTATAGAACAATCAATTTTTAAAATTAAAGCATGACATATTTATCCATCCACCAGACACACAGTTTAGATAAGTAAGCAAACAGTTTGAATACTACAACAGTATTTAGTCAGGGTTGTCCGCCCTTGAGAAACATTGAGGTGAAAACGTTTCTTATTTAATTTAGAAGACAATCGCCGCGCAGGTCGATCGACAGAAACTGAAGAAAACATTGAACTTGTGAGAGAAAGAAGCTATAATTTAAGAATTAAGCTATAATTAAGTGATTCACCTCACTTCCAAGTAGTTAGCTGAAACTCTGAAGATTTCTAAACGAAGTGTTGGAAGAATTATCCCGAACCATTTACATGTTAGGAAACTGTATACCCTGTGGATACCTCACGAGTTGACCGACACAACGGGACGCACGAGTAATTTGGTGGAAAAAAGACGTTGGCTAAATTGAAATATAGGCGACTGCCCCAGCAATGTATAGACATCGCACCTATTAATATATAATGCTGAATAGCTAAGTATTAATAATTTCAAAGAAATAACTTACAGGAACTTTTGATTGTTGTACAATTCTAAAAAGAAATTCGTAAAAGCACTCTCCTACCATCATTATAAGTACAAACGTAAACAAAAAGACTTGGCTATGAACTTTTTGCTAGGAGTTTCTAAATACATACGTACATACATAAACTCACGCCTTTGTCACATTGGGGTAGGCAGACACCACAGATTGCCACTTGGTACGATCCAAACACACCTATTTCGCTTTCTCTACAATAATAATTCGCTTCATACACGCACGTTGAATTCGGAAACTGCCAACCTGGCCTTTTCTTATAATATCTCCAAGGTCTAAAACTCTCACCTAGAACGCCCTTCCGGTCTTCCAACCCTTAATATTCTATAAATAGGAATATCCTGCTGGGAGTCTGGGTGGAGGGAAGCCTGAAGTGGCAAACGGGGCGTTCCTAGTACCATCGTCAGTGCCTTTTAACAATCCTCACAGCACTGTTACTGCTCGATCGCTGGCATACTTATATTTTGGATGGGTTTAAATAAAAAAAGCCAACAGATAGTAGGTATTGACTTTTATTTTATTATTTAAAAGTTATAGGCAGAAACATTGTATGTATTTAAAACATTATAGGCAGTTATAGTTATAGGCAACTCTAATAATCTGAAAAGGATATCATCCAATAATCTGACAAAAATATCAACCAATTAACTTGTTAGCTTATTAGAGTGATAAATAAAACCTGTATGAATCACTCTAATAACCTGACAACAATATCATCTAAAAATAAAGCCGAAGGAGAAATAGTGTCTCGGTGCCTCGCCCATCCTAAGCACCAAACTATGGTCATGACATGACAGCAACAGCCAACTGTTGGTAATAGGTATTGACTTTTATTTTATTATTCAACCGTTGTAGGTTACTACTCTAAAAATCTGACAAGAATATCATCCAATAATCTGACAAAAAATATCAACCAATTAACTTGTTAGATTATTGGAGTGATGAATAAAACTTGTATGAATCACTCCAATAACCTGACAACAATATCATCTAAAAATGAAGCCGGAGGAGAAATAGTGTCCTGGTGCCTCGCCCATCCTAAGTACCAAACTATGGTCATGACATGACAGCAACAGCCAACTGTTCTATTTCCAACAATACAGCTGCAGTAATACGCAAGTATGTCTTCTAATGGATTATTGTTAATTAATGCGTCGGTTTCATACATTATATAAACATAGTATATTCTTTGGCTTATATGCCTTGATTTTATTCGGCCCCTTAATAGTTGAGGTCTTGTTCCTCCTAAATGCATGATCCTCTCAACATCTGGGCAGACTTCGACTTCGTAGACACCATTTGCTCTAATATGCTCCCCATAATATGAACGAGCTTGTCTGACTTGATAGGGTCCTAATGCCAGCAATAATAAGTCGTTATATTGGAAAATAGAAAAATTCACCAATTCGGGCAGGTTAGCATCGACTCTAGTAAATATTGATCTTTGCCTGTTAATATTATTATTTCTTACAAAAGCTCCTAAACGATTAGGCTGATCCATGTAACGTGCTGCCCTTTGGATTATTTCACCTGAGTTTGGACCGTCTTCAAGGACAATATGGAACTTATGGAACTTATGGACAATATGGAACTTAGCTGCCGCTATTTTAAAATCTTCCATGAGGTGGGATGAGGCTAGATTAAAATACCGTTGCCTAAATAATTTGAAATCACGTTTAAAACGCCCGTTGACCACTTCGACCACCCACCTGCATAATGTCACCTTTCTGCTCTTATTTGCTTGTTCAGTAGTTAATTGAGTTTGGCCAGGATGTAGTGATTCAGGTTTATGGATCTGAAAGCCCAATTTTTGTAATAATGGTATTGCATCCCTGAACCCTCTATCTAAAATAAAAACATCATCACGTTGAAAAAGCTGACGATATGGACTATTTTCCGCTTGAAATAAATGCGTCATAATCTCGGCATCAGTTTGAGTAGCAGCAAATGGTCCTACAACATCAATTATATGCCCATCACATGAAACAATCATAAAAGGTTTTACCAAATTGTCATACTTGTGTAAGCTGTATGTCTTTTTGAAAAATAATGAAATGAAAAAAAAAATAATTTGAGCTTTTTTGTAAATTGATATATGTGCCATCAAATAAGACTATGGCATGTGTATTTTGAAATCCATTACCAAATAGGGCATTTGGTATACTCAAATTCCTGTTAACAATGTCCGTATGTGTGATATGGTACAGGCCTATGTAGTTTGGTACTAAGTTTAGTGTTAAGCACTGTCTTAATTTTTTCAATATACTGGATATGGTCGGACGTGACACTGCGAAAATTGATGAGAGTCGTCTATCAGTTTCTCCTGTTCTTAATTTTGCTAAATAAATAGCCAACGCATTTTTAGGTCTCTTGAAGGAGAGGGGAGGTAAACTGTTAAATAAATGTAAAAAGTTAACAATTGACAAGCCAGTCCAATAGTGACATATCACATTTTTCATTTCAGCAACCTTTTCAAAATTGGGAACGCCTTCTAAGAGCTGTGTCTATGTTGAGGTGAAACAGAACATCACCATCATCACTTAAAATCAAAGAAAGATGTCAAATAGCACAGAAACGAGAAATTACCTGGTAAAAAGCTGGATGTGATCTCGGTAAATTATGCAGCAATAAATTGTTCATGTCCACAAAGTGTCGTTGAGCATTTCTCACAGAATGGCCACAGGTAATGCACACCATTGTATGCCCAAATAAACGGCTATCAGTAGCTCTTTCTGCATTTAACAGCACAAAACAAGGATGACAAATGTTGGCATCCTTTGGAACCTAGAACAAATAAATTACTTGAGAATGTAACAAACAGCTATACATTTTACTCACCTTAACCACATACAAACCGGATTTTCTTTTAGTAGCTCGATGACCCCACAGATATCATTGTGTGGTCACAACCTTCCTCCTTACGATTTTTTACTTTTTTTTTTAACAGCCCATAGACGTCCCCACCGAGGGGCACAGGCCTCCCTTCGAAACACGAAGGGCATTTAGGCCATAGTCCACCACGCTGGCCCAATGCGGGTTGGTAGACCGCTCGTCTTTCGAAAATGAATTTTCTGGGACGGATGGGTTTCATCGCGATGTTTTCCTTCACCGTTGAGAAGTGATAATTAGAAATCCGTACATAAATCCGAAAAGACGAATTTAGTGGTACAGGCCCGCACCAGGATTTGAACCCGCGACCTTCGGATTACAAGTCTGGCTCATTACCAACTGGGCTATCACAACCATACCATTCATTAACTTGAATGTGTTCTGCTGTTTGACTGGTTTAATTATCGGGTTCAAAACGTATCTACTACTTCTTACCTTACTGCTGTCCTACCCTAAGGTTGCCTGGAAGAAATTGCTACCTAGCAATAAGGCCGCCTTGTTGTACACTATGTTTTATGTTCTGTTAATTGTATGGTATGTCTTTGTGTGCAAATAAAGTATATTATATTGTATTGTATTGTATTGTATCTAGCTGACTTTAGATGATCAAACGATGTCTGACTGACATAATATGTCCACAGACTACTGAGAAGTATCTATGTCTGACATTTTTTATAGAGATGTACAACTTACTTTGGGTATAAAATCGATCGATTAAGTATCGATTAATCGGTCAACATTTTTCAAAGTGTCACAATCAATATCACAGTGTCCACTTGGCTAGGCGGAGGGTGATTTCATTTAGGCATCGCTAGACCTTTTTGGGTGAAGTCCGATCTTATCGATGCGGCGTAGTAACGTCTTCGACGTCAAGCGCAAAATGGGTGCCACTCTCCACCACGCATATTTGTATCATATAGTTGTTGGACGTTCGTAGATGTGCAGAAGCAGAATGCTATAAGATAATATGAAAAATGACCAGTTTCTGAAAAGTAATTATACAAGACACAGTATAAGAAAAACAGCACAAAGGCGGACTTATCCCACAAGAGGATTTCTTCCAATCAGCCTAATAAAAATAATAATAAAATATTAATACAAATATTTAAAAATTCCGTCGATAAATTGTCAAAGAAAGTTATTGCGTCATTTGTGTCTTAATTGTTATGTGAAAAGGTACGATACAAAGGCACGGACGGCCGCAACTCAGGTTACCACACGCGCGTACTCTGTGCTATATTGCGACTGCGTACTCTGTGCTATAATATATATTTTTTTAAGTTTTCATAGTAAGTTAAAATCCTTTAATGTATGTTTGTATGTATTTCATGTAATCTTGACTGGCATCCTGAATGTCCTATAAAATACAGATTTTTTATATTCTATTCTATTCTAGTAAAGCGATCGCAGCGCTTGTTGTTGCAGAAATACGCAACGATCCGGGAAAGTAATGTCAATATGCACGGAGTTTGTAATAAATAAAACATTTCAAAATGCGTAGATGTTGTTGTGTAGTTTCACCTGCCGGGTTCTGCGGGTGCTTTCAAGAGTTGCTCAAATGTTTTGAAGTCTGGGTGCTATAAAAAGTATTGTTATAGCTCCCTGAACATCATATTAAAAAATCATAGGTACAATCGCATAATTTACTTGCAAATTGTAAAACATCTGGCAGAAATTACAGCCGACGGAGAGTGTCTGGCGGTGTTGATCATTAATTTTTATATTATTTAATTATATTCTATAAGACATCAGCACCCAGACTTCAAAACAGGTGAGTGGTTTTTGGAAGTGCCTTCGGAGCCTGGTGGTTGAAAGTTGGCCGTCGGCCCGGGCATGCGGGTATTCGTATCTTGGTGGTGCATTTTGGCGCTGCTCTTTCCCACACTTTTGGTTGCTGAGAGAATAAGTGGGGTCTGGCGGCCCTGGGATCTCAGTTCGGTGTTGGAAACAAATATTGTGTTTAACACTTTAACAACTAGTTTTTATAATGATATCCATTATTTTACGCACTGTTTTAACAAATTCCTATAAAAATACCACTTGTCATCTTTCTATTTATCTTTTATTTATTAAATACTAGCTTTCCGCCCGCGGCCTCGCCCGCGTAGACTACAGGTTATACCGTGCCCGGCTGTGAGATAAAATGTAACCTATATCCTTTCCCAAGGATATAGGTTACATTTCTTAATACCAAAATTCAACAAAATCGGTCAACCACTTTGTCCCTGCATTTTAAATCTGTCATATCTTCGAAAATATTAATTTAAATGACATGCTGTAAAAGGCTATCTATATTCAATGCACAATTTATTTAAAGTACTTGATTGGATAAGGATTAATGCTGTATTGCTCAAAATCGCTTCGTAAATAAGTCATTATTTCTCGTAAAAAGTAAAGGATAAAAAATGGTTATTGTGGGTTATCCCTAAGAGATAGATATATTCTATTGGGGACTTTTTTGTTGACCTTTTCAAGGTGTACAATACTGTAGTACATTATTTTGATCTATCTCGTAGGCTGAGCAGCCAGCCTTTGCAATGTAAACGTAATAAAATGTACTATATTATGCATGTATTGCACATATAAACCTTCCTCTTGAATTGCTTTATCTATTAAAAAAACTGCATCAAAATGCTTTGCGTAGTTTTGAAGATCTAAGCATACATAGGGACAGACAGACAGACAGGCAGCGCGAAGCGACTTTGTTTTATACTATGTAGTGATAGTGATAATAGAAAGCATAAAATAATGATATGTCATTATTTGCCATAATCCCGTTTAGTTGCGCATGCTAGGTGGCAATACTTGTTTTACCTCGATCCTTCCTTCACGCAGGTAGACACGGGTGAATCGGGAATAATCGATTGTAGATTTTTAAAGGTAAGGAACAGCACTATTCAAGTTATTTCCGTGTTCTAGAACAGATACTATGTTAAAATAAAGCACAAAAAATACTTCTAATTAGTCAATTAGTTCCTGAAAGTTCTATACGATTAATAAATTCGGAATAATTAAAGAATGAATAATTTAATGACTCGTATTATTATGAAATGTATATACATTGCTGGGGCAGTGGTTTAGCCAAGTCCTTTCATTCAATCAATCATGACAGGTGACGAAAGCTGGTTGTATTTTTTTTATTAACCAACTAAATCACAAAGCAAACTGTGGGTTTCTGAAGACGAAGATCAGCCTATGTAAGTGAAAAAATCGCATTCAGTTGGGAAAAGAATGACAGTGACGGGTCCATCATTATACACCAGTCTCTGGTGTATAATGATGGACCCACGTTTCGTCAACTGTTATGTACCGACGCATAAACTCACTCGGATTGCGATTATATGGCTAGGCATTCCTCAGAAGCTGTTACACGATTTCGTTCTGGTCGTCTATTAGTAAACGCGGCACCCATCTTGCAGAAAGCTTTTTCATGACCAAAATATCATGCAAAATATAAAAAACTCGTTCAGTCGAGATGTCCACAGCATCACTTATTTCGCGTATCTTCACTCGACGGTCTGCCAAAACAATATCATGTATTTTGTTAACCATACCCTCCGTAGTGACCTCAATTGGCCTTCCTGGGCGCTCCGCGTCATCAGTGGTAGTACGTCCACAACGAAATTCAGTGAACCACTTATGTACCATCCCACGAGAAGACGCAGAATCACCATAATACTTTTCCAATTTGTCTTCGGTCTGCTTAATAGTTTTACCACGTAAAAAATAGTGTTTAATTAGCACTTGAAACTCGATTTTCTCCATTTTCAAAGAATACTTAGAAGTCACCTAACTTTTTTGTTTCTAAAAAGCTTGTTTTCGCGCCAAATTTGAAAAAAGAACGGCATGCGCTTCGTAGTGAGTTTCCAAATATGAGACAAAAAAATATATTAAAAAAGTTTTATTCAACCTTAAAGTCATTGAGTTGCCAAACTGCCCTCGTAATTAATGGTTTTTGCCCGACCAACCTTCCTAAAATACAGTTGGTGCGATATCTCTTATTAATATACCGGTTCTCCAATTGTTCCCAACAATTGCTATAGCTGCCAGCAGTGATGGTGTATGGCGTAGTAATTGTTCTGCCTCGCATGTTTCCCATCCTTTTAGGTAGTGCAGTTACTGCACATTATCCAAGCTATCATTTTTATGAACGAGTGAAACGATTAGATGGCGGAAACTAGTCCATTCTGAATATTTGCCCGAAAATGTGAGTAGTGATATTTTAGGTAACTTAACATTACATTCTTTATTAGGTTTACCGGGACCTTAAGAAATTATTGGTTTTAATTTTTACAATGCCTCCTTAAGTAAAGATTTATATTATATGTACGTTTCTTCAGTTTGATCATAAATATCATTAACATATCGCCCCTAATTCTTCTTTTTTTATTTCATAAACTAGCTTTTGATGGGTGGCTACTAATAATAATAATAATAATAATAGGTTTTTATTTTCTCCACAAAGGTACAATTTTTACTTACAGCTACTTATTGCATACGGTTCACATAAACCTTTGTGAGAGCTGGAGTCTGTACTAGGTTTCAGACAAAAACCTGTGTTACAGATCACCAGGCTCCCAACCACCTCGGATAGATCTGGTGTATATACTAAAATATTACATTTGTGTCACATTTATTTTCAATAATATAGTAAACATTGTCCACTGTTGCTCTAAGCTTTCTAGACGAGTTTCGATGTATGACAATGTTATTCATACTTTGGAGATTTTTTATTTACTTATCACAAATTACAGACATAAATAAAGTTTTTATCATAAATATAAGCACAGTTTTTATTCATAGGATAAAAACCTGCAAGTGTACTTTTGAAACTTTTGCGTATCATTAGTTTAATAAAAAAAAACGAATTGAACTGTTGCAATACAAAAGTCTCATTGAATCAATTGAACTGCTGCTATTGTACTACTGAGAACAGACGTTTTGTAACACCTAACACTTTGTTACGTTCGTTGTGTAGTCAACCTTTAATATTTTTTACGTACGTACCTGGAGATAAATTGTCTAGTATAATTGTTACTGTTACTGTTTTAGCAGTTTTTAATAAAACAACTTTTCAACACATTTGCTCATAAAGTGGGTCTTATGTCATTGTTTTAAGGTTCATAATGATATGTATTACCCAGCCCGTGAGTAATAAAAATAAAGCACTAGTACGTAATGTTTTTTTTTCTAAATTTCAGCAAAGAGATCAGATCTTATTTTAAATTTAAAATTAAGTGTAAATATAAAACTATTTGTAAATAAAAATATATTTCCACTAAATCATTTAAATTTAACAGAAAATTATCGTTTATTTCTGCTAAAACGCGAAAATATACAGTTAAGTATTTTTTTATTATTTGGCTGTATGGCATACTTGTCAATGTGAATCTCATTTTGCGAGCGAAAAAAGAAAAAAATAATCGCACCTCTTTTCAGATGTTTTCACTTGGTTTTTACAAACGGCATTTGTATTCATCAGATTGTTATTATTGTCAGAAATAAAAACACAAAAAATGTCTTCTTCAAGTGCAGAACAGGACACCACCAGAAATACTTTCAGAGGAGCAACATGCAAGTGATAACTTGTTGCCGTCAATATCAAAGGAAAGTATTTATTTATTTCTTTCCTCGCAAATGTGTTGAAAAACGTCGTATGGCACGCGTGTGCATTGGATATTACATTCTCGGCTCCATTGAGCCCTCGCCTTCGGCTCGGGCTCTAAACTCGCCTCTAATGTAGTATCCAACTTAGCACACTTGTAGCATAATGTACTATTAAAACGCGTGTGATTGATGTGCTTATTTCGTAATCCCTTGTTGTTTGATGATTCGATGAACTTTTTTATTGTCCTTACTTTTAAGGAAAGGGATAATTTCACGTTTACTTGGTATTAGTAACAATCTTTTCTTTTGTTACCTACTTTACTTTATTTTTATAGAGGGACTATTAAAACTTGCATTTTATTGTTTTTTGTTTTAAGTGACGCAATGGTGCCTACATTGTAATGTAAAGTGGAATGTACAATTGCTCGAAGCATCCGGCGCGTCAGCGACTAGGAATAAAAACCATTAGATATTTATTAGGGTTCTGTGTGAATTTTTGTTTCCGTCGATCCTACGAGTACCAACTGACTATTAAAGGTCTAGACTCTATTGGTACTTTAATTACACTTGCTATTAAGTAAATGAGAAGGATGCTGTTGTTTGGCCTCAACGAGAAACAGTTTACAACACATTTTCCTAATAAATATGTTAACAGACTGACCTACTGCGGACCCCCGATATACATGCTACGGATCCCTAAGGGGTCCGTGGACCCCACTTTAAGAATTCCTGGTCTAGAGATAGTCATCGATAAGTATAGAAAATCTGAAAATAGTATTCATTCATTCTATCTATACCATGAACTAGGTCCTTGTTAATTAATGATGACGAAACTTATCTGAAGTACAGCTTGAAATAATACGAAAGATTTTACGCCTGTATGCCTATGATACAACAGTTTCAAAAACAGTGCCATCTAGCCACGTGATGCGAAACTGTGAACTATAATTGAAGAGAGTCCACAAATGAAATAGAAGGGGAGAAAGCCATGTGTTCGTAACGTTTCTTGCAAGAATAACTAGATGGCATTAGTGGTTTAGTTTTTGTCATCCGATTTGGAAACCTTTTGGAAACACAAGAAAATAATGCTACTCCGCGTAAACATGCAATCTTTGTGAACCCTAATTAATTTAACAATTTTTCAGGGATCATGGAATGCAATAATAGTAGATTATTAACCAAGGGCTGTATGACATCAATTGCATACGAGGTTTTTGGCGCCCGAGCGCAGCGAGGGCGCTAATTAGCCCGAGTATGCAATTGATGCTTACACCCGAGATAAACACTCTGCTTTACATATCGATTGTGAGGTAAGTAAAAAAACAAAAAAACAGGTTTCTATGAACATTTATTAAATAGAAACAAGTGTATTTAATTAAAAATTCGCGCCTAGCTAGTCGACTGCCTTTTTTACTCTTCACGATTTTATGGCACGCAAGCGCGTCAAATCGTGCTAGCCAGTTTGATTTTTAAATCGATTTCAACTACGAGTAACATACGATGTGACTGCGAAACAAATAGTTCGATATTAAAAATAAAATCTTCATAAATTCTTATATAAATTGTCTTGATTCCGATTCGAGTAAATAATCGATACCGAGAAAAAAAAGTAACTTTTTAAAAATATTATTCTTGTAGTATGAGTATGACAGTTCTTTTTTCAAATTCCAAAACCTATGCTGTAATGTTAACATTACATGTTAGGTTTTGAAACCTATGCTGTAATGATATCCATACACCCCGGCATTCAGGGAAGTAAGTGACTACTTACAGAGCAAGAGATATGTAAAACAATTTTATTTTGTGTTGTATCAAAACGATCGTATTACAACAATAAACACATGTCTCTTTTTTAAATAGGTACCTATTACTATGTTTTGAAGTTTTTCATGATCGTTGCTAATTTTTAAAGGCACCACAGTAATGGTCTCTGACATAATTTCACCACAGAGGCAGTTAATAAAAATTATTTTTAACAAGAGATATCGCGTTTTAACTAAAACGGGTTTAAACTGTAACATATCTATTTCTCGATTTGCTTATATTTTACTTAAACAATTTTCTGTGAACTTACAAAAGAAGCGATGTCGTAGCCAAAGGTATGACATACGCAGCCTTTGTAAGTTCACAGTTACATGCGGAAAAGTAAGAGATAAAGGACATAACTAAAAATAAATAATTTTCAATTTGTTTGAAACTTGTGATTTAACAACATATGAACAAAGTATATGTTAATAAGATGTGTTATGACGAATTTTTATAAAAGAAAAATAATTAAATAACATTAATAAGGGAAAGATTTTACTGCACAATTATTTTTTACAGCAGCACAATCTGCGTGAGGATGCGAGCTATTCACAATTTTCACAATTCACACCAGCTTTTCCCACTTGGTAACAAAAGTGACTCATTTTGATGAGTCTTTTATATTAATTGCTATGTTAATATTAATTAGGTCGGTAGCTACGGAACTTTACTGCGTTTATTCTACTTACACTTGTCGGTTTTTTTGTCCGCCCCTCACGGTTGGCGCACAATCACAATGGCCAGTGGTCGACGTAATGAATTTAATCATTATGTATGTTGGTATTTCGGAAGTCGCCTGCGGTGTCCTTTCTAGCTTCCAGCAATTATTATTCAACGTCGTCATGCACGAAAAAAGAAATAGGAACTGGAGGCTTTGATACTAACGCTGGGGTAGGAAACATCGGGATATAAGCTGGGTAAATCGATTCAATCTTACTTAGCATTTTGCAAGCTCACAGTCTAAAGAAATACTCGCTATCAAAATTAACGAATGTCTTAAGTAACTTTATAAGTCATTTTTAATGCGCATTTTAATAGAACTTAGTTAAGACATTGATATGAAGGTTTTATTTTCTTTAGTCTCGTATGTTTTAAAAGTAGAGCTGGTGTATCCATGATCCATGAAAAAAAAACGGCAATGTACCGGTCAGTGAAATTAAAAAAAAACACAGTCCTTAATTATTATAACTCGGTGGTTAAGTATGGTTCTGTGGTTTTCATGTTATAACATAATATTGCCATTGCTGACTTTACTGTCTTAAATTCTGATAGCAAACAACATAAGAGCAGGCAAGTATCTAAAATGAACCAATATCTAGGGAAATCATGATAGCCGCTCATTGCCTAGAAATAAAGTAATCTAAAATCTAGTGTCCAAGGCTATGCAATTCGTTTACCTAGCCCGCGCTCCGCTTTGAACGTCGTGAGGTTATCAGACCAAGACCTCAAAAATTTATCTAAAAAAACGGATTTCTAAAAAGCGATATCACTTTTACGAGTAGTTGCAATGGGAGATTGTATGCAGGAAATAGTCCTTGTACGAGTACTTACAGTAGCTTACGCACCTCGTATCATACTTAGTTCCATTTCGTGGTTCATTGGTAGAACTTCTTTATCACATAACCGGTACAAGTAAAAGTTGTAAAGTAGTACCAATATACAGGATTGTCTAATAGGTGACGTCAAATTTTTTTTTTAGATTCCTCACCCCAGGGTGAATCTCCATGTATTAGGTCCCTACATATGAAATTGGCGTTTAGTATGGGAGGAACAAAAAGTCGATTAAAAAAAAATATAATATCAAAATAATCAAAATATGTGCCATTGCAATCTATGCACTTTTGCTATCTTATAGGTAGTTTATTGATCCCTTTCCTAAAAAAACCCATTCGGACGGGAATCAATGAAATCTTTGAAGGCGGTTTGAACTGCCCCATTGGAGTTGAATTTTTTTCCTTGCATGAAGTTATCCAAATTTCGAAAAAAGGCAGGATTTTGCTTGTTCGCCAGGGTTCAGCCATTGCGATGAGCGCTTCCGATTGTCGTACCATTTTTCATCACAAGTAATGATTCGATTTAGAATCCCTTCATTATTGTGCCGGTTGAGTAATGTAACGCAACAGTCCACGCGCGTTTGTCGGTTTGCTTCACTCAATTCGTGAGGTACCCACCTTTCAAGTTTTTTCACCTTACCAATTTGCTTCAAGTGGAATCGATCAGTGTTATCACTGACACCGAACCCTGCCGCTAACTCTGACGTCGTTTGCGATGGATCCGCTTCCACGATAGCCTTCAATTCTTCATTATTAACTTTGATGTCTGGCCGTCCACGGGGCTGGTTCTGCAGGTCGAAATTACCAGAACGAAAACGTTGGAACCAAAAACGCACTGTGTTTTCTTTTGCGATACCTTCGCCATACACATAATTAATCCTTCGAGCCGTTTCTGCAGCACTGGTGCCGCGATGGAACTCGCATTCGTAAATAACGCGATATTTCGAGTTTTCCATTTTGTAAATTAAGTGACGCAAAGAAAAAGTTAAAAGAGGAAAAAACAAATGAAGTACGGTTTTCGGAATATAAATTCATCAGTAAATGACTGTATAAATTTGAATTTCGAATTGATAGCCAAAGAGAAGATATTTGAGATCAAACTGGCCAGTACTAAAAAACGCCAATTTCATATGTAGGGACCTAATATGTTCCGCTATTTTTCGTAGTTTAGAAGTTATGATTTTTTGAAAGCGTTTTTCGAATTTTCTACCAGCGCTAATTTAAAAAATCATAATTTGTTTAGTATAATTTTCAACATTTCATTTGTGCAGCATAATCACCTTGAATCATCCTTTCACCTGATAAATCAACTATGCCACATTTTATGTTAGACTAGCTGATGCCCGCAACTTCGTCTGCGTGTTGTATGTATTTTTATAGACCGAGTTTGTACTTTGACACAACTACAGATACCTACATGAATTGCCGTTTTTTATTGAAGCAACTATTTCGTTCATAATTTCGTTATATGAACGAATAGCAACTATTTCGTTCATATAAGGAAAAGCAATTTCTAAAAATATTTTTTATTTGAAAACTTGGCTAACTATGTCATATAAGGTTGATACTTAATACATTACTTTGGATCTGAAAACAAAGGTCAAACATAGTTGTTTCCTCTATCGCTTATATTTTCTATACCATTGTTACTGCTTTTGATAGATTAAGGTCCGTATTATAGAACGCGACTCAGACTCTGATCTATACTTAAGTAGCAGTCGTTTTTGATTTTTTGATACTGAGAGAGATAGACAATCAACACTTAACATGAGTCAGTGGTGCCTCTAAAACATCTTGTTGTCTTAACAATCCCACAAAAAGTGGTTAATTAATATTGTATTTCGCGTTTCTGTGAAAAACGTAAGGATTTTGTACTTATAAAAAATCAATTTTGATAAAATAAAAATATGTGGACTAAAAAATTTACGAAAATTGTATGTTGAAAGACCTATTACTTAGGTAAGTACAATAAACGACACACGAATTCCTTAGTGCTAATTACGGACTTATTTTTGATTTTCAGTGGAATAGAAGTTTCTGAAACAGGTCACCTATGTCAGTATCTAAGACAACCCCCGTGCATTTGAGATTTCAGCTAGCACGCTGCTTTTATTGTGCTTTGCGATAATTGTGTAAAAATGACAGTAAAAAATTAAATTTAAGATAGAAATGACTAAGCTTTTCCCTTCAATGGACATTTGTAGAAATAAGCAAAGGTGTCAGTGCTTGATCCAAACTAAGAAACTTATTAGAATAGTAATATTATAATATTTATCCATGGCTTATATACGCAATGCTACGCTTGATGTAAAACAAAATAAAAAAATCAATAATAGCCCTTATTTCATGTCAGAACATCAAATAGATCAAACCTATATAGACCAATGGATGTATATAGACCATATTCATAGTGGTTTTAATAAAACAAATGTCAATTGTCAGTTTCTATTGAGTTTCCCGCCTTTAAAAATAAGAAATGCATTGAAAACACCGGCTGTACGGCCATAGAATCCTTTGCTTAAAAATAAAAATAAGCCGTTTTATTGTTTTCAAAAATTGATATCCTGAAGATTGAATAAATGTCATTTAGTTAGGGCCGAATTAAGATTTGAAGACTAAATACTTAATCAACTTCGTTCTTATTAACACTGTATTAAGTATTTAGTTCGTTAAAAAAGTGCAGAATAGCCGAACTATTAATGGGGAAGCTGACAAAAGTTTCGATATTTTAGATATTATACGCCTATAATCCTCGTTGGCGTAACATAAGTCACATAACTTTACACGTCATGAAAATTTAAAAAATGGCATATTGTTTATGAGTATATAATACGTTGTCTAAATTTTGCAATGCACGGACGGCCCCAACTCAGGTTACCACACGCGTGCACTCTGTGCTGTTGTGATAAGAGCGGTTTTGCAATGAAAATGGAGTAACCTGATGCGCTGGCCTTTATACCAACAATGCAATGTATTTGGTTGGCAGCTGGCACATTCCAAATTTTTTGTTCAGTGCCAGTTCAGCACAGAAGTTTTTGTTTTATTTTTTGATATTTGTGGGTCAGTTACAATAATTTTAATTTCTTCCGACTCACTTATATTCGACGATAGCTCTTAAAAATAACATCTATCTAATTATAGAGCAGCACCCTCAGATTTACTTTATAAAGTACTTTTTTAAAGGTTAATTTATGAAGTTAGAAAAAGGTTATTATTACCTACAAAGAAAACTCAATAAGTAGCATCATGACAGAATACCAGCGCTGCATTCTGGTACTGCAGCAATATGCTGAGTCAGCGCCAATTTGATTGGCATGATACAGATAACACGGTGTAAAATAGTTTTATAAAATTATTTGTTTCTGTTTCTTACTCTGTTTACTTCATTGTTTGCTTACTGATTCATCTTTACTTGTATGTTTGTTATTTGTCTATTACTGTGTTGTGCTGTTTTATGTCAATTGAATAAAGTGTCAATCTATCTATCTATCTATCTATCATAAAATCAATTTATTAGCACTTCACACTGTAACTATCTGCACTTTAATTTCCCTTGTATGGTTTGTTTGTCCAAACCGGAAATCGAACCGAGAAACCGTCGATTCACAGGCTGTGTAACTCTACTACTCAACCAAACTTCCGGCAAAAAATTAAGAAAGGATCTTTTATACAAAATATCTCATAAATCTCAATCCGGTCCTTTTATCAAATGCTACGTACTCATAGACATAGAAAAAATAAGTTAAATATCATCACTGTCTAGGGATATTGCTTAATTTTTCATACAAAAAGGTGTGTTTGAGAAGCTATAAAAGCATACTCGAGACACATGGAAGGATATAATTTTAAGATGAGCAAGTCTTAAACCTGAATTTTCAATTCTCGTCAATGAATTTTGTTTAATTTTTTTTTTTTAAACGTGACGTAAACGAAAACAAAAATGCACTTTTTTCTGCTTTTTGTATGAAAATGGTGGAATTAGCGCAATATTTTTTTTCATTTCAGTCACGTTTTCACAAATTTCAAGAAAAATTAAATTCATTGAGAAAAATTGAAAATTCATGTTTGGCACTTGCTCATCTGAAAATTATATCACTCCGTGTATCTCGAGTATGGTATTATAGCTTTTCTTTTGTATGAAAAATCATGCAATATGCCTAGACAGTGTTGATGTGTATATTTTTCTATGTTTGGCGTAAATAATAGAAAGAACTTGAGAAACATTGTAAGTGCCTATTCCAATCAAGGGTTGCCCTTGATTTTGATGGGATTCCATCAGATCCTGACTTGGTGACAATAGGACCACTTCTGGAGTATACTCTTTCCAACAAAAAAAAAGAATTTTGAAAATCGGTCCAAATGGCGGAGAAATCGGTAAACATACATAAAATAAAGATATACAATGGTTTAAGTTGTCGTAGTTTTCCTTTCATTTAATTTACCAAGTTTGTTAGAAAGATTTCATCCTTATAATTGACCCTAACGATCGACGCAATAAAAGTACAGGGTATTCTTACAGATTTTAGTCGGTTCGATTCCCGGTTGGGGCAAGCGAATTTTCGAAAATTCTTGAATGCAGATTTCTTTCTTTTCAAAAATAAAGGAATGTTTTCTTTGAGTACAATTTTCTATCTACAGTTTTAAGAGTACTTTCCCTTCAGGTGGCATTACAAAATTCCACCCTGTATACAGTCGAACATAAAACCTCCTCCTTTTTGGAAGTCGGTTAAAAAGTAATTCAAGTAATACAGTGTATCTGCTCCGATCCAGCGGCAGTGCTTCTCGCCGCCATAGTTCTTCGTAAACAAAACACTATCGGCTTACGGAGAATGAGAGAAGTAAAGAAATATAAATTGATAGCTAAGAAATACTTATATTGAAGACCTCGCTGTATGGATGCAGATTCCTTTGCCTTTCTCGAAAGAGATAAATTTAAAAAAACCACATGTCCTTGCTTTAGCCCATGTAATGTCAAAAATACGTTGATCTCTATCTCAGATTAATGAAATCCATTCATGGATTTCATTAATCTGAGATCTCTATGGTATCAGTAAAATGTTCTGAAAAACACCTAGCTTTGAATTTTTTCAGAGGTTTTTGTTGTTGGTTTTATATTTACTGGCTAAATTTCGAGATTTTATGTAGCTTAAATGTTGACCGGGGATATAAGGTACCCCTATGCAAAATTTCATTTAAATCGGTCCAACAGTTACGGAGATTAGCCCGTGCAAACAGACAAACAGACAAACAGACAAACAGACAAACAGAGAAACAAAAAAATCTAAAAAAATCGGCGTTTGTTTTATTTCTCTTCTTACATCCCCCTGACTCGGTTTTTAGCATTTTTTTTCTATGTACAGAAATTCGACCTCTACAGTTTTATTATATGTATAGATAAAAATGTTTTAGTTTTTTTTTTTCATTTTATTAACCTGAATTAGTGAGGCATATTCAAGAACATTAAAATAACATCAAATTAAAAGATCAGTGACACATTATAGCAAACTGATCCTTGAATTTGATCAATTTGACTATCTTTTCAAACCGTAGGCTGAATGGCTTTGAAGTGCACTTCAAGATCATTGCATAAAAGAGCAATAAAAAAAGGATTGTTTTTCCATCCCCTCTCCTCGCTCCCAGGTCCTTTTAGCCTTTTGTCTTATCTTATCCACCAGAGTAAATCCGGACAGAAGATATCAAGTCTTGGCAGAAATTAAAAAATAGGCTTTTACGAGTTCCATAGTAATAAATTATGGTCCAGGTACCTAATGATCCCGTATTTCTCGTCGCTACTGTAGTATTCGCGATACAGCCTTGCCTCTAAAACACCATTTCCTTGGGCCACGCCGTAGTAATAGTGCATTTCGGCGTACTCACTAAGAGTAAATTATCCATAGTGCTGCACGAACGTTATCCATATTAACTAAGTAATCAAGGTCCATAACAGAAGCACAAGTCAGTCGTAAGGCAAATCAGAGTCCAGTGAAAATGCGGAATTATTTCTGATCCCTTATTGATCATTTTAGCAAACTGATTGTTGATTTTGAGCAGTTTGACTATAAAAATTTTAAACTTCAAGATCATTCAGTTATAGCATAAAAGAGCAGTAACAAAAGGATTGTTTTGCCATCCCCTCTCTACACTTCCAGGTCCTTTCAGCTTTTTGTTTTATCCAACACACCACATCCTCAGTCATTCACACTAAGCAACCAAGGTTTATAACAGAAGCACAAGTCAGTCGTTTGGCAAATCGGAGTCCAGTGAGAATGCGGAAATAAGTTTGAAAAAGGGATCAGAAATAACGAAGTAAGTAGTAACACACGCGTCCGCAGTAAATGACTGAAGATGTGGTGGGTTGGATAAAACAAAAGACTGAAAAGACCTGGGAGCGAAGAGAGGGGATGGCAAAACAATCCTTTTGTTACTGCTCTTTTATGCAATTTCTGAATGACCTTGAAGTGCACTTCAAAGCCATTCGGCCTAGGGTTTGAAAATTTGAATGAATGAATGAATGAAACTTTATTTGGGAGACACAGGAATTTTTCTTAAATCTAACTTAAAATTAAATCCAACAATTATAACAGTGCCACACAAAAATGCACTGGCTCAGCATTTGCTACAGCGCAGCGGCAAGGCTGTAGCGCTGATATTCTGCCAGTACCAGAAATAAAAAATAATAAAATAAAATAAACAAAACAAAAAGAGATAAACGTCTGAAAAAAAAATCTAAGCAATTCTGTTTTCAATTAAATTCATCAGAAATTAACATAATTAGGTAAAAAATTTGAAAAAGTGTAACTGTGACGTGTGACCGGTGTGTGTACCTACGTGCTTGTATTTGATTTGATAATCAAATTGGTCAAATTCAACGACCAGTTTGCCAAAAAATGTGACACTGATTATTCAATTTGATATTACTTTAATGTATTTGAATATGCCTCATTAATGTCGATTATTAGGGTGAAAAAACAAGCTAAAACCATTTTTTTGAACATAAAATTTTCTAAGCGAATTTTCACCTAAGTACAAACGCCGATTTCATCGAAAAATCCCCTATTAAGACCAATCTTTTAAAATAAGTGTGAACCTATGAAACAGCCATTTAGGAATCACTGAAGTTTTTAAAATAAGTTTGAACCTATGAAACAGCCATTTAGTATTTTTAAAAGATTTTTGAAAATTATCCTCCGTTCATCGCAAACCTAAAATTTTCACTTTCGACCGTTTTTTTGAGAGCTTATAATGAAGACTTTGGCATAGTTGATTTATCTTATTACTTAAAAGGATGATTCAAGGTGATCATGCTGCATAAATAAAATTTTGAAAAGTAGTGATTTTTTAAAGTAGCGCTGGTAGAAAATCCGAAAAACATTTTCAAAAAATCATAACTTCTAAACTACAAAAAATCGCGGAGCATACATGGGGTATTTTCGGATTCACCAAGGGGTGAGGAATCCAAAAAAAATTCCTTAACGTTACCTTTTGGACCACCCGTATAACAAACAACAAATAAACGAGATGTTGATAATGCGTCAAAAAATACCAAGATGGCGGCCAAAATTAGAAGTGCTCCTCATTGGGTACATTTTCAACATTATGGCCTTTTAAACTAAAAACTATGATGGCGGATCCAAAATGGCCGCCAAAACTCAACTTGCTCTTATTAGGCTGACACTTGGTTTGGCATATGGACTGTGAAATTTTGAGTAAAAAGTCTAATCCTTTTTCTTCATAGAACGTTTCACCCCTAAGGAGATGGTGTATCAGGGAATTTCATGTTATGACGCTTTAATTAAAAAATCGATGCCATTTTTGTAATCTACGACCCAAAAACTATAAAAACGACAACCTTGTTTATTTTTTGAAATTTCAACCCCTTTGCATCCTATCAAGGGATGACAGTATTTCACGTCCGCCATGTTGGATTTTGAAAACGATGTTAATTTCTTTAGTCATAGTCATAAAGTGGGTCTTATTTCATTGTTTTAAGTTTGTTATTGTTGTTATGTTACTCTCTAGTGTATCTTGTTTTACTGTACTATCTTGCCTGTTATATGTATGTGTTGTGATATCCGAAATAATAAATTCTTTCTTTCTAAATGACTACGGTTGGTCATATAGATCTGAGGTCAACTTACCCTGAAGGTTTGAAAATCTCCAAAATTGTTACTTTTTAAACATGCATTGTAAAATTTCAATCATCTATTTTAACAGACCTCATAGGTAATTTTTTCATGAAATGTAAAATAAGTACAACCGGCTTCATCACAACTAAAAACTAAAAGAATAAATTAATAAAAAAATAAAAAACCCGACTGCGTCATAAAAACTGAAAATAAAAAAATTAGTAAGTCCAGTAGTCGAGACTTTTGTTATTGAATAACATAACGATTTTAACAATCGGGACCCATTATTAGGAAGCCGGATTTTTGATGGGTGCCGACTGTTAAAATCGTTATGTTATTCAATAATATTCAAATTTTTCTTTTCAGTTTTTACTACGCATTCGGGTTTTTTTATTTTTTTTATTTTACACTTTTTAGTTAGGGTCAGATATTCGTTTATTGATTTTCTCATTAGCTGTATGTATATATATTTCACTTGCATAAAAATGTAATAATTTCCGAATTAATAGCCTTATTTAAGTGAAAATCGTTACTCACCAACTTTAAATCGTTATTGATCCTAAACGGTAATTCTGATTTAAAAACGATATCAGAAACCTAAAAATGATTTTTAAATACCTATTCAACCACTTGAGGGTTTCCACTTGACATAGTTCGTCGATTTTCATTTTTCCTTTTTCATATTTTGGTATCCAAAATTGGCCATTTTGATTTTTCTAATTTTTCATAATTTTTATGATATTTGCGCCGCCATGACGAATCCAACGAAGTATCATTTGTCAAAATCGGCCCACGCGTTTTACCTCCTTTGCGTCGCACAGTCGGGTAAAAACAAAAGCAACAATCAGCAATACGCAACAGAAGAACAGTTGTTTGAAAAATCACTAAAATACTACTGTTTTGTTACCATCAAATGTTTTTGGGGTGAAATGTATTGTGGGAATGTAAATTTTGAATTAAGATAAATTATCACGGAACAAATAAGAAATTTTTCACAAAATTCCAAGATATTGTCAGTTTTGTGTGTCTTTTGATACAAATGTTTGTTTTTAATTAATAAACACTATTATCGTTTGTATTTTATACTTCACTTCACTAACTAGTCAATTTTATAAGTATTGTTTTGAGTTGTCATACTATTTTAATTAATGAAATACGCGGAGCTGTTGTTTATTTGACGAAAGCGCCACCTTTTTACATTTTCTTTGAATTACATAGATTGAGAGAACTTATTTAAAAGAGATAAAAAAAAACACTTTAAAATCAAATGTAGAATAAAAGGTAAAAAAGATAGAAGTCACAAGAGACATTAACTGGGTCTTCAACAGAAATATCTTCGCGTCTCTCTGACAACCCGAGTAGTTTTGCTACCATGCACATCTTTGGTAAGTTCCGATATTTCCCTCCAAGAAACAGTGCCATTGAATGATCATTTAAAATTTTCTTGAAAAGTTCAAGTTTCAAGCTCCTGTAAAAGTTAGCTAAAGCTGAAATTGTCATTCCTCCTAAAATTGGCGAGGGGGCTTGGGCCATCACGTTTTTGAAAGGAATCAATGTACAGGGACAACGGCACATCATGCTATCCAAAACTGTCAAAATTCTTCAATAGATTTTCAATTTTATCTCCAAGCATTAGAGTTTACTATACATTGGGGAAATTTGACAGTTTGTGGTAACCTGATGTGCTGTTGACTGTTGTTGTTCTTGGTGCCAGCAAAAATTGGCTTGCACATTATCTGAAAGGCAGATTCTGTAAACATCCCAGTCATATTGGCCTGCATTAACTTTGAATAATAATAATAATAAATATCTTTATTTATTCTCTCACACAGATAATAAATAATAAATAATAATAATAAATAAACGCTACACACTCAAAGGCCCACACTAAGGTTTTCCCTTGTGTCGTGGGTCCCTTGGAACACACAAAGACAAACACAAACACCCATGACCCGAGAACAAACATCTGCTTTTTACACAAATGTTTGCCCCGACTGGGGATCGAACCCAGGACCCGCCGATCAAGAGGCAGCGTCACTACCACTCGACCAAACCGGCCGTCAAATTATAACAAGAGGTAGTTATAACAAGAGGTAGCTTAATATTAGTGTTCATTACTAATTAGGGTATCTATGCGAGAGACTGGTATCCGTACTAGGAAAACCTATATGACGGATTACCAGCCTCTCCGACTCCGTAATAAAGGACTTGTCTTTTTTGGGCAAGACAACATACATCAACATATTTGAGGGGAAAAATAGACTTGTTGTGCATTCCTAGCTACAGCTATTGTAACGTGACGTTACTGCGTTTGAAAATTTCGCGCCTTGTACTATCATGCAGTTGCAGACAAGGAGAGCCGCCTGCTGAAGGTCATCTCAAGTTCATGGTGTGGCCCCGACATTATTTCGCCTGTGTGGCCGCTTTTGGCGAACACGTACATTTTTATAATTTTTTTTCACATCGGGTTGAACATTCATTTCGAATTAACAAATCTGATAGGAGTTTGTTTAGTGAGATATTTACATGAGATTATTTACCATAAATTAATATACTGTTATAAACTGGATTGTTACCATAAATTAATATTATACTGTTGGCTAAACCGCATTTTGTCGTTTTTATTGGTTTAGCCCTCATTTTCTTTTTTTCTTTTGCCCGTGGCACTGCCAGACGGGCTTGGTTAGTGCCACGTGACACTATTAGGATGCAATCGGCAAAAAGCGTAAACAGCAGGCGGTATTCGGCTTCCTTTTCCGTCATAGCGTTACCAAGTCCACCGCATGTGGTGTGTCCCATATCCCTCTTGACTGCATCTATCCATTTCTGCTTGTATGGATTTACAGACCTGCAACAGGTAATCTAAGCAGTAATAAGTGGGCCGAGAGTTTGAACTATGGCATGGCAGATCGTCTCTCCGGTTTATATGCAACTCTATGTCAAAAATGTTACCTATTTACTTCTTACCATAATTCAAATAGTTTATTTCGGAAATCTCACAAGGTCATAATATAAGTAAGTCATAAAGCGCTTTTTAAGGAATTGAATTTTTCCTTGCGTCTGTAATTTCGAGTTCATATATCCTGAATATCCTTAAAGTTCGAGTGAATAGGCTTCTTCCGCGCTCCCAACCCTTGGTTCACCTCATTTGTTCACCTGGGTGGATCATGGACAATAATTTTTTTCATTGGTTCACCTCAGTTAAATGCGTATTTTTACTAACCGACTACAAAAAAGGAGGTTTTATATTCGACCCGCATGTATGTTATATTGTCAAATTATATAGTAGTCTATACCAGCTACTAAAAATATGTGTCAAATTTCATAAGTGCATGTATGCATGTTTGTCCGCGCATATCTCAAAAACTATAAGTTGGATTTCAAAAATTCGTATATACTAAGGTGTATTACTAGTACTAGTGTCTTTAATAGTCCTTTTTATCCGACAAAGTACTCTTACTAAATAGCCATCGTGATGTAGTAATATATTGTTGGCTACGAACTATGCTGTAGACTTCGCTCAGACATCTGAGATTAATCGTCTTTTATACACTTAGGTAACTCATTCACGTACTCAAGGAGAGCACGATCGTGTAGTGCATAATAGGAATTAAGCAGTTAAAATAATAGTCTATAAGATTTTAGTCGAGGGATTATGGTATTTGACTATGTATTCCAATAAGATATATATTTTACCATGTCAGTATTTTTGTTCCCCGTGTTGTACAATTTTGCCCGCTTCAATAGTATTTCTCTGTCACTTAGGTTAGCTGGAAGAGAATTAATTTTAAGTTGAGCTCGCCATTGTGTATCATGTTCTCTGTAAAATTTTTGTGTACAATAAAGTATAAATAAATAAATCAAATAAAGGGAAGGTTTTATGTTTCTCTCTGCCTAAATCACAGCTTTTTCATAATCTAATCATAATCCGTACTGTGATTTTTGGTGTATGATTCCACTGAAATAAACTGCTTGTCCCCAAAGTACTTGGATATAACTTAAAAGTTTTGCCATATTAAGGTTAAGTCCTTAAGGAGTTGTGTGTGAAGTATTTTCATATTCACACGTAAGGTAAATGTCCCGATAATCGTCAGTTTCTGCACTTGGCTGACTTTGCACAGGTGCTGTGACAAAATGAGAAAAGTTTACACTGATCTGATTGAGTGATGAGCTGTAGAATTTATCTAAGTTTATATTTACTTAACATTTTCAATGAAAAATAAATAAAAAGTGTACTGTAGTTAAATTAATATGAAAAAAGAGCGATTCGCACCAGTACTCGTCAGTTTTTTCCTAATAACCGTCAAAATGACCCAAAAGCCGTCATTTTTTCGTCGCAATTTGAACCGTATATCTTTAGTATTAAAGACTTGGTTTTGTTATAAATTTTATAAGTGTGCCTACCTAAAAAAATTTACAAAGACAACACCTCGAAAACCGGCTAAAGAGACGGTAATACTTAATAAAATGTAATACTTATACGAGCTACTGAGAGTACTAAGTTTTACCAAGAAATATCTTCTGTAAAGACGGAGATCTAATTAATGGCTTAGAAACCTTTTAGAAGAGCTACGTCTTCCACTCTTTGCCCCCAGAACAGGTGTTATACCTTTCCTAATCATATAATACACAATAATGATTTTTATAATGATTTAAGGTACATTATTTCTCCGAAGAGAAAGGATGAATCTTTATTCAAAATCTATAACAAAACAAAAAAAAACATAGAAAAAATAAAATATGATATTACAAGCAATCAACCAGTTTAGGTACATTAAATTGTGAACGTAGTTTAACAATAAAATCGAAAGTTCCAATAGCAAAAGAAATATTAATACTAATCATTAAATTCTTTCTTATCTTATTAGTCATTAACTTTAAAAAAAGGAGCCATGAAGGACTAGTGCTGGAATTAAACATTACAAAATATACAAAATAAATGACAGTTCAGATGGCTAATGTATCATCGAGCTTTGAGGTTCAAAAACAATTGAGCCCTATAAAAGTGTAAAAGGAGATTCATAACAAAAAGAGATTGATGAATCTAAATCGCAAGCCCTAGAAATCTCTTTTAGTCCTACCCGGCTAGGAATCATGGACGAACAAAATACTATAAATAGTTGATTAATTAAATGATTATGAATTAGGCCCGTGTTCACCAAAAATATAACCAACGGTTAAACAGCGGTTAGAAGTTAATCAGACAAAACGTCAAAAAATATGTATGAAATGACATTGTCAAATCTACGGTTAGCTGCTAATCGTTGGATATATTTTTGGCGAACACGGGCCTTAGTATTTTAATAAAATTCTAACGTTATTTGATAAATCAAGAAAATGAAAACATAAAACTCATAACATAATCCAAGATACTATTTTAATCAGTCATCAAAACCAAAAATCTTAGAACTGTATAGGTACCTTTCCTAATCATACAATACACAACGATGAATTATTATAATGATTTAAGGTACATTATTTCTCCGAAGAGTCCTTACTTTCTTCGGAGAAATAATGTAGGTACCTAACCTTTATTCAAAGCAAAAAAAAACATAGGAAAATTTTCCAAATACAATATGAAATTACAAGCAATCAACTAACTTAGGTACATTAAGTTGTGAACAAAGTCTAACAATAAAATCTAAAATTCCAATAACAAAAAATATATAAATGCTTATCGTTAGATTTTTACTTATTTTATCAGTCATTTACTTAAAAAACAACGAGTCATGAAGGACTAGTACTGGAATTAAACATTACGAAATATACTAAAAAATGACAGTTCAGATGGCTGAACTTTTGCACATGGCGTATGATACCAAACTTTGCAGCTCATACATTGTATCATATCTAACTACTCATCTGTTTCACATAATCTGCAATACCAATTTGTTTTGATAACTTTCTTGTTTGACCACTTGATGCTTTTTTCTTTACAATAATCTTTGGTTCTCTGTTTTGTTTCTTTTTGGCTTTGGCAATTTTCTTTTCTTTGGCTTCTTCTTTCTCTTTTTCCTTTTTTTTCTTGTCATCAATTTTTTTCTGGGTAAAAAGTTGCCATCTATCAGATGTGATAACACTAAGAATTTGCACTTTCTTTTTATTCTTTTCGCTGGAACTGGAAGGTCCAGGCCAAAATAACGCCTCCTTAAATGGTGTAGGAATACTTTTGAAAGGAGTTGGAAGAGTATGATTATTTCGTGATTTATTACTAGTAGGAGTAGTAGGTGATTTTGTATTTGTAAGTTGCTGCGTGTCCAAAGGACTCGTTGATTCCATAAGCTGTGACGGTTCCAAAAGCTGAAATTTTCTTGTTGTATCAGTATAAGTCAGTGTTATCGAATAGCTAGTGACTGTTGATGTTACTTTAGTTTTGATGGCGGGTTTTTTAGTTTCAGGAGGCATGTTATCAGGAAATAGGAAACAAACAGGTTTGGATTTACCGGTTGACGGGATCGTCATACTGGATTTTGTTTGAGTTTGAGGTATTTCGTCTTTGTCGGTCAATGTCGTCGAATAAGATGTTGTCGTCAATCCTATAATAGGTGATGTCATATCCATGTATGGTTGCATCTCTCTCATATTTTTTGGAGTATGTTTTATATCCACGAGACAGTTTGTGCAGAACAGTTCTTGTCTAGGGGTCAAATAAATTGGGTTGTTGCCAGTCGATCTTATTACTTGTCTTTTTGGTGTAATTAGATTTGGACTTATTAGGTCGTTTTCAAATGCTGAGTCACGGTTTATTTTTGGTTCCTTTTCTATAAAAAATGTATCCATTGGGTCACACTTCACTAGTTGTCCGTTGATTGCGTCATACAATTCTACCATCCCTTGATTCGAATTCTCCACGTTTGTATCGAAATCAAGACCAGTAATATTGTTAAGTGAATAACTTGAATTCAAAATGTCGCTTAATCCGGTAAAATTTACATCCGAAATCCTATCGTCCTCCTCTTCTAGATTTTGCGTCGTGAGTATATTTTGTGGTGATTTTTGAGTCAAAGCGTGACTGTGTGTTAAATTTCTCTTATCTCCTTGCACCATCTTCGGCTCAATCTCTCCCACGTTTTCATTAAAATTTAGATTATTTTCTACATAGTTTTCATCTATACGCGATGTTTGCATTTTTATTTTATTCCAAACCGTAAATAATTCCTTTAAAGAGTGATCTCCATTCTAATTCTGGCCCTCGTTGTTTTTAAGCATCTTTAATTTATTTGGACTTATTTGAGACTCAAAATACTTGAGGTGATTCTCATAAGAATTTGATAAATCGGACTGTTTTACTACGTCAATTTGAATTTTTTCAATTGCATTTAGTGGTGACAATCCAAATTTTCGGAAACCATTTTCGATTACGCTTTTATAAACTGCTCCAAAGATTCATCAAGCAGTGGACAAAAATGTTCTTTTTTGAGCTTTTTGAACTGATTTTCATTTCGCCAATTATAAACAACTTTCTTCCATATCATTTTCAGTGGTCGGAAGACAGCCACGTCCATCGGTTGTAGAAGGTGTGTTGCATTGGGATAAAGGGCGATTAGGATGATACTTTTCTCTCGGCAAAAATTGCTAAGTGGTAGAGTGTTATGAGAGCAGTGCCCGTCAAGGTAAAATATTATAGGCAAAGGTATATTTTTTTCCCTTACCCATGGATAGAAAACATTTGTCATGCATTCATAGAATGACTCTCCTGTCATCCAGCCTTTTGGTGAATGCCCTAATCCCCAGTTTTTTGGCGCAGATGTGGCGATTTTATGTGGTATAGTCTTTAATTTAAAAAGCACCATATAGGAGGTGCCAGTTCGCCAGCTGCGTTTGCTGTAGTAAGAACTGTCACACATTCTTTTTCTCCACTCAGTGTTACGTTGTACACATTTTTAGATCCACATTTTGCCAAGACCCTATTATTGGAAGGGGATAGAACAAAAGCACTCTCATCGCAGTTGAAATTTCGACGTGGATCTTTTGGGGCATCTTGTAAATGGGCTCGAACGAAGTACTCCTCAATCTCTTGAAACCAGTGCCGTATATCTCGTTCTGTGACCTTGGCACGAGACTGCGTTAAATTTTGTGCCACTCGCACACCAACTTCGGGATAACGCTTTACGAAAGCTTCATACCAATGACGACCTGGTCTATTATCATTAAAGGATTCTTGCGGTTAATTTTTTTAATTAAAATAGCGACACTGTCCTGTAAATTCTACTTAGTGATGGGAAATCCGCGATCGGCCATGTATAAAATCCAATCTCTTAGATATTCCTCTTCCTGTTTTGTCAAAACAGTCGACGGCCCCTTTTTGTTGCCGGAAACTTTGTCCAGCATAGTGGTCCGAGGCACGCCAAATTCGCGTGCTGCCGCTGAAGCTATGGCTCCTCGTGTCACTGCCTCTATTGCATTTTGCATTGCTTCTTTTGAGTATTTTTCTTCGTTCGAGATGATGCGCTGCAAATAAAAAGTATTCAAAGCGTACCATCAAAGAAAAGTAATCCTTATTACGTTGGTGTAAGGCTTTAAATTCATACAATGACGGATTCTGGTTCAAGTTTCTAAACATGTCCTAGTTACGGACACGTTAACACGCGATTATAGTTTTTATTGTATGGTAATAAAGTCCAAATTATTTATTGACGAAATAAGGTGCAAACATTCAGGCATATCCCAGAAACCGTCAGAATTTTGCTAAAATTGACGATTATTGAATAAGATAGGTGTTAAGATGTCCCAATAGATGTAGCTTTTAAATCTTAATAGTAAATAAATGCAATCAACACAATTTGTAGATTATAATACAAGACAATTTATTCAACTTTTATGCATAACAAACACCATTTCTATGTGAGCAACCAATACCTCATGACAAGAGAAGATGTGTGTGCGGCAGGCGTCAGGTTTAGTTACTAAATCAGCCATAAAAACTAAAATAGAGGTCCGCTTACCTTTGATCGCGTATTCTCCCGTTGCCATTACTGTTTCAACTGAGTGTTGCTATTTTAATTATTCAAAATATTTCTAACAATGTAGTGCCATAAAAATTTGCCGAATAAACGTTATTAGTTTGTAAAAATAAGCATTTTTATAGAAAATGACGAGTACTAGTACACTGTCGACTTTTCGTGCATTTACCTTATACCTTAGATATTTTTAAGCTTGGATGTAGGGGGTAATGCCATAGGATTTTTTGCTCTCCAGTGTATTTAATTTCAAATGTTAGCTCTACTTTTTTCATATCTGTATTTTACTGATAATTCCGCTCATTTGTAACAAAATTTAATTTGTCTTACTTTTAATTGGCTAAACAAACTTTTAAACTGAATAGTTTTAGGATGTAATATATAAGCTGTGAAGTTTGCAATAAACGATTAAATAAATAAATGTCCACAATAAAACGATCTAAATAAATAAATAGGTAACGTGTGCGTAATTCCCTTTCCGTGTTCAACTAGTGACACTGGTCTCGCGAAATCCGCACGCTTTTGTATTACTACACAATTCAACCAACCCGTGTTCAGCTCGCGTCATCTGAGCACGCTTTTGCAATCAAGCAACGTTAAAAGAGGTTTTACAAAACAATGTACAATTGAATTGAACACGGTTTTTTATTTGATCTTTTCAAAACAAATCCGTGCTGATTAAGCGCGTTCGTACATGTTCGGAATAAATCGTGTGAGCCGAAGCGGATGAAGCCGGCGTGGCACGCTTATTCGTAAATAATACCCGACGCGTTAGATGCCCGAATTTTTGTGTCGATTATGACAGACGCAACTGCGATAAGTAGGTTTGTTAGTAGCCTGCCCTTAACGGGTTGGTTGGGTTAGGTTAGAACTGCGACCCCCAACGCACGAGCCGAGCGAGGGAAGCGAGCAGCCGCGGCAGCGTCCGGCGAAGTGCCAAAAATGACTTTGGTTGCGTTAAGCTGTTGACATACATTTCGCAACCTTACAATCATAGGAGCACAAGTGAACGCATTGGTAACATAGTGAATGTAAGCGGTACCTCACCTAATACCGTCACTTACTCAACATGCTTTTGAAGACTCAAACAGCCAAGTCAAAAAGTGTTCAGTTCAACTGCACACTATTTTGTAAAAGCTCTTCCACTGCCACTAGATCACAAAGGCGTATCCAGTTGACGCGAATTGAACACGGGTTAGTCGCATTCCATATACAAAAGCGTGCGGATTTCGCGCGGCCGGTGTCGCCAGTTGAACACGGAAAGGGAAATACGCGTGCCGTGTGGTGATCGGTGGAGAGTAACGCAACCCCATCTCTTTCCGTGGGTGCCGTCAGAGGCGACTAAGGATACACAAATAAAACCGGCCTCCTATTAATCCATCCTAGGCAACGACGAGATGGCGTCCTATGGTCCCATGCGGTGTGGTAGGCTCTGTAAAAGGCCGTCTGGTTTGTGACCACCCTGCTGCCGAAGTCCGACGCTAAACAGCTTGCTGTGTTCCGTCGATGCTTTGGAGTACCAATGCCTTAATGGCATGTTCTGGTGTAACTAGCTCCATCGTCGATCTCATCTATGACTCGGTCAATAGTAAACCCATTTCAGTATAAATAAATAAATAACTATAAAATTAAAACAATTGAATCACCCCCGACGTTTAGGCCCTTACCACAAAAAATAAAACTAAAACTAAGACAATTCCTAAAAATGGCTATATAGTCATAGATTCCTTTGCCTTTCCCGAAAGAGATACTACATTAGATAACAACTTTTTTGTGGGGTGTTAAAAATAAAAAATAATAAACACCACAAACGCAAAGACCCACACTAAAGATTTTCCCTTGTATCGCAGGTACTAAAAAATATTAAAAAAAACACTTCTAACTTTTGATAACAAAAATATATAACACAGTTAATCTGCAAAATGAAAGCTTTTCTGTAAATTTAATATCTTGTATTTCCTCCACGAGCCCGCATCACTTCATTAAGACGATGTGGCATGCTGTAAATCAAATTTCTAATACGGTTTTGGTCTATGTTTGACCATTCTTCTACTAGCGCACTTCTTAACTCACGTAAGTTAGCTGCAGCTGGAGAGCGTTGTTTAACGCATCTCCCAAGTTCGTCCCATAAATTCTCTATGGGATTTAAGTCTGGGCTGCGAGCTGGCCACTCCATGCGGGTGATACCGACGTCTTGAATATACGCGTTGACTAAATGTGCTGTATGTGGTCGCGCATTATCGTCCATAAAAATGGAATTTGCGCCCATATTCACCAAGAAAGGACCAGCATGCGCATTTAAAATCTCCTCTACATATCTGGGAGCTGTCAGAGAACAGTTTTCTATAATTACTAACTCCGTACGATCCTCTGAAGATATTCCAGCCCAAACCAATAGGCATTGATCCTCCACCGAATGGCACCTTTTCCTCAAAACGCGCTTGACGAATACGTTCATTTGGTCGCCTATATACTCTTCGTCTCCCATCGTGTGCGAATAAATAAAATCTTGACTCATCGGAAAACATAACCCTGGACCAATCTACATCTGTCCATCGAACGTGTTCTCGAGCAAACCATAACCTGGCAACTCGATGTTCTCTGAGCAATTTTGGGCCATTTGCTGGCCTATAAGGATTTATATCAGCTTCCCGAAGTCGCCGCCGGATTGTGTCAGAGTTTACATTGTTGTGGTGAATTTCTTGAAGGCTATTTCGGACCTGAACAGCCGTGAGATGTCGATTTCTTAACATAGCGCTCACGATGAATCGGTCTTCTCGTGTAGTTGTACACCTTGGCCTGCCATTCCCTGGTCTCCTGATATTCATGCCGGTCTCTTGAAATCGCTGGAGTACTATTTGGACCGTGGATAAAGATACACCTATTGTTCTAGCAGTACTCCGCTGACTCCTTCCTTCTTGTACCATGGTGATAATTCGTGTACATTCTTAAGTAGATAACGACATGTTGGTGCATGGTTGATACACAAAATACTGTGAACAGCCGAAATACTGTTTATGATGACAGCTGGGTTTGAAATAAAAGCGAGAAAATTTGCTATTCCAAAAATTAGAATTTTGATATTTTTCCAAAATTGGAAAATCTTTTTTTGAAGCTGTAACTTGTTGAAATGCAGACTTTTTTATAAGCGTTGTAGCGTTGTAACGCTTATAAAAAAGCTTATAATCTGCCTAAAACATGTTATTCATACGAGGGATCTATGTAAATAACTTTGGGAGATATCACGGTTTTATGACCCGTTATTTTTGCTGTCCAGTGTATATTTGAGACAAAATTACTTATAATACCTAGGTACGCATATTTTTCTTTCCCAGTGTTCATGAGATGCCGTTTTCCTGCCGAGTATACCTAAGATTTACTTAGGTTTTAAAAAATGATTTGTGTTTTAACAAGCACTGCATCCGTAGAAACGACTCTGCTTATAGCATCTTTGACATATTTGTCTGTAATATGTAGGATTTAGAGACCAGGGTTGTCATACGTATGTATTCAATACTTTAAATAAACATGACGGTACTTAACCTCAGCGATTATCGATTTACTTTCTCTTAAAATACTACTCTTTTTGTATCGCTAGTTAAAAAGCGAAATGGTATCAAATGTGGAACTCCAACAAACGACAAAAAATAGTATTTGTATGTTATACATTTATTTCCATAACGTTTAATCAAGGTCCGAACCAAATTGAGTAAATACTAAATTAAGGTGATTTAGGTATGTCATCATCGTATAGGTTTTCCGATTTTCAGTCTTAATGATTAGTCAAATTAAACGCACACTGCATTGACTGGGTCTTAGACCTTTCTCACGGTTAAGTAATATGAGATATAAAAACAAAAAATAACATATTAAAATCAGTACTAACGTCGTCACATAACATTCTTAGCTGGTACACATACATACATACGCTCACGCCTAGAATCCCTAACGGAGTAGACAGACCACTGGTGGTTCTAGAACTACTGGATGCCAGCACGATTGACACATATTGTGAGGGTTATCAGCTGGAACAAGTTGTATAATGGTGAGAGCAAAATTCTCGAATCGCATACATTTGAAATGGTATAATAAGTCCTAGATATAATTTTTTAAACATGTTTAAACGCTAAGGATACGAATTGTAAAAAAAAATATTTCGTATACTTTTTAGAATATATAAATTAACATAATATTACGGTAACTGTTATTAACAATTGGTCGACACATTAAAATATAATACAACTTTTATCTATTTCTACGCGATTTACAAAATATAATATAATAAACTGCATTCCTGTATGATGTATATGCATGCACATGTGTGCATTCAAGCATTCACATACAAGAATGCACAGGCACACATCCAAGCAAGTAGCTTCTGCTTGCTTCGATCACTCCGTAGGTCACAAGAAACCTGACACTACGGATGTGATGGCGGGGGTTTGCCCTTCGTAAACTAGCCAAATCGCTCGCACTTCATCAGGATGTTTGTTGTTACAATATTTTTGTATAGCATAAGAACTTTATAATAAATAATAACTATATGAAATAAACTCATTTCATAACAAGTAAAACATATGGCGGGGGTTTGCCCTTCGTAAACTAGCCAAACCGCTCGCACTTCATCAGGATGGTTGTTGCTACAATGTTTTTGTATAGTATAAGATATAGTATAAGATTCATCACGGATAATGTAGGATTCTAATGGTGAAAGAATTTTTCAAATCGGTCCAGTAGTTTCGGAGCCTATTCAATGCAAACAAACAAACAATCAAATCTTTCCTCTATAATATTAGTATAGATAAATAAGAACTATATGAAATAAACTCATTTCATAACAAGTAAAACATACTATAATACAGTTTAGTAAACATAGATTTTGATTTACGTAACTTTTAATCTGTATTGTTTTTAATCGTTATTCTTTTCATACGGATACGACTTAAATTTTATAACAAGTGATATTTATTTTACTTAATTATTATAAAAAACATTTTTATCGTTTGTGATGTTTAGATAAAGTGTAGAATTTCAGTTGTTTAAACTATTATTCTTGTTGGTTATATCCAATGTGTATTCAAAGTTTACCTTTGGACAAATTAAAGACAGTAATTAAATAAAAACTTTGCAAAAAGGGCTATTACAGAATTTCTGATTATCTATCAGACAAGCAGCCATGGGAATAAACTACTCACCTCGTTGGGTACGATGTAACCTGTAGTCCACGCGGGCGAAGCCGCGGGCAGAAAGCTAGTGTTCTATGAAATAAAGCTATTATGAAATTGAATTTTGACTGTGTAGGTAGATTGTGTGTTATATGAGGGCTAAGCTAATTTTTAGTATTAAACTGAAAAATGTTTCCCAAGGAACCCAAAATTAATTTCAAACTCATATTATTTAGGCTACCATAAGCTGATCGCACAATTTGTATGAAGAGAGTTTTTTTTTCATATTTTAACCTATGTTCCTCGGGAAAAGTTGTTCAGTTTCGTGAGCTAATTCACAACTTTAATTTTCGCTAACTAATTTAAAGTCGCCTATCGGTATTGAGCTTGACTATGACCGTTGGTGTCGTGACGATATTTTTGACGTTGACACGTTTTAAACTTCCGTTTTACTTATATTTTATTCATTACGTTCAATATAGAGTAAAACAGGCACAAAATAGAGTAAATGTACGTATTCTCTCGCGAAATCGCCTTTGAGAAGCAGTTGATTTATTTTAGAAAAATACTACGCTTTGGAAGATTGCGGAGCAAACCCTGGATATGTTTTTGTTACTCTATTTGCCGCGTCAAGCTTCAAACACGTATCGGAGACGAGCTCTCAAGTATTAACAAGGTCTGGGTGTAAAGTAGGTCTGTTGAAGACACGTTGCCTTTATTGGGCTCAGTAATGAGCCCCTCTTACCTCATTACAGAGCTGCGGGGAAAACCTGAAACGAAATTTGAAAAACACGCTCTAAAATACCCGAATAAAAGCTTAAATAAACATGTCTAAATCTTTTTATGTCAACGTAGTCACAAATTATTTAACGATAACCAACTGATGCTTGGTTGACACGGTTCTGTTTAATAGCTAGGATTAAACCAATAAAAGAGGATTGCTTTTACGTTATAGCTGGGAAAGCGAGGCGTCGTTATTGGTCACAATATCTATAATATTGTTACCAGTCCTGTTGACTCACTGAAAGCTAATCGATGTGACGCGTTATTACATTTTATCGGGTTTGAGAAAAGAGGCACTCCTGTGAACGAAAACATTTAAGTATACATGTAGGGATCTACCTCTACATTATATATATTCAGTATATACCATACCTTTTACGGAAACGAAGGGTATATTGTTGACAAAATTGCTTATAAAGAAAAAATGGCGTCAGAACGGATAGGGAGTTTTTGGGTTGTACCTGGAACACAGAGATATACGGAAGTTCGTAAAAAAATTAAACAAAAAATGCGAAGCAGTATTACGGTACTGCCTACATGCCTACTCAACTTTCAGTTTATTCGATATTATTCGCTTATAAATTGTGAGAAAGTGCAGTCACGGACCAATTTTCTCAATATTCTTAGCATCTCAGCTCAATTCTGTAAATCTGTAGACAGTCGTTAAAGTCTTAATTATACTGATAAGCACGATCTCACTTCAGAAGAAGTTCTTTCAATTTGGCGCCAACCAAACTCTATAAATTACAGTTGAACCTTCCCTCTTCAGTCTTTGCTAAGATTTAACTGCGCAAAATGAAAAAAAAAAAACATTGAAAAGTATAAATGAAAAATAAATGGTGATAAGAATATACAGAAAATAGGTTTTCATATTAGGGCTCATTTTAGGAGGTAGATCTACTGTATTTTTAATGTAATATTGAGTTTTAATTAGTTAATATATATATTTAAGCAAAAAAGAGAAGATTGATCCTCTAATTCGTTTGAGTTTACATGATTATAAATGTCATTTTAAATACATGCTGGACTGGGAGTGAAAGAAAAACTTAGCCAACTGGTCCCAGGTTTAAAGTAAGTCTGTAAGTGTGATTCGGGGGTTTTGCTGTAAAATGGGCGAGAGGCTGACCACCTCTCGCCCATTATACAACTTGTTTCATCGGACAACCGTAATAATGTGTGTCAAACGTGGCTTCTAGTGGTTCAAGAGCCACTGATGCTCTGCCTACCCCGTTAGGGGTTACAGGCTTGAGCGTATGTACGTATTTCTTTAGATTATATTCCGATTCATATCCAAAGTACAGTCAAGATGCAATCTAAAGTAGTTAAAAAAATAAATAAACGCTACACACTCAAAGGCCCACAATAAGGTTTTCCCTTGTGCTTGTGTCGTGGGTCCCTCGGAAGATACATAAAGACAGACACAAACACAAATATTTGCCCCGACTGGGGATCAAACCCAGAGTCCGTCGATGAAGAGGCAGCGCCAGTACCACTCGACCAAGCCGGCCGTCAATTCGATCGAAATTAAGTGAGGGTAGGTCTACGGAATTCAGTGAAGTGCGCAAATGTGTTAAAGTATGGTATACTCAAATCCCTTACTTTAGTTGATTGGACCGTCCAACCTGTCTGCAGGGGTATTCAGGAGCGTTCGACTATCGAGAACGGATCGAAATTCGATCCGTTTTCGAATGCCTTCGACTCACCGTATTCTACAGCGTTCGGCTCGATCCGAATGTCAAATTTGACATTCGAATTCGGATCCAAATTCGGAAAAGTTCACGATTGCTTCTGAGCATTCGACTTACACTTGTAAATAAACATTTTGTGCTAGAATCAAGCTAAAATTCAGTTTTACGTAGCAATTCGAGTGGGAAATAAAGAAAGAGCAAAACAAGGACCGGAGACAATGTCTTCCAACATGGAGATAAGGGATTTTTCTAATACTTTGCAAGATACCAATTTTCAAAACATATATCATTTAAAAGTCGCTTCCTTGCGAATATCTCACTTTGTTGAGTAATTTGTAAACATATTATCCACCAACCACCAAGATATTAGCCATTCCCGTGGAATTCAAAGTAAGTAAGTATGTATAATTGGTGTAATTTAAAATACAGATTCTTGCCTTTATTTTCACAAGATACAGAGGCATCGGAGACTCATTATTAAACAAAAATTGTGGTAAGATCTTGTTACAAATAGTTTTTAATTTCTGCTTTCATTTTTTTACAGCCTTGCACTTACTGGCACAAGATAGTTAACAGAAATTTTGTAACAAAGGGCCAGGCATCAATGTCTACATCAATAACGCAAACAACTCAGGCACTGAATGCACCTGAAGTTATGAGGATGTGGATGTGATTTCATAGCATTCACTATCAAGTAGGAAATATTTTGTTAAAAATAAGATTTGCTTATCTGTGTAATTCTTTATCTTTACTTATTAATATTATAAATGCGAAAGTAACTCTGTCTGTCCGTCTTTCACGCCTAAACTGTTGAACCGATTTTGATGAAATTTGGTACAGAGATAGATTAGAGCCTGGGAAAGGACACAGGCTACATTTTATCCCACAGTTGGGTACGATATAACCTGTAGTCCACGCGGGCGGAGCCGCGGACGGAAAGCTAGTTGCTTATAATTAACTTTATATTTAAATTGCCTTCAGAGACATAAAATAACTAGGTATATGTACTAATATCCAAATTTTTGACTATTTTCAGAGTATTCAGGCTACCCAACCTAGCCTGATGACCCCGATTTCGCAGGTTGACATGAACAGTCCTGAAGAAAAATTTAATAAAATGCACATGAAGTCCTTAAACTGCTTCGAAAGGTGTTTGGAGTACTTGGCGTTGTTTTACAAATAAATTCAAATCACTCCATAGTTATTAGGCTGACTGGGCAAAAATCACAAACATGACATGTAAAATGCTCATAATACTTATTTCTTAACTCTCGAGGTAAATGGTTCTGAGAGCACTTATGCTAGTACCTACTGAATGCTCTGCTTATCCCCATTAAGAACATTTACTTATGAAGATTGACTGTGTCTATTTTTAAGTAGTTTAGCATACTTTATTGTTCACTTGCGATTCAAACCTTTTTTTCTGTGATAGTACTTATTGCAAGTATATAATTGTATTGTTACTTATTAAAAAAAAATCTTGAATAAAACTGAACATATTATAATACACAGTTTATTTAAATCGCTTTGGGTTTATTTACAACAGTAGTTAGGTATTCTTACAAACATTGAATACTAATTTCTTATTAATAACAATAACAATTTCTTATTAAGTAGTGGAACAGTGAGTACCTAGAAGCTAAATTATTAAACCCTATTGTAGCTTCATATTGTAGCTTCAACACACCATCTTAAACAGATTAAAAAACACTTATGTATCCTACTAATATTTTAGATACGAAAGCTTGTAAGTATGGATGGATGTTTGTTCCTTCTTCACGCTAAAACTCTCGGACGGCTTTTGATGAAATGTCCAATTAATATAGCGACGTCGGAATAGTACATAAACTGTAAAATTTCCCAAATTCCTACGGGAATCAGTATGTTGTACGTTTCAAGTTAGTTTCAAGAAAACACAAAATAAACCGCCACAACAAAGCAAAGCAAGATCTTGACACTTTACATCTCGTTTACAAAGACATTTCGTAAATTTAAAAAAAAGTTTTTATAATGAAGAATTATTAAGGTTACTATGGTTAAAAACCATTTAAAAAGTAAAGCTATATTTTCTCTAGGCCAGAAATTCATCTAAGAATTAAATTAAAGAAATAAAATGATATTTTATAAATGTTATAATTTTTCATTCACTCAGTTATTCGTTCAATCAAATCTACTATCTCCGTAAATGCTTGCATAAACGTGTTATCTATGTCACATAGTTTCCGAAGACGGAAACGAGTCGAAGACAAATCGAACGTCGTTGTGAATAAAGATTTCCGTGGCATTCGACTCGTCTTCGACTCGAGTCGAATTCGGAAAATAGTCGAACGCTCCTGAATACACCTGATGTCTTTATTAGTTTGACATGCTTAGTTTGAGATAGAAGATTTTTCTGTTAATTAAGGTAGTAATGAGCTTTAATTTGTTGGTTTATTCATTTGAATCTTGAGTCATGAATTTCAGACCCCCATGATTTCAGAGGTTTTCATCTTTGTCTTAATCTTTTTTGTAGTTTAAATTTTTTACACTCATTTTCTAATAACAAAATCTAGACACGCGGTAGCGTGTCAAAGCCAAGTTCAAGAAACTCGCTAGCAGCACCGTGTGTAATTTTACAGGAACCATTTGGAGCCACTTTTGACCCTCTCATAACCTCAAAAACTATTACAAATAAACACGTAAAATTTGGCTTATATATTGGGACCCGCGACATACATAAGTGCTCTAAATTTCATAAACACACCTCAAACAGTTGTTTAGATTAATATATCTAAATTCCAAAAATCGTCATTTTTATCACTGACCTATAGATCAAAATTATATTCCAGTTCCAGATGACCTAGAAAGTTCAAATTTGGCATCCAGATAGGTAGTTGGGTATTCACCCAACGCTTGTATTAACAAAGGAATAAATCAGAAACTAGTAATTTGTATCATTAATTATAATTTTTCAATTAATTGATTCTATTAGAAACACTTACTTAAAGTGCCTCTAATCAGTAAACAAAATTGATGACAGACACTCAAACTTAACTTAAAACCTTACAGGGAACCTAACCTGCCTACCTGACCTAGTAGTGGCAGGTTGACTGCTAAAGATTGGATCAGAACTTGAGGGAGGAGTATTATAATCTGTACAAATATAAGTTTGCATTAACTTGTTTGCCTTTGTATTCAATTGTAAAGTATTTATCAAAGCGACTAACTACTAAACAAGGGCCTTCATAACATGGCTCTAACGGCTTCCTTACTCTATCAACCCTAACAAATACATGTGTGCATGTGGTAAAATCCTTATGCACAAAAACATGTTCATGAGAACTAGAACTACGCTTTCTAGGTTTTAAGGCGTTCATTGTTCAAAAAAAAAGAGGTGATAGCCCAGTTGGTAATGAGCCAGACTTGTAATCCGAAGGTCGCGGGTTTAAATCCTGCGGGACTTTACCATTAAATTCGTCTTTTCAGATTTATGTACGGATTTCTAATTATCACTTGCTCGACGGTGAAGGAAAACATAGTGATGAAACCCGCCCGTCCAAGAAAATTCATTTTCAAAAGACGAGCGGTCCACCAACCCGCATTGGGCCAGCGTGGTGGACTATGGCCTAAATTCCCTTCGTGTTTCGAAGGGAGGCCTGTGCCCCTCGTTGGAGACGTATATGGGCTGGTAAAAGAAAAAATAAATAAATTGTTTTTTGTAAATTTTAAACAAAAGAATTAGGATTAACTACTATTTTAGATTTTTCGAATAATTGACCAGGAATTTTAATATTTGTTCCATAAACCATTTAACTTATGCTAAACATCTTATCGTCTCTTAGGTCAGTAAGACTGTTGGTAGGGCGTCTGTCCATTTTATAGAATTATGGCATTTGATTGCTTCTTTTAAAGAGCTATATTAGCGTTCTATTTTGCCGTTACACTGAGGATGATACGCAGTGGTATGCTGTAGATTAATTCCACAAATTATAGATAAATTCTTAAGATGTTCTGACTTAAATTTTGCTCCTCTATCATACACTGTGTGGGGAACTCCAAACCTAGCTATCCAATTCGAATAAAATGCTTTTGTTACACGCAGCGCTGTCTCTCGGATTTGCACCAAACTAAGATCGCTTACTTAGTTTGTAATACATATTAGTTTACGGTGCAACCAATAGATGGCTTGTATAAAGAACGCTGCAAACGAACCTAGTTAAGTAAAGCGCACTATAAACGCGCAAACTCATGCTGATTTTTACCTGGGCTTATCGGCCTGTTTCCGCTGCCAACCACCCAACAATAATCACCTTTTAAATCATCCCAGCATTTCATTTCCCGGGTCCGCCAGCTTTAGCGACAGTTTATGCTTTAGCATCAGGTATGGGAATGACTTCCATTCAGTCAGTAAACCTATCTATACAAGTAAGACACAAGACATTTCCCTCTGAAGGAGTTAAAGGGCCTATCAAATCAATATGTAAAGTTTCAAAACGTTCATCCGGTTCATTATTCTGGTTTAGTATGCGTGGTGGACTATGGCCTGAATCCCCTTCGTGTTTCGAAGGGAGGCTCGTGCCCCTCTGGGGCTGGTAAAAAAAATGCCTAGTGACTTTACTTTTTTGACATTCCAAACAACAACGTGTTCAAATTTTTATATCTTTCCTAATGTTATTCCAAACAAATTTAGATGTTACATTTCGGATAGTTGTTTTAATCCCATCATGAGACGAGCTATGGACTTTTTCGAAAAAAGTTTTTTTTTTGGTATGTTTGCTTGTATACTTAATAATAATACAGACAGAGTACGGTTTTTACGGAATGAATTTGGAATGTAAGGTCTAGTATTTTTTGTTGAAATGTCACACCACAGCTTACGGCCTGATGGCAAAACGTAAGGTTTGAATTTCAAAGAACTAGAACTCTGTAATGTTTTAGTTCATTATCATAAGTTTGATATCTTGCTATCGTATCATAATCAATGTAAATTTCAATTCTGGACATTTTGTCGGCTATAATGTTACCTTTACCATCGATATGTTTGATGTTGGTCGTCAACTGGGAAATGTACTGCAGGTGTCTTAACTGTCTAGGGGATGCTTTATCATCGTTTTGTTTAAAAGCAAAACTTGGCATGACCATGACCACGACCATTGAACTTGGCACCCATTTAGATCTCACTTATTTTGTCGTTGTCAACAACCAAGGCACATATATCATAATATTGAACTTGGCTGTCATTTCACATTTATGTTTTTGAAGGGATTTATATTTCAAGAAACGTCACATAAAACGTCCACAAATTCCTCCAAAACCAAATTAGGTACAATCCATCATGACGGCCACTTGCCTCAGGCCCGTGGTCACCGTAGTCTAGCATCTCTTGAGATAGCCGAGGTAAGTAAAACTAAGATAGAAAATAAAGCACTATTCAGTACATTTAATTCTACGGGTTATCTTCACCCTGGCTTTCCTCGAAATGCTATATGTATCAGTGAAAATTTCTTTTTCGATTTCCAGAATTTTCGTAAGTAAACAAGGAAACAATTTGAAGTGTTAACTTGCAAAGTGTTTCAATGTTCAAAGGTTTCGGCTGAGCATTGTTGGCCAATGAGTATCCTGTAAACTGCTATAATAGAGTAAGGACTAATTTTATAAAATTCAAAAATTTAAGCATGTGTAGCAATTACAAAATATACATACATAATATTTCATGATTCTTAATTTAATTTTTTTATTCAAGCATTTTTGGGTATGCCGTTTGCTTTTATAGTAAACTCTTATTGAATTTCAGAGGGTTAACCGCCCCTAATTGGTTAATTGAGGGAAGGGTCCATCTTCGGACCTTTTGCTAAATTTGTCTTAGTTAGCGAGTTATACGGGACGCCAGTAAGTTACGCAGGCTCTTTTATATACGAAAATATACGCAGAAAGATTTCTGCCATTGATCTGGCTTTCGGAAATTTATATTAAGACACCGTGTGACGACGATATTGTTCCGTAAATATTAAAGTCAATTAAATCATTTTTGTCTTCTTTAGTAGCTTTCTTGGCTTAAATCTTTTCGGTCCTTTGCCAATTTGGTCCAGATTTTTTCCTGGTCGTCAACCCTATATCTTTTATTTTTGTTATAATATTTCAAACATAAACATTGTAAGAAATCTGGATATTAACAGACCTGGAGGTTCATAATTTAACAAATCGTCAGTTTTAAGTCAATTTGGTTGTTTTTTTATGAGTTTTACCACCATTTTGTGATGAACTTACTACACCTGCCGTCTGGACATCTAACATGTCCCGTCCACTGCCACTTAAGTTTTACAGTACAGCTAACATAGAGCTGACGCTGTTTAGTCAGCGGAAAATCTGTGGTCAAGAAAATGAAGCTCTTGCATTTGTCGATGTGTTCATTCTGCTTTCACCTATTCTGTTTTTCAGTACTTGCGTTTATGAATGTAGGCGAAAACCACGGTTAGACTTTTAGCTTTGCGGTAATATTAGAGCGGTAGTATGAACATTGGAGGTAAAATGTTGCACCCCACCGACTTGTCACGTTCTCGGTGCCAAATAAAATAACAGATTATCGAGAGAGAACCCGTGCGTGGCATAACAAACTGCTAATGGCTAAAAGCGATTTTGGCTAAGAAGGCACGTTGTTGAACTTGCAAACTTCGCGCAAAGTATGTTAATTCCATAATATTAGAGTTGCAACGATTATACAAGACTGAGAACGAATAAAAGTAGTATTTTCACAGCGACATGAATAAACCGTGACTTATACAAGTAGAAGATGTATAATTTTGTATAAAATTTAATTAATTGTGCGAATCTTATAATTTTTTTCTTAAATTAGACAGAGTTTACCTTTGACTGAGTTCTTATTTCGAAAAAGTATTAACCTTATAAAATTTTGGAGAAGGCAACAGAAAAAAAAAACTGTAAACCGGGGATTTTTCCGGTGGATTTAAATTATTTTAAAAATATTAGCCTGGTCGTGACAATTAGAAACACGATAAACAAAGAATCATCGAAATTAAGCCGCAGTCTCTTTTTTTAATATACTAGCAGACCCGTCACGTTGGCGTTTTATTTCTGGCTTTGTAGACTTTTCAAGACTTTCGCCGACTGGATTTGTAGGAAGTCTTTAACTACTTTCGCGGTCATTGGAAAGTTCAAATCACTTTGCACGGCATTAGGCACTGGAATTTAACCATATTTTTTTCTGACCGGTCCAACAACATGTCCTGAAAAGCAGCTCCACACTTTGATATTTCCTCCCCCATATTTGACTACTTTCTTGTTATATTTTGGATCCATTTTTTGGTTCGGGGGACGTGTGACATACTACTTACTACAAAAATTATATTTATTTTTGTTTTATCAGATAAAAGCACATTTTCCTACTCTAGTTCAGTCCTATGTCCATATTCTTTGGCAAAAGCTATTCTTGCCTATACATGCTGCTTTTTTATAACCTGCCGATACACTCTTCCGTTCAGGTTCATAGTCTCCGCCAATCCCTCCTGCACCGAATAACTAGGATCGTATTAGTTCTGACCCTTTAAACGGTTCTTTTTTTGCCAAAAACTCCATCAAAGAATCTTCCCGTTGAGTAGTTTTTCTTGGTCTCGGTTTTCAGTTTTGCTGAACTTCTTAAAATGCTTTATAACCATATGACCAACCTTGGTTATGAAAGCTCAAAATAATCTTTCTAGTGGACGAAACGCAACTTTTTTCACCTATACTATTTTATTAAGAACGTATTAATTTTTACGAAAAAGCTAAGAATTTGTATATAACTTTTACCTCTACGAAAACAGGCAGCCAAAATATAAAAAAACCGAAGTAAGCATTTTTAAATTAAAATTTAAAACACACTTTCTAATGACTTTAATTAGCTGGCTAGCTACAAGTGCGCTAAAAAGTTTGTGTTTTATTGAACTTTATTTATTATTTATTTCAAACTGCACTGCTTGTAATGTAAATGTTACATCATATGATTATTTTAATATTCAAAAGGTATACATAACACAACATGTTTTTTAAGAGTTCAAATATATGTATTAATTAAAAAAATATTTTACATTTAGCAGAACCTGTTATTGTACTAGGTAACTAGTATTTGTTTCTATCACTATATCCTTAATATGCTTTCACATTTTGAATTCGATCAAATAAAAGCTTCTCTTGTTATTTTTTACCTCTGTTAATAATTTACTTGTAATACTTTCTAATTTCCGTACACTTAATCAACTTATTTTCTTTTTTTTACTTCATTAGCGAGCCTGTTTTTGAGCTGTAACCGATAGTCTATTCTATACTAACATTGTATTACGTTATCACTTAATAATCTATACGAATATTATAAAGAGGAAATTGTTTGTTTGTTTGCATTGAATAGGCTCCGAAACAACTGGACCGATTTGAAAAATTCTTTCATCATTAGAAAGCTACATTATGCCCAATGGACTAGGCTACATAATTTTCGCGAATTCCCACGGGGACGAAGTCCCGGGCGGAATGCTAGTAATAATTCTTAATAGAGTATAACAAAGAAGAATAAACAAAGAAAAATTTGATTAAGAATAGGAAATTATTACTTCCTATTCTTAATCCTATTTTTCTTTGTTTATTCTTCAAAGTGTGCGTATATTTTTAAAGGCACTGACAGAAAGAATATCAGCGTTGTGGCTCCAACCACAACACTATGCTGAGTCAGGACCTCTTCCATGACCAGCGTTTCATATCACAATTCCACTTGATACTTTACTGTGTTTGTATCTATGCGTATTGTGTGAAATTGTTTGTTTTATGTTTATTGTTGCTGGTTATTGAATAAACGTTTTATCTATCTATATACATATAATATTAAAAAGAGGAAAGATTTTATTGTTTGTTTGTTTGCATTGAATAGGCTCCGAAACTACCGGACCGATTTGAAAAATTCTTTCACCATTAGAAAGCTACATTATTCCCGATGGACAAAGGCTACATAATTTTCCCGAATACCCACGGGAACGAAGTCCCTGGCGGAATGCTAGTCCTTTATAAATTACTAGCTTTCCGCCCGCGGCTCTGCCCGCGTGGACTTCAGGTTATAACGTGCCCAACTGTTGGATAAATGTAGCTTATGTCCTTTCCCAGGCTATAATCTATCTCTGTACCAAATTTCATCAAAGTCGGTTCAGTAGTTTAGGCGTGAAAGACGGACAGACAGACAGAGTTGCTTTCGCATTTATAATATTAGTAAGGATTTGTAGTTCTATGTAGAAACTAAAATGTACGTTGAATTTGTATTAGTTAACAAAAATTCAAGATGTCGATCAGGTCACCAAATGCCTCTTTAAAAATTGTGGTAAATTCAATTTTTTCTACGTTTCAAAGAATGTAATTCACTGCAGTGCGACTGAAAAATTTAAATTGAAGAGATACGAGAAGCTGGATTATCACTTTTTGTGTACAAAATTAATATACAATTATTCATTTATTTTATCTTCTTGCGAAATTGTTTCTATTTGTAGGAACGTTAATAAAATATGAAACAGACCACTAATATTGTTCATTACAAATATAAACAATAAAATAATTTGTTTTATTAACCGACTTCAAAAAAAAGAGGAGTTTCTCAATTCGGGTGTTTTTTTTTTTATGTTTGTTACCTCAAAAATCCGGTAAACCGATTTCAAAAATATTTTTTTTGTTCGGAAGCATCTACTTCCAGATTGGTCCCATCATTTTTTTATCGAAATCGCTTCAGTAGTTTAGGTCATAAATAAAAAAAACAGAAATTTACGGTCATATATGTGGATGATAATAGGTCATCAATGTAAACGAAGCAAAAATGAAGTAATTCCCTGAGACTTTTAAGTTGTTTTTTGGGGCTCCTTTGTGGGGATCTACCGTTTAGTGACCGGTAGCGTATATTACCACCACACATCTTCCCTGCTGTCTGGTAATCGGTTGATAATATCACCCACCAACCCATATCTTTCATGCCATCTGGCGATCGGTTTGAGAATTTTACTACCCCGTATCTTTCTTGCCATCTTGCAACTGGTTATTAATATGACCACCTCATATCTTTCCGTGGGGTGAAAGTAATTGATCACTATATCGCTCTTTAATCTCGAGTGATTTAGTGCTTTATAATAAACTAGCTTTCCGCCCGCAGCTCCGCCCGCGTGGAATACAGGTTATATCGTGCCCAGCTGTGGGATCAAATGTAGCCTATGTCCTTTCCCAGACTCTAATCTATCTTTGTACCAAATTCGATCAAAATCGGTTCAGTAGTTTAGGCGTGAAAGACGGACAGACAGACAGACAGAGTTACTTTCGCATTTATAATATTAGTATGGAACTACGAGGGAGTTATATGAATGATAAATGATAACCTTTAAAAAGAATAAAATAAAATATTTTTAACAAAAAATTGACCCGCCTTCAAAAAGGGTGAAATAATTTTTTAAAGCTATGTTCACGAGTAAGTAGTGGTTACGGATAAAACAGTTAATAGGTGAATTCATAGCCGAATATGGTAAATAGAGAGGATTTTTTTTTTGACGTCGGCGCCGGTTTGAACAGGACCTAGTTTATTGAAATAAGTATTCGCACAAGCTTTTTGGCAGTATAAAAACTAAGATAGTTATGCCATGCGAGTAATTGTTCGGCGCCGACGTCAAAAAAAATATTTCGAATAAAAATATTGTGATTTGTATTTAGAGATAACGTACTCGTTCCGTATTTATATTATTACTAGGATAGTGTACCTCTAATAGTAAATTTTCTGTGATTGATATTAACCCAACAAAAGGTTTAAATAAAAACTAAAGTTCCTATGAATAGGTTTTGTCATTTCTTACCCTTTCTAACTCTATGATATAATACCTCAAAGCCACATGGAAAAAGATAGAAACCAATCAGAATAAGAGTTGGCCAGCAAGCAAAAATCAAGGCAATCAGCATTAAGAATGTTCAAAGTTGCTATATGACTCGCGTTTTCGCAAAAAACCTAACTTTTTTTAGTAAGATTGAAAAATATGATCACCATTGTCTAATTATCCGTGTTTTCGCAAAATCCCTAGAATTTTCACGATAATTCGAATTATTAAATCATCGTACGACATATATACAAGATACAACTATCATTAATTTGTCCACCAACAACTTCGTGTCAAAGAACCAACGTGGTAGTTATAAAGGGTGTTGCCGTTAAAACTCTGAAAGCAATTAAAACATGAAAAGCATTTTCAAACAGAGTTTACCAAGTAACATAAACTTCTATTTTTTTCTTGAACATTCATCTACATCACGTAGTTTGTTAAGCAAGAACCCATCTAACACATTTAAATAGGTTTTGTATAACAATATAAATATGTCGTTTTAATATTTAAATTTATTTTTGTTTTAGTTTTGATTAACAATATAAATATATCAAAGCTGCAAACTTGGATATATGATACCGGTAGTGGTCCTAACAACATATAGAAAACCAGAACTAGTTTGTGATTTCAGAAATTTCTAATGTTAGATATGACTGGTGTAAACTGTATAATTAATGTTATTTGAATTGTTCAATGAATAAATGCTTATGATGGATCTATGAGTGAATAAGTCAAATTAAATTGTATGTAGCTTATTGGCTCGGCTTGTTTGAAATCTAATCATTTCCATAGGTAAATAAATATCCGAGAAAATATCTAAATCCGACTTCATACTTTCATAACGAAGAAAGATTTGTATTTTTATTTGTATCTTACTGTAACATAATTGTATTTTATTTGTAACATAAAACTATTGGACCGATTTCAACAATTCTTTCACCAAAGGCCACAATATTTTCCCGGATTCTCACGACAACGAAGCCCCGGATGGAATGCTAGTCTTGAATAAAGTTACCAGAGTATTGGATGGTTGATAAGAAATTATGTTTGAATTATTACAATAAGAAATGTTACGCTCCTACATCAAATCATATGCCGAAAATCTTTATCTTAATATTGCACAAAAAATAATAATACTTCATATCCCAGTAATCAAGCTCGAGAGAAACAGTACGCGAAACAAGTAAAGGAGAATGGGCAAAGTTGTATGACCGCCGTTCCCAGGATTTATAAAGATATGACATATGTCAATTTGAAGTTTATAATAATACCTTCATACAGTGTTGTGCCAAAATAACGAAACTTTTGCAGGAAGGAAATTATGAACCATTTTGTGATATATTTATTCAATTTTTATTCTTACATTTTGTTCCGTCCTCAGTTGTGTTAAGATTGTGACATATGTCATTTTGAAGGTCACACTAATAGCTTCACTTCATGATTTGACACCATCAAATCACGAGACTCATACAAGGATTGAACTATGAACCGTTTTATCATACACTGAATTTTCATACGACCCTAATAGTGTATAAGGTTGTGACGTTTGTCATTTTAAAGGTCATACAAATAGCTAGATTTCGTTATATGACACCATTAACGTGACTTCTTCAGGGAATGAACTATGAAACAACTACACTGGGCGTCAAAAATAAGTAGTACACTTTTCAAATTGCAATTACTCCTAAACTATAGTAGTTACACTTATGAAATAAAAAGCAGTTTATAGTAAACTTAACGAAGTTTATTAAAGTTATATTTTATTTGGCATGAATAAAGTTTCAAACTTAAAATTAAGATAAATACTAAAAAGTATCAATTTTTAACGATATGTCAACCACTTAATTTTCACGTTTTGGAACTTTTTCACAATTTAATAACTTGTGTTGCCGCCTCGGGCTCTAATTACAGCTTGGATCCGGTTTGGCATGCTGAACACTAAGTTTCGGAGGCGGTGTTGGGGAATATTTTCCCATTCTTCTATCAGCGCATGTTTTAGAGCCCTGAGTGTGGCAGGAGGTGGACTGCGCCTTCTGACTAGCCTCCCAAGCTCATCCCAGGCGTGTTCAATCGGGTTGAGATCTGGGCTTCTCGATGGCCAAGCCATCAAGTTGATGCCAACCTCCTGAATGTACTCTTGTACGTGGTGAGCAGTGTGTGGCCGGGCGTTATCATGCATTAGGATGGCTCCATCACCCATATTTATTAAATATGGCCCTGCATACTCGTTGAGGATCTCCGAGGCATATCTTTCACCAGTCAAAGTCCCATTTTCTATTACCACAAGCTCTGTGCGACTCTCTGAAGAGATACCAGCCCATACGTGTACAGAGCCCCCGCCATATTGGACTCTTTCCGAGATACAAGCTTGAATGTATCGCTCACCGGGTCGTCTGTAGACTCTCCGCCGTCCATCTGAAGTGTATAAAGAGAATCGAGACTCATCTGTGAATAAAACTCTAGCCCATTCTTCTTCGCCCCATTGTACGTGTTGACGGGCGTAGCGTAGTCTTGCTACGCGATGCTCTGTCTCAAGTTTGGGGCCATTTGCTGGTCTTAGAGGCTTCAGGTTAGCTTCAGCAAGTCTTCTTCTCACTGTACTCTCACTGATGTAGTCTGTTCGGGTCCGAAGAAGCTGTTGCTGAACCTCAACTGCATTAAGGTGTCGATTTCTTAACACAGTGGAAACAATAAAGCGATCTTCTCGGGTACTTGTGCACCTGGGTCTGCCATTACCTCGTCTCCTTAGATGGTTTCCAGTCTCTTCGTACCTTTGCTTTACTCGCTGAACCGTTCTTAAAGTTACACCCACCCTCCTTGCAGTACGACGCATACTGATGCCCACTTCGAGAAAAGCTAAGATTCTTGCACATTCTTCTGGTGAAAGAGGCATGATTAGTCAAATTTACTCTCTGAAGATACCTATGCTTTTCAATTACAATTGCTTTATCAGCAGCGAATGTGTCAAACACAAAAATCCTAAGTAAGACAACACCTTTCAACAGTTTAAAAAAAGTGTTTTTATTTATTCGTTTTTTTTAAAGTCAAGCATTATAAGTTCTTATAATGCATGAAGTTTTTATTGAATAAGATTAAATTTTCTTTTTAACCTTTTTTGTTTCAAAGGTCTAAGTTTTATAGTTTGGGAGAAATCGCAATTTTAAAACTGTACTACTTATTTTTGACGCCCAGTGTAGTTGAAAACTGACTGAATTTCAAATCTTTACTTTGATTAGTTAGCAGTGGTTTATAAAGTTTTGACATAAGTCATTTTAAAGGTCACAATAACAGCTTTACTTCTTATTATGATTTTATAACAAGACTCGTGCAGGGAATGAATTATAAATTATTTTATCATAAACTGATTCGATTTTCATTCTTATACCTTGATCCTTTGCCAGTAGTATGTTAGGTTATCATATGTCCCTTTAAAGGTCACAACAAAAACTTTTATTCAATAAATGGCACCCTCAATGAGACTCGTTCAGGTGGATCAGCTGCAGCTGCTGTTGTAAAAACTGTTTAGGTAGATGGTAAGGCTGGTTCACGTAAAGAGAAAAACGAAGCGCTTCGAAAAAAACATACAATTTGTTAGCGACGACTATAATGTGGCCGTTAAGTATAAGAATCCTTCCCCGCAAGAGTCTTGTTGTGGGTGTCCGTCCTATAGTGAAATAAAGATATAATTGTCACCTTTAAATTGTCGTATGTGACAGCCTTATACGCCACTGTTAACGTGTAAAGAAAATTGATTTAAAATCCAGACAATATATTATTAGATGTTTCATAATACATTCCCTGCAGGAGTCACGTTGTTGGTGTCATATAAAGAAATCAAGTAATTGTTATGACCTTTAAAATGACATATGTCACATCTTTATACATCACTGGAGTCGGATGAAAAACTAGTATACGATAAAATTCTTTGTAGTTCCTTCCCTGCACGAGTCTCATTGTGGGTGTAATATAAAGAAATTAAGCCAATATTATGACCTTTAAAATGACATATTACATATACGAGTATACAACACTGGGGATGCTACCGCCTGTTCAGTAAATGAAAGGCAAGAAATAGTTGGATTGGCTAATTTATTAAATAAATTGCACAAAATATAATCAGGCGCACATTTCGCCATGACCTTTGAAAAAGAAGAAGGAAAAAATTGCCAGAGTAAAAAATATATTAAAGTTTTGAATTTACAGCCTTGAACAATGGCCTTTTGCCAGTTAAATAAAACTTAAATTTAAAACTAAAATAAATATATGTTCAGATACTGAACATGCTGGGGCCGGGGAAGATTGACTCTACCTCCTATCACCATGAAAGAAAATTTAAACTTGACTCTACAATTGCGGAAAAATAAAAACCAATCGATAAAACACGATTTTTTCAGACTGTAGACAAGATTGTGTTCTCTACCCATTAATAGGTAGGGGACACAACCTTGCTAGAGATCTTAAGTAAGTTTTATTATTAAATCTTACCTCGGCCACCCTTACAAAATTATCCTTTCCAGGAAACACCTTTACAACCCGGGCCAATGGCCATTCTAATGGAGGTGTATTTAAATGTTTAACAAGTACAATATCGCCTTCTTTAATATTGGGTAATGGATGTTTCCATTTGGGGCGGCTCTGAAGTTGAGTCAAATAATCATGAGACCATGACTTCCAGAAGTCTTGTTTTAATTTAGTTACAAGTTTCCAAAATTTTAAGCGATCTAGAGGAATTTCTGAAAGATCTATATCTGGATAACTGGTCAAAGCCGCTCCAATTAAAAAATGTCCAGGCGTAAGGTACTTACCTTCGTTTGGATCTGTGGAAAGCAGAGGCCGAGAGTTAAGAACTGCTTCTATCTGTGCAGTGACAGTATTTAATTCCTCATATGTCAAGCAAACATTACCGACGACTCTCTTGAGGTGAAACTTCACACTCTTCACCCCTGCTTCCCAAAGACCCCCGAACTCCGGTGAGTAACTAGGGATAAACATGAACTGTATAAAATTATTTTTACAAAAATTGTGAACAGAGTCTCTATGAGACTGTGAACTATACAAATTGAACAAGTCTTTCAGCTGATTTTCAGCACCTTTAAAGGTTTTAGCATTATCACAAAATATTTTGGTGGGCATGCCACGCCTTGAAATGAAGCGATTGAGACACGCCAAGAAGGCTTCTGTGGTGAGATCGGAGACTAACTCTACATGGATAGCTTTAGTGGCGAAACACACAAAGAGTGCAATGTAACTCTTCTTTACGATTGGTTTTCGAATTCGAGCCACTTTAGTATTGAAAGGGCCGCAAAAATCAATGCCCACATGCTGAAAGGGCCTTGTGGCGGTAACTCTGTCTGCAGGCAGCGAGCCCATCAACTGCCTGGCAGTTTCAGCCTTAAGTCGAACGCATTTAAGACAACCATGCAACACCTTTTTAACTTCACGAATGCCATTCAAAATCCAGTACCTCTGTGCAAGAGAACTTAGTACTAACCTGGGACCAGCGTGTAATAATCTCAAGTGCTCCCTTTTAATAATCAATGAAGTAACATTTGAGTTTTTTGGGAGTATAATAGGATGCATTTTATCCTGCGGGATTCCAGCGTTCTGGAGCCTTCCGCCTACACGAAGGACACCAAAGGAATCAAGAAATGGATGCAAATTACTCAGGCTTGACTTAATTTGATTTTTATTATTTATTAATGAAATTTCTTCTGAAAAATGTTGCTTTTGAATGGAACGAATGATTACTAATAAAGCATCCTGTAATTCCTTGGGACTCAAAGTAGAGTCTGTCAAACATTTACGTTTTGAGATATTATTAAAAAATCTGTACATATATGAAACAACACGAAGCAGTCTGTTAAAATCAGAGAACCTCTGTAATAAATTTGGTAGCAGGGAGTGCTCTACCTTTTTTACAAGGCAAGGAACCTCCTCCTGCAATTTCTCAATCATTCCAGAATTTTCTGAAATGCCCGAGAAATCACATTTTTGTCCGCCATGCTGGAAGTCCCCACGCAATAAATAAGGAGGTCCATGCCACCAAAGAGCGTTGGACTTCAAATTGTGTGCATCAACACCACGTGACAGTAAGTCAGCGGGATTTTCAGAAGATCTTACATAAGACCATGATGATTTATCTGTAAGTTTCAGTATTTGCTGAACTCTATTATTTACAAAAATATTATTGTTCTTTGTTTTGCCGGCATTTATCCAAGCCAAAACAATTTGAGAATCACTGTACAAGAAAAGTAATAGAGTGAATCTAGGGGCAAGGATACTACTGACTCTACTAGCCAACTGTGCCAGCAACAAAGCACTGCTAAGTTCAAGCTGGGGTATAGTGTTTGTCTTAGCCAGAGGGGCCACGCGAGACTTCGAGCATAGCAAGTTCGATTGAATAGTCCCATCCCTACGAATAACTCTCAAATAGAGACAGCACCCATAGGCCTTTTGAGAAGCATCAGAATAACCTACCAGTTCTACTGACAGATAAGATTGACATATAATAAATCGGGGAACAGAAATACTACCCACTGACTTCAAGTTATCTAAAAATTTTTTCCACTGCTGGAGCTGTTTGGCGGGTAACTTGGAGTCCCACTCCAATTTCAAAGACCAAAGGTCCTGCATTATCAACTTGGCTACTACAACAATAGGGCCAATGATGCCCAAAGGGTCAAAAATTTTACCAATATAACTAAGCACCTTCCTTTTTGTGCTTAAGTCATTTTCTTCACATTGTGGAGTTTGAAAATAAAAAGAATCCAAAATAACATTATATTTTAGGCCCAAAGCCTTGATTATACTGTTTTCTTTATCAAAGTCAAGTTGATCAAAATATCTTTGAGTTTCAGGAACGTCCTGTAGAATCTCAGGGTGATTCGAACACCACTTGTGCAATTTAAAGTTGCCTAATTTTAACAACTCCACCAACTGTTGTTTTAAAGAGTGAAGCTGCTCTAAATCATCACAACCTGCAAGTACATCATCAATGTACGTATTCCTATTTAGAGCTTGAGCAGCAAGAGGAAATTTATTACCGTACCTATTAGCAAGCTCTATCAGGCATCGTGTAGCTAAAAAGGTAGAAGCTTTCAGGCCATATGTGACTGTTTGTAACTGCAGACACTTGATGGGCCCACTGGGATTTTCCCTCCAGAGGATGTTTTGCAAACTTCTATGATGCTCGTTGATGAAAATGCATCGAAACATCTTCTCAATGTCACAAATCAATGTGAACACGTAAGTTCTGAACAATAAAAGAATATCAAAAAGCTCACCCTGCACCACAGGCCCGTTCAGCATGACATCATTTAAAGATAGCTTACTTTTTGACTTCATGCTTCCATCGAAAACCACTCGCAACTTCGTAGTTTTACTATGTTCGTTGAAGACGGCGTGATGGGCTAAAAAATAAACAGGGCTGTTATATACATCATAAGAAGCTATGTCTACCTCCTTGGCATGACCCATTGCTACATACTGGTCTATAAACTGTTTATATTGTTCACACAAGACATGATTTTGCTTTAATCTTTTTTCAAGAGATAAAAATCTCTGCAAGGCAACTGAAAAGGAATCCCCAAGCTGCAACTCCTCCTTAGGCGAACAAAGAGGCATGTCAACATGAAACTGGCTATTCTCAAGCTTAAGTGATTGTTGAAAAATGTCTTCAGACCTTTGGAATTCATTTGAGTGCTTAGTTGCAGCCTGAGGCAACTTTTCACTAAGCCAGAAATTCTCCATGACATTTTCCAATTTTCTTTCATCACAAATTACAAAGTTGGATGATAAGGGGTATGACTTATTGTTATTAATCACAGCAACCCTGCCTGCAACAACATATCCAAATAAAGTGTTTTGTAATACAGGTCCATTTGAAATTTTCAAACAGCCATCCAATAAGGAATTGAAATAAATATCAGCTCCTAAAAGCAAAGAAATCTCAGAAGGTATATTAAAATGCTCATCTGATAATTGAATATCTTTGGGAAAAACAAATTTTGAAATGTCAACATATTGTTGCGGCAAGGGGCAGGTAATAGAATCAACCACCAAACAAGATACATCAAATTTAATGTTTTCATAATGACATGAATTTATTTTAATATTCACAGTCTTATTAACCACGGTGGGTTTATTGTCAATACCAATAATATTGGCAGATGTTTCAACAGGTTTCAAATTCAAACTTTTGACAAATGATTCAGTGGCAAACGACGCTTGGCTGCCACTGTCGAGCAATGCTCTTACAAAAATGTCACGACCAAATCTGTCAGTGACCTTGACTTTTACAGTAGGTAACATAACCTTAAGATTTGACACAGTATTACTGGACAACAATGAAACAGGAGTCTCTTTGGACTCTTCATCAAAATGCAAAAGTGTATTATGGGGTTTTTTACAAATTTTACATTTGAATTTGTATTTACAAACACTGTCCCCATGATTTCTCAAACAAATTGAACATAACTTATGTTCCTTTACAAAGGAAAGGCGAGCCTCAATAGGAGCCATCTTAAATTTAGGACAATTAAAAATTGCATGTTCTTTAGAATCACAAAAATTACAGGTTACCTTTAAATGTGTAGCAACATTTGCTACCCTAGGTGTAGCTGCAGACTTGGGTTTTGAATCGCTGAAATTATTGCCTTTGTTTGAGGTAGTATCCTCGAGCGCCATAGCACGCTTTTCCAAAAAAGAAATAAATTCAGCCATCGTTGGCAATTGGTTTGGGTCACGTTCGAGCTGAAAAGCACGAGTAGTATAGAAATCTAATTTTCTAAAAAGAATACAGATTAAGATACGATCCCAATTATCAATTGGTTCTTGTAAATTTTTCAGAGCATGTAACTGCTGTTGAACTTGAGAAAGAAAGGATCTTAAAGAGGCTGCCGTACTTTTTTGTATTTTTGGTATATCCAAAAGTATGTTTATATGATTACAAATCAAACGTGTTTTATTATCATAACGTTTTTTAAGCAAATCAAGTGCTTCTTTGTATGATTCATTAACCAAAGGTAAGTTTACAATGACGGACAGCGCCTCATCCAATAAATACTTGCGTAAATAAAACAACTTTTGGACATCTGACAATGTTTTGTTGTTATTTATAACAGCAATGAATAAGTCATAAAATGATTTGAAATTTGTGAGATCTTTGCCATCAAAGGTTGGTATATCAACATTTGGGAGTTTAGAAGTATCTACAGAAGTACTTTGGGAAGAGTTAGATTTATTAAGCTGTTGGAGAAGTTCATTCAACTTACCAAGAGTTCTAAAATAGCTTGACTCAAAGGCATTAACATCATCATTATCATTCTCATCCTGGCTTAACCAGTGTCCGTTCGCGCGCGGTATCGTGCGGATGTGATTAGTTGCTACTAGCGAGCGGTCTATGCATCTCGGTGCAATATGGCCTCAAATTTCGTAAAGTGCGCAAACTGCAATGTTGTTATCAACGAGCTTCTAGCATATATACAAAATAAAAGTGACGTTATGGACGAAATTTCCCTCGTTCGGCTGTGCAGTGAAAGTTTTTTGGAACAAGATATAGTGCTTGCTAAAAGACTTCTTTTCGATGCTGTTCCGAAATCTAAAATGAAGATCAGAAGGAATAAGGGAAAGAGCGTCCGAGACATTGAAGACATTGTTGGTTTTATAAAATCAACTGACCCTGATATTTTACCTACATTTGTGGCGAAAAATCTCGAGAAACTACCACCACTTACCTTTGATCATATTGATGCCACTAAACTCCTGAAGGACATTCTTCTGCTCAAATCGGAGATAAAAGACCTCCAGAAGGATGCTGCTACGATCGATCAAATTCAGGAACTTAGAACAGAGCTGGATAATTTAAAGTGTACATCTATCGTAAACACTCAGTTTGATTTTGTGAACAGAAAGCGAGGTGCATTTTTGCCAGATTCGTGCAGTTTTGACAGTGGGCCAATGGCAATGCGTTTGTTTCCAGAGAGCGAAAACCATCCTGTGTCCCCATTATTATACAGCCCGGGAAAGAAAACAAAAAACCCTGAGGGTACCGCGCAATTAAATAGTTGCAAAATAACGGAACAAACCAAATCAGCTGTAATGACGCAACCACTATGCTTCGTCGGGGACACAATGCCGCTTGAAAGAGACCGTAGTGTCGTCTCCCTCCCACCTAGTGGAGATAAGGAAAGTAGACATCATGAGTCATCACCAGTACGAGGCAACGACAAGAGCAGCCAAGCCCCTACTAATGGTGCGAAATTACCTGAGACTGACCGTTCGACTTTGTATCGAGATGAGGTACGCCGCCGCCGCGCCGCCGCCGCCGCCGGCCGCAGCCGTGCTACAGATACAACGGTCGGAGCGTCAAGGACGGAATTATGTAACTCACGCGCTGAGAGAACGGAGCGAATAGTAGGAGCCACGAAAGATAGTGAGTCTTGGAAACTTGTTACTTATAACAAGAAAAAGCGAACACCAAGTTATGAATCGAGTACTGGTATAGCGGAGACAGGGATTGAAGGCAAATTTAAGGCAGCTTCTTCTACAATGGTGCCGATATTTATTTCAAATGTGTCGAAAGATACAACAAATAGTGACATTTCCGAATACATTAGGAATAAATTGCAAGAAAAGATAAGCCTGTTTAAAATTAACAGAAAACAAGAAAAGGACTATAATTCGTTTAAATTATATGTACCCCAGTCTAAATTAAATTTATTCCTGGATGACAAACTTTGGCCCCATGGAATAACTTTCAGGCGTTTTGTGAACGAAAAGCCCAAAAATAATAAGGGCTACACGAGCAATAATAATTAGGCTAAAACATATTTAATATTAATAATGGATAATACGCCTTACCGAAGTATATTTGTAACGTACAATTGCCAATCAGTGAAGAGCTGTGTTAGTGATGTGCGACGGTTATGTCAATCAGCTGACATCGTCGCTCTTCAGGAGACGTGGCTATTCCCGCATGATTTGACGTTCCTAGGCAGTATCCACACGGATTTCGCGTATACTGGAAAATCAGCGATCGACACGTCGGCTGGCATCATCAGAGGACGACCTTATGGCGGGGTAGCGATTCTGTGGCGTAAGCAGGTATTCCAAACCGTCTCAGTTATCAACTGCGCAAGTGTACGTCTGTCAGCTATCAAAGTTACCGTAAGTGAAAGACAATTTATTGTGTTCAGTGTTTATATGCCAACTGATGCCAGTGACCACCTAGTAGAATTCACGGACTGCCTGAGTGAAATGAGCGCTATTGTCGAAAGTAGTGGTGTGGGAGCAGTTTACATACTTGGAGACTTTAACGCCCACCCTGGTGAGTCCTTTGCGACCGAATTACTAGACTTTTGTTCGGAGCAAACGTGGTGTTGTGCGGACTTAGAAAAGTTAGGTATAAATTCTGGTAACTACACGTACATTAGCGCAGCGCATGGATGTCGACGCTGGTTGGATCACTGCGTTGTGACCAGTTCTGCTATGAACACTATTACCAATGTAGCTATACTATATGATGTATTTTGTTCAGATCACTTGCCTCTCACTATTGAATGTCAACTAAACTTGGTTGTACCTAAGTTAATACTAAGCCAAAAATTATGTAATAAGGTTATCTGGGGGGAAAGGGACAGTACACAGATACAAGTTTATCACAAAATATGTAATGATCAATTAAAACTGATAGATTTTCCGCAAGACTTTTCCAATTGTTCTGATGTGCACTGTAATAAGCCTGACCATAAAGAAATTTTGGATAACATGTATTTAAAGTTTGTAAATATTCTGTCTGAAGCCGCTGTGACCAGTCACAACGCCCTCACGCCTAGAAAAAGTTGCCGTGTAGTGGGCTGGAATAAGCATGTGAGTGAGGCTTACAGGCAGGCCCGGCATGCTCATCAGCTATGGTTGTGGTACAATAAACCATCTTCTGGGGAGGTTTATGATAGCATGTGCTTAACGCGTAAAATATTTAAGAGTCGGCTTAGATGGTGTGTAAAGCATGAAACACAAATTAAGCTTGATATTATAGCATCTCATAGGGCTAACAAAGACTTCAAAAAGTTTTGGAAAGCCACAAAAAAGCTGGATGTAAGGCCGGGCCTGCCGGTAAGTGTTGAGGGTATAAGCCGTCCAGGGGAGATTGCAAACTTATTCGTTGACCATTTTAGCGTGCAGTCTCCCCTGGGCCCGCCCAGGCTGCCGGTGGTCGACGCGGAGGCCGCTCGTGATACCGATCTTGTTCGCTTTAGTGCTAAGCAAGTAGCGAGTATAATTAAGAATATGACAAGAGGAAAATCCCCGGGTCACGATGGCCTCAGCGTCGAGCACCTGCAGAACGCCGGTGTACACCTCCCGCGCGTGCTGAGCATGTTTTACTCTTTGTGCATGAGTCACTCGCATCTTCCCCTCGCACTCATGCGTACCATTGTCGTGCCTATAGTAAAGAATAAAACAGGCGATGCAGCAGATAAGAGTAACTATCGTCCCATCTCACTGGCCACCATCTTGGCCAAGGTACTCGACAGCCTGCTGGACCGTGTGCTAGAAAAGCACTTAAATCTGCATGACGCGCAGTTCGGATTCCGATCCGGACTGTCCACGGAAAGCGCCATATTAAGCTTAAAGCACACTGTCCAATATTATACCGAGCGTCGAACGCCAGTGTATGCAGCGTTTCTTGATCTGTCAAAGGCGTTCGACCTCGTATCGTACGACGTGCTTTGGACCAAGATGCAGGAAAGAGGCGTACCTTTGGAGTTACTGGGTATTCTACAGCACTGGTACCTCAATCAGGTGAACCTTGTGAGATGGGCAGATGAGCTTTCGAAACCATACAGGTTGGAGTGCGGGGTGAGGCAGGGGGGAATAACCTCGCCCAAGCTCTTCAACCTGTATGTTAACGACCTGATTGTTGAGCTCAGTAGCAAAAGAGTGGGATGTCGCATTGATGATATAAGTATCAATAATATCAGCTATGCTGATGATATGGTGCTACTGAGCCCAACAATCAGGGCTCTTAGGGAGCTGCTTCACGCGTGTGAGGTGTACGCGCGAACACACGGCTTAGCGTACAACGCTAGAAAGAGTGTTTTCATGGTGTTTGGGGTCGTCGGGGGTAGATGCCTCGATACGGTGCCCGCGGTAAAACTGAATGGCTACCAGCTGGAACGAGTGTGGGAGTTCAAGTATCTGGGGCATCTTGTCACCGACGACCTCAAGGACCATGCGGACATTGAAAGGGAACGTAGGGCGCTGGCGGTCAGATGCAACATGTTGGCCCGCAGGTTTGCACGATGTAGTGAAAAGGTTAAAATAAGCCTGTTTAAAGCTTACTGCCAGGTTTTCTACACGTGCAGCCTGTGGACCAACTTTACGCAAAAGACCATTAGCGCCCTGCGAGTTCAATATAATAATGGATTCAGGATATTGATGGGGCTGCCCCGCTTCTGCAGCGCATCAGGCATGTTCGCGGACGCACGCACAGATGATTTCTATGCGATTGTGCGGAAGCGAGCTGCCTCGTTGCTCTGCAGGGTGCGGGCCAGCTCCAACTCCATCCTGAGTACCGTGGTGGCGAGGTGTGACTCGGATATCATGCGCCACCTCACTAGAGTGTTGGTTGCATGAGGTATTGTGTATGTATAATTATTATTATTATTTATTTCAATGTATTTAATTTCTATTATTATTACAATTTTTTTTTTTGACATTTGTAAAATACTAACATAGGTTAAGTTTTACTAACACATAATGAGCCCCTGTAGCTTAAATAAATAAAATAAATTAAATTAATATATCCAACTGTATACTCTCGTACGACTTCATTGCCGAGATTAGCTTCTCTTTCCGAGCTTCCAAAATAGACACAGTGGCCGATGCCAGGTTGTTAGGGTCACTTAAGAATGTTTCAATTCGGCTGACGGCCCCCTTGCACTGGGCACGCATAAGTTTCATTTTTTTTAATTCCGCCATTTTAAAACGCGCACTTCACTTTTATTTTTATTTATTTCTAGATAACGCACAGAATAGGCCGAAATTCACAAAAACGTTTTCACTTTTTGTTAGGTTATGTTCACGTCGAAACTCTGATGACAATGACGTTTCGTAGACCATAGACAATATGGACTAGTATGGAGCAATGCCGCCAATCGCACGGCGCAATGCCGCCAACCACACAGCACGAACACGACCGGCGCAAGCCAAGCCAATTCGACGCACGCGGTGAAAAAATGACGTACCTTGCCGGTAGACACAAATCTACCTGTATTCTCCAAAAATGCTCGAAAATCGTACAAACTTTACGATCTCCTCCTCTTCTTTGGGCTGATGCTGGTGATGATGCCAGGGAACTTCAATATTCACCCAAACTATTAGCTGGGTGAAGCTTCCCCAGCGCAGCGGGCGCGGCAGCAAACACCAAAAAAACCCGCAAATATCACCCACGGCACTGATTTTACATAACTACAAAGGACCACTTTGCCTGTTCAGTAAATGAAAGGCAAGAAATAGTTGGATTGGCTAATTTATTAAATAAATTGCACAAAATATAATCAGGCGCACATTTCGCCATGACCTTTGAAAAAGAAGAAGGAAAAAATTGCCAGAGTAAAAAATATATTAAAGTTTTGAATTTACAGCCTTGAACAATGGCCTTTTGCCAGTTAAATAAAACTTAAATTTAAAACTAAAATAAATATATGTTCAGATACTGAACACCGCCCATTCTCCTTTCACTACTAACCTACCACATTTTCTGATCAAACCACTTTCTCTGTGTGTTAAAATGATTTGTTCAAACGTGTCCTGTTTGTAGGTATTACTTCAGCAACAAATCTTTTTTATTCTCATAAAATTATTGTCATGATTGCAAGAATAACAGATATTATTCTTTAATTTTGTAAAATGACTCCACTGTTGGAGATCCTAAACTAAATAAATAAATATTACCGCCTAACCTCCATGCTGTAAGCAAATAATTTAGATTAAATTCATTATGATGTTTTTCATCTCGTATATATACGTAAAATGATATAACCTAAAATGTATTGAATAAAATGTCAAGTCAATGCATGTTAAGAGGATCGTCTCAGTGTTTTTTTCCCATACAAATGGCGTCAATGGATTCCATCCCCTAAACGTCAATTCAACGGATCCCTGTGAAATTTTGGTATAGTATCAGGAACACCAAAGACTAGGTCCGTACGTTTTGATTTTTGTGATATTTTTAATAGAAAAAAAGATATTTCAGACTAAAAGTCAGCATTTTTCTCCAAAAAAATTATCAACATTCAAGGGACGACTGTTGAAAAACTAAGAAAATTTTTGGAGAAAACAAAACGTATGAACCTTGTTTATACGCTTACAAATCGATAGAGGCCAAAAACGAACGATTTAATAAGTTTTTGAGGTAGGAATTCATTGATGCCTAAACTCATAATTTTGCTGAAATTGCACCTTTCGCATAAATCTGAGGCGGGTGGTCGACATCGAGACAGCATGAAAAACAACTGAGACGATCGCTAGTCCAAACTGAGATGCTCCTCTTAAGACATGACAATAGACAATCCAACAAAATAAATTATATAGTCTCACATTCATTATGCCAATTATAATACTCGTAATGATTTTTAAGTGTTATTATAATAAAATAGCAATATTTCCCAAACAATTTATAATGCATGCATCAAAAATGCAACATGAACATGTAATTAATCGCATGTGAAATACTTTGAAACGCACTACAGTTTCAGATGACTGCGGTCAGAATTATTTACATTGGCATGCCTTTAATGTTTTCCGCCAGTTTGTAATTATGAGAGCTATCAAACTTTATTATATGCTAATTAAAATTTCGGTTTGAATAATGAGGGTGTTTAAAGCCTACCAGTGAACGCAATCTCGGTAATGGGGAATCTACTACCGCCATTTTTTCGCGGCTTCGGAGGCTTTCGCTGTAATACTATTATTCTCAACTTAATATACATTGCCCTTTAAACATCAGATGGTTCCAGCAGCACTCAATTCACCACATGTTTCATATTTCGTATCTTATTTCTATGGAGCGGTTTGATAAGCCTTCTGTAAAAGCTACTAAAAATCTTTAAATCTTGCTTTATCATATTACTTTTTCTAGAGCTGGCTACCTAGTACACGTTTCTCTTCGTTTTTTTTCATGATTAATTTGTGCACGATGTAAATATGCAGGGTAAATGTTTTAACTTAAGAAGATTGCACTATTAAGTAAGTTCGGGTTCAGATATCACTAATCAGAAGGACATATTCCAATGAAAAAATTTATGCGGTGTACGAAATTACGCGTTAGTTGTTTTTCACAAGGTATTTAAATACAAATGTATAATGGTACTAGGAGCGCGGGGAACGACTAAACAGTCGAGCTCCTACCGCTAACGATAAGCTTGCTCTAAATCTATGTATAGGTAGGTTACCCCTTTAACATAAGTAACATAAAAGGACAATATGCCTGAGAGCGGATATTACATGGAATAAACGAAAGAACAAACACAATGTACCAAGTAAACCTTCTCCTCATATCAGAAGACGTTAGCTAGAATTGAATGTCATTTGACGACAAGAACACAATAATCTGGCTCGTAACATGAAAAAGCAATACATTTATTTAGGCTGCTATTGATTCTCCATGTGTATAGGCTTGTTACGGAAAGCTTTTAAGCCGTAATAGTATATTTGGCTCGGTTTGGTTATAGTCCCCATTATCTTAATTGAATTCCTTTTCAATTTTGGAGACTTTACGCTTTATTCCCAAATTGATCAGGAATTTTCACATCCATGCGAAAACGCACGCTTTCATTTGATTTGGAAAGTAGATCGGGCAGAGCTTCTTCTTGATATCGTGTAGGTATACTCAAGTGTGTGGCGAACTTACTGTACTATAAATAACATAAATATAACGCCACGCATACTCACACTAAGCTTAATTGGGAAACACAAATCTTATAATTTTTAACATTGTTTCTACTGCAGGAAATAAGCCTCCTCTTTTTCGTATCAACTTTTTAGGTCCTATGGTAATCAGATTTTCTCCGCGATCTTAGAGATTTCGTAGACCCATCTCGACTTAATGGCGTCTTGCACCGGACTTTGCCACCATTCTGTTATGAATTTACTCCTGCCATCTCTTTATCTTATCACTTGATTTGCCCATTGCTACTCGTACTTTAATTTCAGTAGACGCATTTTATTGATTGTTTGTAAAACTAGTTCAACCTTAAAACATATACATAAGTCTTAGTTACATCTGTACATTTGAATGCTATATTTGAGTATTCTGCCGTAATGTTTTGCAAATCTTATTAGCTTACTATCACGTCAATGTCGAATGTGAATAGTTAATACCTCTTACATCTGTCTTTGCAACAGCACATGACATTTGCACATAGACTACAAATAGGGACTTATAAACTTACACCTATAATTGAACTAGGCTCACAACTAAGGAACTACGCCAATATAAGTAGCCTTTATTATAGTTCAGACATCTTTACTTACTTAGTAGTTAACATAGACCTATCAAACTACAAACAAATAGAAGCCACAGCTGCAGTACACTTTTTTCAGTCGTTAAAAAGTACATGATTTCAAAAAAAAAATGTCGATTTATGCTTTAAATTATAAATAGTTGATATAGTTCACTATGTTTCTATAGTTAATAATCTCAGGACATAATTATCATTTAAATAAAGTTTCTTTCTATAAACCTATAATGTTCATAATCTTACGGTGAGATATATGTTCGAAATTTTATTGAACAAAGCATTAACTTCACTGCTCTCATCGATAGTTCACGGGATACAGGAAAAAAACACCCTGTGAGCGTAGCGCGCGCAAAGTAATCCACGCTTGATGTAATAGACCAAGATCCCAGGGCCGCCAGACCTTACTTATTTTCTCATGAACCTAATGTGTGGGAAACAGTAGTTCTAATATGCACTATTAACATATGAATACCAGCTAGCCTGGGCCGACGGCTAATTTTCAGCTACCAGGTTCTGAAGGTACTTCCAAAAATTGCTCACTTGTCTTGAAGTCTGCGTGCTATAAAAAGTATTTTTATAGTTCCCTGAACATAATATAAAAAATCACGCCTCAGATTGTAGGTATAATCGCATAATTTACTTGCGAACTGTAAAGCGTCTGGCAGAAATTACAGCCGACGGAGAGCTTCTGGCGGTGTTGATCATTAATTTTTATATTTAATTAATTATATTCTATAAGATTTCAGCTGCCAGACTTCAAGACAAGTGAGTAATTTTTGGAAGTACTTTCAGAACCTGGTAGCTGAAAATTGGCCGTCGGCCCAGGTTCGCTGGTATTCATATGTTAATAGTGCATATTAGAACTACTGTTTCCCACACATTAGGTTCATGAGAAAATAAGTAAGGTCTGGCGGCCCTGGGATCTCCGTGTATAAACAGAACAATGAAATACATTTGACAATCTAACGAAGGACTCTTCACCGACCGACCGTGATCTATGGACTATTGACAAACCGCAAGAAAAATAGTCCTTGCCTGTGTCTAAGTCTATCTACCTTTCATCCGGAATTCACCAGATATACCTACCAACGCTTCGTATAAATAAGTGAATGAGAGAAGCTGCATGTAATAAATGTATGATTAGTATGAGGTCTGCCACTGTTAACAACATCCCTGTGTAGATTTACCGTATAGCAACGTTTTATGACGAATATGTACCTACTTGGCCAAAGTGGGTTTGACCAAAAACACTATTTTGAAAAACAATAACTTAGTCTTATAACACACCGTCGTCTATTGGTGAAAGCCGTATAAATATCCTCACCCCCCTCGAAACACGAAGGGGATTTAGGCCATAGTCCACCACGCTGGCCAAATGCGGGTTGGTGGACCGTTAGTCTTTCGAAAATGAATTTTCTTGGACGGGCGGGTTTCATCACGTTGAGCAAGAGATAATTAGAAAACCGAACATAAATCCGAAAAGACGAATTTGGTGGTACAGGCCCGCACCAGGATTTTAACCCGCAACTTTCCAATTACAAGTCTGGCTCATCACCAACATTATTGCGTTTATTTAGAGTTTATTGCGTCCAGACAAACAGCGATAGGAAGAATTTTCATTTCAAATACACTTCTCATCAAAAAAATCCAAACACCTTGCAAGTTTAAGTTTTATAAGGATTATCAGAAAAAATGTATATATTTAGGAATATATATCTCATGTCGTTTAATAGTGAGGTAATATGAGGTTTTAAAAATCTAATGTTAATATTTTTTTTATTATAAGATGGGTTAACTCTCGACTTCAATCTTGACCATATGGTCAATTTTAATTCTAAATAAAAATTAAATTTTCATACGTTTCGTATCTTGTTTAATGAGTAATTTTTACCCTGCATGGAGTATGAAGGAAATGGATAAAAAAACACACAGTTAAGAAATGTTTATATAATAATTGATATTCCCTCCCGAGCTCTTATAACTGCTTACATGCGGTTCTCCATCGATCGGATGAGGTCACGGTCACATGTTGTGACATTCCATTCCTCTTGGATTGCATTTTACAACTGGCTAAGGGTTTCTAGGGCAGGATCTCGCTCGAATTCGTCTCTTTTATTCATCCCATAGATGTTCAATTGGATTCATGTCCGGGCTTCTTGCTGGCCATTCCATAATAATCTCGTACGTCGCCCGCGATGTGAGGCCCTGGCATTGTCGTGCATGAATATGAAGCCGTTGCCAATAAAATGCGCATAGGGCATCACATGAGGCTCAAGACACTGTTCGACGTATCGATTACAGTTTAGTGTAGGCAGACGTGGCCCAGACACGAAGGCGAGCTCTGTCTTACCGTCAGCGCTGATTCCTCCCCAAACCGTCCACGAACTGCCACCATAGCTGACCTTTTCATCAATACAGCATTGTGCAAAGCGTTATCCGTCTCTTCTGTAGACCTTGTTCCGTCGTTACTATACACCATAATTTTACACTCATCAGAAAAGAGGACTTTGCTCCACTGGAGGTATGACCAATTTAAGTGCTCACGTGCAAAGTTGAGGCGCGCTCTTCGATGGTCTGCAGCTAGTTTCGACCCATTTTCTGGCTTGTGCGGTACCAGTCCACGTTCCTTCAACCTTCTTCTAATTTTAGAGTCAGTTACAGCTACCTTACGTACAACATGAAGCCGCTGCTGCAGTTGAAAAGCGTTAAGGCGTCGATTTCGTAAAGAAGTTGTAACAATAAATCGATCATATTCGCTCAGAAGTGACCCGAGCTTTCAGATCTTGAACGGCGCGTGAACAAACCAGTCTCCCCATATCGTTTGTAGACTCTATGAACAAATAACGACAGGCTTAGATGCAATCTTCCAGCCACAACACGCTAAGTCCAGAATCCAGCAATGCCACCACTTGGGTGGCTTCTGCGGGCAAAGTAACCATATGTTTTAGAAAAAAGAACTTTTTTTCGGACGCCCAAAGTCACATTAAGCAAATAAAAACAAAAAGTTTAAAGATAAACGCTTATTTTCAGTTTATAAACGTGAAACGTACTCCAACTCTAAACACACATTTGTCTCAAAACAGTGATTCATTTCATTTATACTTGTACATAAACGGGGGTGGTGACCAGTGGGGACCGGTACTTCTCTATGGGTTCCTCAGGGTTCAGTCTTAGGACCAATACTATACAGCTTATACACAGCCGATATCTCGCAGGCAGACAATGTACTAACAGCAACATATGCAGATAATACCGCGGCCCTTTGTAGCCATACTAACCCAGAAATGGCCTCAATGCAACTTCAAACATATCTAGATAGCATAGATGAATGGTTAAATAAGTGGAAAATAAAGGCCAGCGCTGCGAAATCTGTGCACATAACCTTCACACTAAGGCAAGAAAACTGTCCTGAGGTAAAGATGGGATCAGAGATATCAAACACGTAGAAGTTGTCAAATACCTGGGCGTGCACCTGGATCGAAAACAGACTTGGAAAAAACACATTCAGCAAAAACGAGATGCACTGAACTTCAAAACACGAGAGCTGGATTGGCTATTGAGCCCAAGATCTAGGCTGAGTCTTGATAACAAATTATTAATTTACAATAGCATATTAAAGCCCATTTGAACCTATGGTATGGAACTGTGGGGAACAGCAAGTTCAACAAACATTGAAATCCTACAAAGAAGCCAAAATGCCATATTACGAAAAATGTGTAAAGCTCCTCTTTTTATTAAATTTCTGAAATCCATAGTAATCTCAAAGTAGCTACTGTGATCGAAGTGGTCAGGGATCGCCTGGCTAAGTACCGTACTCGTCTGATGCACCATTCGGATCCACTAGCAGTACAGCTCACACAGAACAAAAACGACATCACCAGACTGAAACGATACAAGATCCTGGAGTTGGACAAAAGGGGTCTAGATTGAATCAAGGAGCAGTACAGACTCCACAAGCTTAAATTCCCAGATGAAACCTGCTTATGGTCTAAAGACCGATCGCAAGTAGAAGAAAATAAGAAAAAAAATAGGATAAACAAATGAAATTCTAATTTTGAATTTTCGCTTAGCACTGTAATGGCCAAACTGCCAGCTTTACAATTGTGTATTTTTTTTTCATAGAATGAAAACTCTTTTGTGTTAAATTAGGACAGAAACAATAAAAACGGAAGTGTGTAGATTTTTTGATGAGAAGTGTATGTTGCGATTTTTGTTTGGCGGAAAAGTAGTTTGGTTTATGTTCGGTGTACTCACTGAGATTTCGGTGTTAGAACTGATTTAGTAAACAAAGAAAATTTTACATAATCTTGTATGATACCAAAAAAATCGTTTCGCTTTTAATTTGCGACTCCTTGTGTAGCAAACCTAGTTCTAGTGGTCTATGGCACTTGAGTAACTTGCACAATGGGTCGCCCGCTCAACAATTTTGCCCCTGTGACGAAATAAAGTGAATTTCATTTGTGTTAGTGTTTTGTTCTTTGGAAATGGACGCTCACGCAGAGCCGCTTCGGTTTATGCCAAGGGGTTGGAAACTTTTAAATCTGCTCTGTTTTTGTTCGTTAATTTATTTATAAACTTGAAAAGGCTAACGTGTTTTTAAACTGATGTGCTGTTGTTTTATCATTTTACAATGCAGTGCTCCAAAGTGGCCCCTAACATGGCACGCTTACGTACCCCGTAAATCATACGTGATGTAAGTAATTTTGAAATCTTTTTCTTATCGTGTAGGTTTAGTCAAGTGTGTGGCGAACTTGGCTAATCCTGGTGTCAGAGTTTTCAAACCGCTACATGGCCTCTGACTTGGTTTTAACGTCTGTAGTCAATCGACAACAGCTGGGACCGATAGCCTAAGGTGCCCTCTGAAGCACGGAAACGCTCGTGATAAATTGCCACTTTGGTCACCCATCAGGTTCCCTGCCTCTGTGTACGTTGCTTAACCTCACTGACTGGCTGTGATTAGCGAGTGCCACTGGGCTACGAACGCTTTGAAATAAGAAAATATTTTGAAAAGAAAAAAAAATGAACTAATCAGCAAATATTCTATTTTAAATACAAACAATTTTACTTCAGTGGCTCTTCTGCTGTGATCTAGTGAAGTAATTTTTTTTCAAACGATGCTTATAAAGTAGGCTAAAGCTGATTTGATAACTCAGTGACACTTTTGACGAGTGAGTGTATAACCTTTTTACCCGACTTCGCGACGCAAAGGAGGGTAATGTTTTATCAGCCTATGCATGTATGTATGTGTGTATGTATGTGGGTTTGTACCTTTGTGACACTGTTTAGACCAAACGCGTGAGCCAATTTTGATAAATGATACGTTGTTAGATTTGTCATGACGGCACGAATGTCATAGAAAGTATAAAAATTTGGAAAAATCAAAATGTGAAAAAGAAAAAATGAAAATCGACCAACTATGTCAAGTGGGGTATCGTTGAATAGGTATTTAAAAATTATTTATAGGTTTTTTCATATCGTTTTTCAATCAAAATTACCGTTTAGGATCTATAACGACTTAAAGTTGGTTAGTAACGAGTTTCACTTAAATATAGGCTTTTATTTCGGAACTTGTTCAATTATGCAAGTGAGATATACAGGGTGTCCCAGAAATAATGAATCAAACTGCTATGGCAGGCAGCTTGACTAATGTTCTATACATAAAAAATATGAAAAAAAACGCACATAACCATAAAAGAAAATATATACGAAAAACGGGAAAATCATCAAATGTTCTTAAGATACCAGCTCTAATTATTGCGTTTTGGGTTTCTTTGTACATTTTTTACAAATAAACACAAAACGCAATATATAATTAGAACTGGAAACTTAAGAAAATTTGATGATTTTCCCGTTTTTCGGATATTCTTTTTTTATGGTCGTGTGCGTTTTTTTTTTTTTTCGAAATTTATTTATGCATAGGACATTTGATTCTTTATTTCTGGGACACCCAGTATATATTCATATATATATATATATATATGTGTACAAATAATGAGATAATCAATAAACAAATATACTGACCCTAACTAAAAAGTGTAAAATAAAATAAAAAAATAAAAAATTAAAATACACGTCTGCGTAAAAAAAAACTGAAAAGAAAAAAACGAGTAAGTTCAGTATTCGAGACTTTTGCTATTGAATATTTTTGAATAACATAACAATTTGAACAGTCGGGACCCAACCCAGCTCCCTAATAAAAAAACCCACTCCCTAATAATGGGTTCTTATAATAGGTTAATTTTTTTAATTAATTTATTTCATTCATAAAAGCCTTGCACTGGCAGTATAGTAGAAGGTGATTTTAAATTAGCTAGCGAAAATTAAGGATGTGAATCAGCCAACAAGGACGACACGTAACAGTGAAGAAATGGTTTAAATCCCATTAATCTCAGTCTACAAACTTAGTTACATGGTAGTGGCATTTTTATTGATTTTTCGCGTCTCGGTATTGGCCTAAAAGCGGCCCTGTAGCTATTAAGCCGAAGACCCTGCTTGACGCGCAGGTGTGTGTTTTCGTAAATACCCATTCGCTCAAAAACAAGTCACTCCCTAGAAATTACCCCCTAGCATAAGGCACTGTAATGTTAAATGAGAAACAACATTACATAACATTACCACCGTTAAAGAAATAATGCTTTTACAAGCTTAAAGAAGTCATGTCTCCAAAGAACTACTCAATTAAAAGTGCAATTATTATCTTCGCACTATGATTTAAACCATTAAACATTTTTTTTTCTCTTTTATATGATTCATACTCGTACTATGAATTAGAAAGTTTTTACTTAGAAAGATCTCACTGTTATGCTGCATATAGAATCAAATGTTTTGGAATTCGATTTCTCTAGGCATTGCAGTTGATGGATAAACGATGATTTATTGCCTAAATTCAGTCATCAGGCTAGACTGAAGAGAACCATTCAATGAGTACTGACCGAAAATTTACGTATTTGCACAAATGACTTATGACCGCCAACCCCCTCTCCCCTAATTGATATCCATCATCATTGCAACCCCCTTAAAACATTCAGGGCAAATTAGGTCGTACTCAATCAAAGCATTATTAAATTATCGGTGAAACCTGAGTTCTACATATAACAACCAAAATAGCGGAATGTGGATGAGTGGCTTTTTTCTTCATTCTTAAAAAAGCTTGTTCTTAAAAAGCTTTTAACATTAGTGAATAAAGATGTTATCAATCTAAAAAGTTCACAAATGTTTCTGAAGTGCCGTGAAAGTTTTTCTAAAAATGTATCACAACGTTGACGTCAGCTGGCTGGTCATGATACAAGCGGCTGACAAACTTTTCCACCTTTAATATTTAATATACAAAGCTCGTTTGTCATAAAAAGCGTTAGATTATAATCACAGCCTCAACATGAAATCCTAGCTATCTTGTCGTCATTGATTGGCTTAATAATAAAATTAAATTAGATAATAAAAGGGCGTGAACGTTGCATCAAATTAGGTATATTTGGTTTTTAGATATACAAGGTGTAAAGGACAGCTTAGCAAATACTTAAATGGTGGCATCCACCCATAACTATCATCAGCAATAAGTAATTATTTTTTCCCGGAAACGTCATGTTTGTTAAGGAGTTTTCATTATTTACCTACTTTGGCGCTACGCAACGTATCGTGAAACCGCGCCCCGAGCGTGATCCCCCCGCGCCGCACTGCTAACGGAGTGCGATGTACATTACTGATTTTCGTGTTTTACGTTGCTATTATTGCAAAATGGAGTGTATTCAATTAAGTAATAAAAAATGTAAGTAGAAAATATTAAAAACTTGAAAAAATGTTGAAAATTTTCCGGGGAAAAATTTCACTCGAAAATCATTCAGAATGATTGACCAAGTCCAGGGTTTCAGTCTCAAAAATAAAATCTCAAAAATGTTGACTTTTTTTCAGCTTTTGTCGATTTTAACCCGTAAGGACTACTTTTTCATCAAAATTGTGTAAAAAAGTTTTAAAAAAGGTTAAATTTAGAACAATTTGAAGGCAAAACGGTTTTGATACGACCGATAGTTTCGGAGATACAGCTTTTTAAAATTTGGTCAAATTGTCGAAATACAAAGTTTTAACCAAAATTTCAAGTTTTTCAGTACCATTTGAGTTTCTTAAGGTCTAGTATTCTCTTGAAAACTCCCTCTCTTCGTCTCATTTGGCTCTCTTGGGGTCTCAGGGTACTCCGAAGTAACCCCCCTTGAAATGAACGGAATACAATGAAGTTGGAAAGAAATCAAATATGTTTGCCAATAACAGCATCTATCCAAAATCCGTACTTTTTCACGCACCTTGAACGTCACCTGCTCTACTTTTCCTCCGACTGAAACGTCTGGCAATATTACGTTTGAATTAAATACGTAATTAGCCATAACACGATGCCAAACCCAGACTTCCATAAACTAAACTCATTAAATTCATTTCACAAACCCCCTTGCTATACTCTCACTACCATCGATAAACAGCTGCTAAGCACCCACCCAGATCAACTTACATAGATAGTGTAGCACACTTACTTGCGGAATTTCCTTATTTTAGGACTCCGGCACCTGTTCAATGTTAAAAAACACCAAAACATGGCTAATGGGCCCACCCTAAACACCCTGAGCCGTTTAGGGTATAGAGGACATAGAGGTTTGCTTTCTTCTCGGTCACCTGCCGGCTCACCTCATTAATTTGCAAGGTCGTCGCAAGGGGTCTGCTCGTTACCACTTTAGTTTAAGGCAAGTGGAGAAAGGAGTCCGACTGACATTCGGAGTATAGAACCCAAGGGATGTCAGTTCCCATTCAGCTCGTCACAAGCTGCTCGTGGGGTTTAATAAGGTGCCTAATAATAATGTGCGTGTATCAATTTCAATAGATTTCTCGAGTTGCTAAGGAAAGCACTAAAACTTAATGTATAAGTGAGATGTCAATTGAACAAACAACGGAATCAGCCTCACAAATTTCGTTTTATAAGATTATAACGACCAAAAACTAATCAAAACCTGTGTTTTGCACGTGCTATACCTACTTCAGCGATAATGTTCAAGATGGTAATCGCCGAAACACAAATTAAATAAAGAAGTCGAGATTTATAAAATAACTGGGTTTAATCACAAAAAAAAAAAAAAAAAATTAACAAAAATTCGACATATTTCTTGGGATCAGGGGGTACCTAAACAAAAAGATTAATTTAAACCATAAACTTAACCAGATTAATCAATAGGGTAGGCCTAGTAAGGTGTTCTTGGGGTCTAAAATTACAGAAAATTAAATCCGTGCTAAAGTGTTTAGTAAGATTGTTTGAAAGAGAAAAGCCTAATAGTTTTGAACAGAAATAATACCTCACAACTTTAGGATTTGGGGAATAACTAAATCTAGTCGGTATCTAAACCAAATATTTTATTCGTCGACGAATAAAATACCCTACCTATTTGTTAGATTGCTAGAATTTTACAAATAAAACTAAATAAGTTTAGAGTATGGGTAACGGGACAAAAAAGTAAGACTTATCTATCGGGTCGAGAGGATCTTCATGGAGTTGGAGTATACCGCGTCAGAATTGTGGCAGGAACTGGTAGGGACGAACAGTCAATCGTCTTGTTATAGTCTGGCTTCGGGTTCAGCTTCAATGGGTGGCCAAAAAACACTGAAACTACAAAATTCCAAAATGGACTAGGATACCAAAAAGGCCACAATTCACGAAAGGAGTTAAAAAAAGAAGAGAAATTAAAATATATGAGTATATTAGTGAGAAAGAATGACAAGCTAGTGTAACCTAAACAAGAAGGATACTCTCCTCTTGCAGGTCGTGAAGTAATCCCCCCAGCTCAGGTGATAACCAGATTCGATTTAAACCACAAGACCCAGGATTCTCGTAACAAGAACAGCCTGATAGTGTATTTGTCTGAGCGTGAAGTAGATGTTGCATAAAGTGTACTGTATAGAGTTGGTAAGGTAGAGTAAGCGTGTGAGAAAAAAAAGGAAATTACGATGAGAAAAAGTGAAGAACTTACATTTAGATAACCACGTTTATGCAGGAAAATTACATTATTTATTACGTTATTATTTAAACATCACTACATCTGTTGTCCTCTAATTTTAAACAGAAATTACTTATAATAAATTTTATGAAGATAGATAAAATAACTAGACTATTCTGCTATGAGAAAAGCAGTTGTTTTCACTGAAAATCAGTCGTTTCACTCCAAAATTTTTTGTCGAATGAATTGACAACTTCAATCCCAAACAAAAAGCAAAATTGGACAAAGTTCCAAAATTTCCAAATTTATTGAATGGAAAAAAAACTAGGCGGAAAAGAATTGATAAAGACAAAAAAGATCGCAAGCAGAAATGCTGCACTACGCAGTATATAATTTATTATTACCAAGACCGTATAAAAATAGCTATTAACATTCATTTCAACGCTATCAAAGTAGGTAGGCAAACAAACAGTTGACCCTTGAAAGTTAGCAGCAATGAAAGCAATTTTCAAACGTCATGAACACTTTGAATTCATGCATACACAGGAATTCATTTGCTAATGTCAAAGGCAGTTGGTAAAACATTGCAAATACGAAGACAAAGTGAAAATTGAAAAGCGAACTTCTTCGAATTATAAATTACTAGCATTCTCCCGGGACTTCGTTCCCGTGGGAATTCGGGAAAATTATGTAGCCTTTGTCCATCGGGGATAATGTAGCTTTCTAATGGTAATAGAAAGGGTTAGCCAAGTTCGCCACACACTTGACTATACCTACACCATAAGAAGAAGAAGATGAAAATAGAATTTTTCAAATCGGTTCAATAGTTTCGGAGCCTATTCAATGCAAACAAACAAACAAACAATCAAATCTTTCCTCTTTATAATTATAATATTAGTATAGTTGTACTAATCTGTCCTTGTGATAAAAAGACAAACAGTTTGACTTTTTAATTATTGGTAAAACTTTAGGTACCTACGTCAAAATCATAGAAATATAACAGACACCCTTTTGTAATTTTACACAAAAAGGGTCTAGCAGGCTAAGCGAACAAGAGTGGCCCCCAATGATGGATATGGTCGTTCTTTCAGGTGGTGTACTGGCAGGCACTCTATGCTTAATATCGGTCCTCGATTTTCTTTTCTCTTACCTCTCTTACCAGCCCATACACGTCCCCACCGAGGGGCACGGGCCTCCCTTCGAAGCGAGGGACATATTAAATTCAACCAATCACCGCGTAAGGTGCGTTTCGTTTCGTGAAAACTTCATGCCAGTGTATAATTTCACGGTTTCTGGCGGTGAGATTATAAACTAGGTAACGGAAAATAACTAGTTGATACCTAGTTGATACAGTTCACAATTTTTGATAGTGTATAATCTCGTGAGTAAGATTATTAACTTACAAGGTTCATAATCTTACGGTGACAAATACATAATATTATCTATGACAAATAAGAGAGATGTTTGAATTTAGCACATGGCTTCAGCGCTGAAGCCAAAATATTTTTTTTAGTCTCAATTTGAAGCTTTCCGGTGGTGGGACTGACGAACTGATACTGGCAGATGATTCCAGAGCCTCACAGCGTGCACCGTAAATGATTTGTTATAAGTACGAGTGTTATGGGGCGGCATATCTAGTAAGAACGGAGGTAACCGTCGCAAATAACATAAAAGGATAGAAGTAGAACACACCATAAGTTAATATTATTATGGACTACAGTTGTCAGAAATAAACATTTAAAATTGAATTTTGTGAAAATCCATCTACGGATCTCTAAATTTCTACAAAATCTTAAGTGGTTCACCGATTACAATATTTGCGTACATGTTATCCACTATTAAGCTCAATGTGAATCTATGGCTATCTTGTGTCACGAAATAACTACTTGTATCAGCTCGTTACTGATTAATAAGCCACGAGTGGATACTTAAACAGCCCATAGCATTTAATTGTGATTAATACAGTACACATTGGTTGTCTGCCATCTTTTAAGTTCTAACCTATGTATTAACAATTTGTCTTTGTTCTACAATTTATTTTAGTCAACGAAAATTACAAAGGGATTTGAATAGGAAACCTTTTAATATTTAAAGTAAACAACTTATTGTCTAATTTCAAGTGCAAAATAACAATATTCATATTTTTAAAATTTATGATTAACCTATTTTGTACTATAATTTTCGAGAAAACAGTGATATTTCGAAAGCGCGTGAAAAATTTCGTCTATATTTATATAGTATTTGACTATAAACTTTAATTTCCATTTGAATTTTACACACTTGGAGCAAAAAACAATAGGATTTATTTACCGAAAACGATATTCGATCACTTTTCACCGCACAACATTTAATGTCACAACCGCAAGTATGAATTAAAAAGAACTTAGTATGAAAATTGTTCACATTTTGGTCACATGTGAATTGTTAATTCTATATCAATGTTAAAAGGAACCTGGTGTGTACTTTGTGCTTAAAAATAGGTAACGCAGACTCTATTGATCAGTCATGAGCTGTATGAATGGTAATACGAACTCTAATAATCAGACAGTATTCAGCTCTTTCGGTGAATGTTACCTTTAATAATGCTCAAATAATAATGCAACAGTTACCTTTCATTCAGCCGAGAGCTGGTTAATTTGTGCCCAAACCAGAGTTATATCAGCTGAAATACCGCCTATAATGCTCTTATACAGCAGCTTATACAGCTAAGGATTCTATTGTGGACAGTAGTTCAGCTTATATACAGCACTTTTGTGTTACTTGGGTGATAATTACAAATCCGTACATAAATCCGAAATGACGAATTTAGTGGTACAGGCCCGCACCAGGATTTGAACCCGTGACCTTCGGATTAAAAGTCGGGCTCATTATCAACTGGGCTATCACCGCTGGCTACCACGATCTTCTTTTGTTTTGGAGTTATTCAGGATACTGTAAAATAATCAGAGTATCATTAAAGTGTCATATTTTGTAAACTGTTTAAGTTAGATTAACCAAACAAAATCATATTTGATAATAATAATAAAATAGACTACAAAATACATATTTCAGCCTACATCCTGCCTGTAGGCAATATGCCAGCTGCCTACTCTTTCCAGGCATACTGTAAAAATAAGTAAGTGGGATGTGAGGGTCTTGCTGTATCATAGGGGAAAGGCTAACCACCTCCCACCATTACACAACATGTTCTATCTAATAACCCTCACCATTTGTGTCAAACGTGGCATTAAATAGTTTTCTAGAACCACTGATGCTATTGCTCGTATGTACGTGACTTAATAGTAAAACTTCACTTCATACACAAGCAAAAATATTTGCATAAATCTTCGTCCGTTATGTCAAAAAAAATCATTTATCGAGGAATTTGATACTAGCATATAAAGTACCAGTGCAGTGTGTGGATAAGTAGGTATACAACCTCTTCTAATAAGTTTTAACAGTTATTAACTTTTGTACGGCCTTGTAACTGCATAAACATGTTATTTGTGGTTTCTTGTGTAAGTGACGCCATGTCTTGAATAAGAAATAAAGATCTTTAAGGCCAGTGTTCACTAAATATTTCACCGACGATTAGCAGCTAACCAGAGATTTGACAATGTCATTTTTATACATTTTTTTGACATTTTGTCTGATTAGCTTCTAACCGCTGTTTAACCGTTGGTTATATTTTTGGTGAACAAGGGCCTAAACCTAATAAGCTTATAATGCATCGACATTGATGACATTTGACACTCAATATTGGACGGCCGATTTGGTCAAGTGGTAGTGACGCTGCCTTTTGATCAGCGCTGGGCTCGATTCCCAGTCGGGTCAAATATTTGTGTAAAAAGCAGATGTTTGTTCTCGGGTAATGGGTGTTCGTGTCTGTCTTGATGTGTGTTCCAAGGGACCCACGACACAAGGGAAAACCTTAGTGTGGGCCTTTGAGTGTCAACGTTATAAAAAAATATATATCTGCATTTGTTTTTTGCATTTTGTGGTGGAAAACATCATAAATCGGCTCCATTCGTTATAAGCCATTCGTTATAAAAAAAAATCAACGGGTTGCATTTTCGAAATAAGCACCCCCGAAAATCTAAGAAATGACACCCATGACTGATTTTAACCAAAAATGCATGACCGCCATCTTGGATTTAAAAATAGATGTCATTTTCAGAATCAGCACCCCCGAAAACCTAAAAAACGACAACCATAACGGTTTTTTTACAAAAAAATGCATGTCCGCCATCTAGGGTTTCAAAATGGATGTCATTTTCAGAATCAGCACCTCCGAAAACGTATTAAACGACACCCATAACGGTTTTTGTTTTACAAAAAATGCATGTCCGCCATCTTGGATTTCAAAATGGATGTCATTTTCGGAATCAGCACCCCCGAAAACCTATTACTTTCGGATATGAAATTTTTGTCGAAATAAATAAATAAAAATTACCATATCCGTCGTTGGGAGCCACTCTTGTTCGCTTAGTCACCCTTTCGAGCTAAATCATCCGAAGCATGATAGTACGTTTAAATTGTTTCATGGGAAAAAATAAATATCGTCCAATTAACTAACTCGCGCTTATTTTATTTAAATAGGCAACACCTCAATACCTACGCTACACTTTATCAGAACTTTTGGTTTTGTACACCAAACTACTAAATCCAACAGTTTCAATACCGCGTAGGTCTTCACTTGTTTGCCGTAAGGTCCACGTAATTTCATTTCCTATCACTGATAGGATGACGTTGCCGATGTCGTATCTCATGCTGCTGTCGTCGTCAAGATGCTGAGGTCAAAGTCTTGGAGTAAAAAAACTTAAACTGCTAAAATAAGATGATTTTGCAATACATAGTTACTTTTGCTGTCAAACTGTTTTCACAAGCTAATTGATAGTGACATGATAGTAAACTGACCTCCATGTGGTTCTAGAACCACGTGACGCCACTATACGCATGGTTTCACAAAATACAGCAAAGCCATCGCGTCCCGCTTACTGCTTCTTACAGTACTAGTATGCTTGGTAAGAGTTTTCAGAAAGAACTTTCTGTCTTTCTTTCACTCCCAGTCCATCGTGTACAATAAAGAAAAGGAATAGTAATACTATCACTGGTTAAAATGAGATGGGTTACAGTATCTCGAGAGCTGAGGATAGTGCCCTTATGTAAATTATAATCGTTACGTCAGCCGGACAGATAAACTGCAATCGACAGACCCTGACTAAAATAATTATTATAAACTGGGTATTCGTGACGTTCAGTTAAGGAGGTAAAAGTAATCATAAAATTGTCATAGATCGAAACATTTTATTCATGACAATAAAATTTTTAAAAGACAATGGGGACTATTTTATCCATTCAGGTGGTGAAATTGAGAACTATCGATACCTCATACATTTGACGACAGCCACCTCGACCTGCAGCGCCACCGCCAACAGTTGCAAACTACTTATTTATTTATAAATTCACAATTTATAACTCACGAACGAAAAAAAATCAGGACACTTTCAAAAGATGCACGTAATATTCAAACTGGCAGGAAGTAGGTATATCAACTCCGGGGGAAATGCACCATGATTAGTAAGTTGTCTTTACATCCACCGTTGTTAAGAAAAAAATGAATTTCCGAAAGACACGAACAATAAACATAGGTACCAAAGAAATCTGATGAGGACGGAAGCAGCGATGTAAATGGGCCACTCCCCAGGCGTAATGCAAATACGTCCACGAAAGAAAAAACCGGGTTATAATTTTAGACACGTTCTTTAAATTTACCTTTTAACAGCCTCTTGATATTTTTAGTACGTGTCGCCTTTAAAATGTTCTGTATAGCGAGTAGGAAAATAAGATAAAAGAAGAGATAAAATTCGTGAAGTTTATTCGAGTTTGTTGATGCAGGTCACGACGTAAATTTATCACAGGTCTACCTTAGATACTCGGGGGGTAATTGACTGGAACAGAGGGTCTCTGGTTTCAAACTGCGGTGCTCCCAGTGGTGTTCTGTCTCGCTTCCTCTTTCACTTTAAAACAACGCGACACGACCTCTTGATATAAGAGATATTCACTTGTTTTATTTTCATACCGTCGCCAGTGTTACTTTACGACCTTCAGCGATTACTATATTGTTTGCGAGCAACATACAAGGTGTAATCTAGGTACAAAGCGGCTTTTTACATAAACACTCCTGCATTTGTCAGTTGCTATTCGTTACTGCGCTGTTTCATAACATGATATAAATGCAGGTTAAACCATATATGAAGCAAAATCGCGCCTTGTCTTGCGTTGTGTGTGTTGTTCAATTAACGTAATTGTAATATACATGCTAAGGGAAATGATAGTGTACGCTGGGGGTGTTGGAATCATGGTACGTCTAAGCTAGAGCGACAATATGGAACCTTTTTGACCGTAACTATCTTTAAAGAACTCAGAAATGCTTCTGATCTCTAGTAATGCAAGTGATATTTATCAAACAGTATATTTTTAGTCGGCCCTTTCATCTGCAGTCGGCAGTGAAACTATTCTTTATCAGTGACTCACGTGCGATCATGATCCAGGAACTTTAGGAAAATAATTGGCAAAACTACGAAAAGATTCCAACCATACTGAAAATGTGTGCCACCTATAACACATACCTGTAAGCTGCCCAAATAACCTATTGAAAGTCCCAAGAGCTCAGGGGTGGGCATAACTTTTGACAGCTAAAAAACGGTGAAAAAAGTTACCTTTTTTCGATTTTTTGCCTATATCTTCGTTCCTGTCGATCTTACCGCTATGAGGTTAGCTAACGAAATAAAGAATGGAAAATTCTCTACAAAAACAGTTGTACAAAGTTTATTGATAACAAAGTTTTTACGTAATCGAGCATTGAAACTCCGGTAAACATTTACATGGATGTTTTAGTACATTTTCATGATCACCCCAAAAAACAACAAAACAGCAGAAAACAGTAAAAAAGTTATTTCAAAACATTAAATATACTGTCTTAAAAACTTTTTATTGAATTGTTAAGTAGTAAATCCGAGTACTGTTAGATTAATCATAAAGTAGCTTTACTCCCGGGACTTCGTTTCCGTAAGATTTTAGGAAAAATTATATAGCCTATGAGTTAATCAGCTACCTCGATACCAAATTTTATCAAAATTGGTCCAGCCGTTTGAGCGTGAAAGAGTAACAAACATCCATACATCCTCACAAACTTTCGCATTATAATATTTATCGCAAATTGCTTAATAGATAAACAATTATAAGGTTATTAAGGTCAAAAATAAGTAATGAGGGGCGTTATTCTGTAATGTGACGTATTGAAACTCAAGCCGATGTTTCCCATCTTTTTCCGTGGAAATAACTGTTTTTATCGATGAACTTACATAAGCATTTTTGTAGAGAATTTTTCATTTTTTCTTTTATTAGAACATTCATAGTTGTAGGATAAACAGGAAAGAAGATATTAGCAAAAAACCAAAACAGTATCATTTTTTTCACCGTTGCTTAGCTGTCAAAAGTTATGCCCACGCCTGGACTCTTGGGACTTTTCAGAGGTTATTCAGGAAGTTAAAAGTATATGTACACAAATTTTCAGCTTGGTTGAAATTTTTCCGAAGTCAAATGCTAAAGTTCCTGAATTATCACAAGTACCGTAATTTTTAGCTTAAACGCTACCAGAGGGGCGCGACTCGCACCGTAAGTTTCGGTTGCTGGAGATATTTAAAAAAAACGTGTTGAATTCATTATTCACCATGCAAAAATTTATGTTTTGATAATTCGTTACCCACACTTACAAATATTTTTATTCGCACGCTTCCAAGACTGTTTAAGTCTCAATTTAAAGTCAGCGATCCAAATTAATTACTTGGTGCTCTGAGCAGTAATTGATTACCACAGTAACGCACTCCACTCAGTCAATAGTATTCTAAACATACAAAGATGACGTGGCCTGGCTCCAATGAATAACTAATGCAACTAGCACGTGCCGGGGTTTCCATTACATGATAAATTCATTTGCATTTTAGAGCAAAATTGAGGGGCAAAAGCCTCGGTCACGCAGCCAATCAAATGGGTGAGAAACTTAGTGTGTTGCGTCGATATGGGGATGACAAGCCGAAACAACGTGATCGATTTATCAGCGGGAATACGAAATCGATTTATGAATTCCGCGTCCAGCGATCATCATGGGCTATTTGTATACTCGTTTGTTTTTCAAACAGCCGGAAATGTAGGATTATTTTAATTTTAAATCTGAAATTCTTTACAATTTGTTATGAAATTATTAGTTTACCTACCTTCAAACTTTTTTCTGGCACAAATACATTTCTGCAAATGCAACATCTCAAAATCTGGAATACATCCTCAAATTTGTAAAACTTGAAATACTACGTCAACTGAACAAAAAGCTTCGCTGGTTGACGTTATAATTTTAAGTATAGAATCAATTTAATTTATTTCTATTTTTATATAGTTTCTAAAACAGTAAAGGCAGGAAAATCAACCTTGAAGAGGATATACTGGAGGTAAACATTGCAACAAATTAGCTCCATCAACTAGGGTTGTGAGGTTTCGTAATTTTTATAATCGAAAATAAAAATTATAAAAAAACTGCTTACTTTTGTACATTCAACTGATCTTTCAGGTAAGATAGTGATCATTTCAAATACTAAAACCATTTATAGAAATAAATTTATATAACTTATTAGTATTTTTAAAACGTTTAACCGCGTGATGGATATTCACAAATTATTTTAGGAAAACATAATTTTTTTGCGCCAATGGAACTCAAAATCCACGACTCCAGGGTTAGATTTCTTGGTGCTCTAACCAACTTATCCTGGGGTCGTGGGTTCAAGTCCTATTCGCGCCGAACATTTTGCTTTTCCTAAAATTATTTATAAACTCATATCTTTAAATTACTTATATCAAGAATTTGCTATAAAATCGTAATGAAATACACTCTAAAATAGAATTACAAGATAATGTATACTCAAGGATATTTTACCAAGGTCTAGGAGCTTACGAAAATAAAAACGACTCGTTGTAGTAATGATCCTCAATGCAAATAAACGAAAGGAGAATGGGTAATTTTGTATGGATACTGGACCCTAAAACAAAAATTGAACTGTAGCATAATGGTGCGTGTTGTTTTTTATTGCCCTAGTTAGTAGTTTAATTATTCTATGAAGCAGGTTTGAATTCCGTTGGAGAAAAAAGATACATATTATTTTATCTAAAGTACATAGCGCGTTATTTTATCATTATATTGGCTGTTAATCACTGTATATAATTTTTTTGTAATAAAAATAATTATTATTACTGAAAGTGAAAGCAACAGAATAAATTTACAATAATAATAATTATTTTTTTGCCAAAAAAAAATTTTTTTTCTCCAATGGAATTCAGATGTGCCGCCTTAGAATAAATTAAACTACTCCACAAGAGCAATGATCACCAATATAGGTCATAACGCTACAATGAACTTTGTATTTGGGTACGCTGTTACCCAGGACAATTAAGTAAAGCCACCGGTAAGCCATGTAGATGCGAAAGGGAGTGTAGGGCGGTGCAGCTGGGATAGGAGCGGTAGGAAGTGGAGCCAACTCGAATACTAGCATCGTAGCCAGCGTATTAGGAAATAGGATACTAAACTTGGCGAGTAATATATAAAGGGGTCGAGGAAAAGAGCTGCTGGTGAAGTCCATCCGCAGTTCTCGGCGGCGCGGTGCTGTGATGCGATGACGGCGGCGGCGCGGTGCTGCGATGCGATGATGACGGCGCGGTGTTGTTATGTGGTTATGCCGGCGCGGTGCTGTGATGCGGTGACGGCTGCGGCGCGGTGTTGTGATGCGATGACGCTGGCGCGGTGCTGTGATGCGATGACGTTGGCGCGGTGCTATGATGCGATGACGGCGGCACGATGTTATGATGCGATGACGTTGGCGCGGTGCTGTGATGCGATGATGGCAGCGCGGTGCTGTGATGCGATGACGGCGGCGCGGTGCTGTGATGCGATGACGGCGGCGCGGTGCTGTGATGCGATGACGGCGGCCCGGGCGGCATGGTGCTGTGATGCGGTGACGGCATCGCGTTGCGGCGATGATTGCGGCGATGGTGCTAGAGAAGCTCAGTTGGCGGTACGATGGCCCGAAGACTTCCACCTTCTTGTTTCTTGAATGACAATCCGGTTTGTCACAGTTGGAAATGCTTTCGATATTTGAAATAGTCATAAAAACCACAGGCTTAAAATCACAATAGGTAACTACATAACTTCACAACTTTAACACGGGTCAACACCAATTCACTCACACAATACACATATTCACAAAAAAAATGGTTTGCACAAGAGGCCTACTTTTATTTTTTCAAGATATTCGTGAATTGGAATTGTGCAATTTAAAATTGTTTATGTTCTAAGCTAAGAGTATCGTTTCCTAGAAGATGCAGCACTTTTTTGTCTTAGTTCGTTTAGAAATGGTTGTTCGATCCGCAACACGTGCAGCGGCGGGGCCTCTTTTCTTTTGTTTTAGAATTCCGCAATCCCTTTTTTTCTTCTCATGAACAATTATTTTTGAAGAAATGATGCATTGAGAAAAATAAAACGATGCCTTCAATTATTTCGACGAGTTTTGAATTTATGTTAAGTATTTTAACTTTGATTCAGGCACTGACACTGCAATTGATGAAATTACACTTTGCAAACATACACTCACGTCTATAATCCCTAACGGAGTAGACAGATCATCACTGTATTTTTGTATTTTTGTATTTTTGTATGAATTGCTTTGAAGCAGTTTTTGGTAAATTCAGGATCCAGGGCTTCCAGAGAAATACATATTGTAAGAATTAATGTTCTGGAACGGGCTCACCGGGTTTCCGCGCAGGAATGACGCAAGCAGATCACCGGAAGGCCATATGTCACTTATCAGTTCATGGCCCTAGCCGCATCCGAAATTTCCAATAAAATTCAAAATCAAAACTTTGATACGTAATAAACTTTATATCAGACAAACACAACAAAATGTAACTGCTCGCGACGGCACTTGCAGTTTAAAAGTTTCTTGCCCTTTTTAGGGTTCCGTTGTAATCTACGAACCCTTATAGTTTCGCCACGTCCGTCTGTCCGTCTGTCCGCGGGTTTCCTTAGAAACCCTTGAAATTTGGCATGGTAGAGTAAAATCTTAAAAAAAATTTTTTTTCAGTTTTCTCCTATAGACGTGAAAGACGTGAATAGGGTGTCATAGGACAGCTTTTGAAAAGAGAGAAGGGATTTTTTAAGAACGTTTTTCGATTCAGTACTCCGTTTGCGAAACATAAATTTTTTAAGTGAAAATTTTTGTCAAACACAAGTGTTTGACCCTCTACCAGCTAAACAGTTATTTCTAAAAATATGTATCTAAAAGTATATACAACGAAATTAAAAGGAAAACTATCACACATAAGATGGCTCTTCGAGTTTGCGGGTAATAGTCGACCTAGTGCCAAACTTAGTTAGGATTAATAAGAATATATGTATTAACATATATTAGATCCTTGGTACTACAGAGCTGAAATTTGGCATGGTCATAATTATTGATTGCGCCAACAGATTGAAAAAAAAAATTTAGAAAAAAAAATCGGATGTTTCCCATACACGTGAAAGGGCGATGAATTTTTTTTTCTCGCCGATATCATCGAGTGGGTTATCATAGGATAGCTTTTTAAAAGATAGAAGGGATTTAATACGAATGTTTTTTGATTCAGCAATCGGTTTGGGAAACATTAATTTTTATAATGAAAAAAAAGTGGGATAATTCACAAGGATAGCATTTACGACGAAATGTACCCTAATCCAAAATGGCTGCCATACAAGGTTCCACGCTAAAAGTGAGGCGAGTCGAAAGCCAAGCTGTAACATATTGACATTTCAGGTGTCGTTTATTAGGTTTTTGGGGGTGCTAATTACGAAAATGACATCAAAATTATACACGGTCACCACGCGACCTGCTTTAAAAGCGGCTCGATATTATTATATTATTCCTAACAATAATATTGTCGCAAAAAAAAATAAAAAAATACAAAAAAAAACTTTAAACAAATTAGCGCTCGCTTCGCTCGCGCATTAAATACTTCCATTCTCTTATATTTCCGCTAAAACTAAGATATTTCTGAAAGTACAAACTTTTTAATACATTTGTTTTTGATACTAAAGTATTTGGGGATTTTAACATCGACTGTGACAATATGCTCGTAGACTTAAGAAGCCAGCTGCATATTTGAACCATGCTGCTACGGAACCCTACAATGCGCGTGGCCCGAAACGCTCTTGGCCGGTTTTTGATATCGCTTGGGCTGTTTACCGGCCAGAGTGCACCACCGGGAGTGCACATGTGCCACGACCGCTCACTACCGAGGTCCAAAAGGGAATCCGGAAACAATTGATATCAAATAGTGTAATGAAAATTCATTTTAAAATGTAAAAATGAAGTTTTCTAGGTAATTTTAATTAATTTGTATTTAGAATTATTAATAAAACGAGCTGTCTTCGTTTTAGAAAGCGTTTCCCTGTAACCTAAAATGGGTGTTTCTTATATGCTGAACGCTAATAACATTCGAACCCACAGAGTCGTAAATTCATTTACTTACCGAGAAGGAATAAAAGCTATTGTAAAGTTTTCTGCAGTCAAATTGAACCTTCCAGGCTTTTCAATTCAAGTTTTGTAAAGAACAATTCGAAGTGGAACCAGTATGGACGAAGATAATAACAACATTTTAGTTTGCTTTTGCACTTGGAAATTTATATCATTCGAAACGGAAGCATCGATGTCTGTTTGATTTCATTAATTTATTTTATTCAAATAATGTGCTGTTAATTATCATTTGTTAATCACAGATGAGGAGGTCATACAGGCAAATCTAAGTAGCCAAAATATATGGAACCCCCATTCCACAAGGCGAAACATTACAACATTTGGTCTTTTGCGGGGTATCAAAACTGACAAATAAACTATTTAATCATTTACTTGAACATACTGATTCACGATAAAAAAGCGAGATATTATTTTGTTTAGTAGCGCCGCCGCGCGCTGGTCGCGAGTAGCACCACGCTGCTGAATAGTTTATTTGCTTGCACTACAAAGGCAGTTTAATACATTTCCGGCCATCAAAATAAAAAAATACTTTTCCGGTAGGTACATCGAAATACAATAAGTAAATATAATTTCCTTTTCTTTCTCTCAGATGTTACAAATCACATTAAAATCACATTAAGTAATTATGTAGACTAGTACTTACTATTTTCATAAATAGATCGTGAACGTTCAACCTCTCCTCTCCGTTTAATCTGAGATTTGGGACTGATTTCAATATTACGAAATGTAAAACTTTCTGAAAGAAAGCGTTCCTTTATTTACTTGTGATATCACTGTCTTTTATAATAAAACGCAGATGCGAGCCCAACTAATGTAGTTGTAGGTATCGTCAAAGAAGCTACTACTACGTGTCAATATTAACTGTATTGCGTTAGTTTCATGAAGAGGTGTAATAATTCTGACCATGTCCTATGCAATTTAACGGTTCCTAGTTAGTGAGAGTCCCTTCCACTTGGCGTTGGTTTCTCCTAATAATCAAAGAGTGGAAGAAAAGTGTTGATACAGATATTGTCTTATCCCGTGTGAAGTAGCAATTCTTGTAACAATAAGTATATCTGTGTTAAGAAATATCCGTGTATTTTGTATATTTTTCAGACAGGAATACTTATTACAGCTTTACGAGATGGGCGGACTTGCTTTCCGGTATATAATAACTTTCCAAACAACTTGCCAGACTCCTGCAGCGCTCTTCCGATACGAATACCCTCGCTACCGTCGGCATCCCTCGTTCATGGAAGCAAAAGAAAAGTATTGTGGTAGTTTTCGAGATACATTAACTTTCCGATTCCTGATATCATTGGCGCGACATAAATAGTTTAATTTAATTGTTTAACAATTTAATAAATAAAATTATCGGACGATTTAGTTCAAATGAGGTTAAAATAATTTTAAATATGTACATGTCGGTAGTATAATTATTTTCTCATCCCTTTAAGACTAAGTCATATTCACTGCTTTCCGTGTTGAGTTCGTAGTCCATGGAAAAGTATTAGCAATTATAGTACTTTTATTCAGTAAAAATTAACAAACAACAATAAAAATATAATGATATTCTCGTCACTAGTAATACAAGGAGACATTTAATTTAATTTTGTTTAATAAACATTTAATTTCTGGTATATGATAGCTGAACACTTAATGAATCGACATATATGACCACTATTTATGACACCCCTTTTGTGTCGCAGAAATATTTGTCTATTGCCTGCGTTTCTTACACTTTGAAGGACTTTTTTAATATTTTTAATATCTTTACGCCCGCGCCTCCGCCAGTGTTCTACAGGTTATATCGTGCCCAGCTGTGAGATAAAATGTAGCCTATGTAAAGGACAAGTCCTTCCCCAAGGTCTAATCTATCTCTGTTCCAAATTTCATCAAAATCGCTTTAAGTACTTTAGGCTTGAAAGCTTAACATACCGACAGACAGAGTTACTTTCGCATTTATAATATTAGTAGGGATTGTGTCTTTACCTAACCCTGACCTATCCTAAAATAGCCTAATTCAATGGAGCCGGTCGACAAAGTTAATATCACGGTTAATTATAAATTGCACTAGTGAAATTATACTGTCACGGGTTTGACTATATTCCAAGATCAAAACATTTTCATGTAAAATGTTGCTAAGATGTGTATGGTTCGCATTGTCAAAAAGTTTATCAGATCTCATGTAGAGCCAAGCTTTTAACTCCGCACGCCCTAACTTTACAAGCCCTAACTTCACCAACTCTACACCTTAGTCAAAATATGTGGCTTGCCCGTTTCGAGGGCCGTCACAAGAGTTGCTATACACCTCAGACTGTGTTTGAAAATATAAAAAAATCTGTAATTAATGTAATTTATTGTAATCAGGTTGCTGGTTACCAAGTACCAATATATTAAAAAAATAATTAACTATATTCATTAATTTAAAACATATCATGTCCGCCATCTTGTATTTCAAAGTTGACGTCATTTTTGTTAATTTTTCAAATTAAAATTGTGTATAATTACAGAAGCAGCGGTAATATTAAATAAAACATGTAAGAATGCATAAGGTGATTTCACGAAAAACTGATAGTTGACAATGACCACGTAATGCGATTTCCTATAATACTAAGCACATCAATGGTGGTTTGCCTACCAGTACACTGCGCCGCGCCGTTGGATTTAACAGGGTTAAAGTTAGTAGCATTTTCTACAGGACTTGCAGTATAAATGTAAAATAAAGAATGTGAGGAATTTTGTCTTCTTTCTTCATTTAATAGACGATTCTGTCACCCAGTCACCAGGTCCCCCAATTCTGTAACTTAAGTTGTGTGTCAATAGAATAGTCACAATTTTATCCGTTCAGGTGGCGAAATTGAGAACTATCCTAAGTAAGTAGTTTGCAACTTCACGTTCGGTTGTCGGTGGCGCTGCTAGTCGGGGTGGTTGTCAGCAAGTATATGAAAATTTAGTAGTTCTCAATTTCGCCACCTGAACATAAAAATGGCCTCCGTTTCGACGACACACAACTTAAGTTACAGAATCAGGGCCCTATTGGAACATTATTTTTTTTTTAAATTCGGCAGTTTCTGTTCAAGTTCGCCGCTCGCACAGAGTGCCCTGAACGTCGAAAACGTGGATTTCTATTAGACCCCCATACGTCAGCGACACTTGCTTAAAGTTCTTTTACTCCACCTTTTGTATGGCAAAGGGTATTTAAAATAGGTTAATATGTCACCGTAAAAGTTTATAATCTTACTCGCGAGATCCAAAAGAGATTCCGTTATGCTATCCTCAAATTCATTGTTGGCGTAAGCTTCTTAAAGCTGTTTTTGTTAGACGTTATCTTGCAACAAATCAGTATCTGCAGGCCGAGTACGATAGTGACAGCGCCGTGACAACACCGCGACCCTATGTCAAAATGTCAACATTGATAACGCCATAGGGCGAGCAAGCCTTTGCGCGGGACCCTCGCGCAATCAAAGTGAAGTTTCAGCGTGAGCCGAGCGCGAGTTTGTCGTTATCGTGCTAGAGCTGCTGGTATTGTGCAAGTAAAATAGCTCTGACTGCGTTTACTAAGATAAATTATTTTTAAATCCTAAATTCAACTCCGACCAACTATCTAAAACTGATCAACTAAAACTAATCAACTATTTTTAATTCTAACGAAACAACTATTCAGTTGATTAGTTTGGAAATAAACGGGTCAAATGTTTTTTTTATTCTAACGGCACAACTTATCCATATTCATAAGGGTTCGTAAGAGTATATACAAACGCTCACACCTATAATCCCTATCGGGTTAGGCAGAGCGTCAACACGCCTAATGGGCTATTTGAGAGCCTAAATGCAGAAATGGGAGCCCTTATCAAATATCAACTAAACAGAGCGTCAGAAGAAGAAGAAGAGCGTCAGTAGTTCTAGAACCGCTAGATGCCACATTTAACATAAATTCTGAGGGTTATTATATGAAACATTGTGTATGATGATGTGAGAGGTAGTCAGCCTTTTGCCCATAATACAGCAAAACCCTCGCGTCCCACTTGCTGACTTTCATAGTATGCCTGGGAAGAGTTGGCAGCTGGTACATTCTAAGTTTTTCTTACACTCCCAGTCTATTGCGGCAGTAAAATATAATAATAATAATGTTTCCAAAACAATAAGGAGTAAGATTAGTTACTTACTGCACACATTTTAGGGGATGCAATGGCAAAACATCACTCGCCGCGTTTAAAATAAAACCGCTTCAGTGTGTATGCGTAAAAATCTTACCCAAAACAGTGACACTTTTGCCAATTAATTCGTTCATTATATTAAATCTAAAAAAAAACGTATTTCAAGCAAAACTAATTTGAAAAGTTGGTTAATTACGCTAGTCTAAAGGTGAATGAGACTAGAGCAGTGAGGTCGAGGTGTAGAGGCACTTAATCAAACTTTTGATTGCATTTCCAATGAAATCTATCTTTTTATGAAGCATCAACGATATGACAACACGTGGCTTGTACTGCTATTTATTTTAACTTTGAAGTTGATAAAGTAAATTGTTTTCTTTGATAGACTTCTTCTGGGTGAGTTCACAACAACCTCAACCACATCTTTGCTCCTGAGCTAGATTCGGGTCTAGGGCGGTTCCAATTCACATTTTAAAAATGATTTGTCAATGAAAATTATTTTTTAACAACTGCAACATAAGAAAAAATACAAAACACATATAATATTTTGAGTTTTTTAGACAATGGTGAATACTGCATGCAGTACACGTGCTTATTTTTTCCTCCCGGGAATGAAACCATTTCAAACCTAGGATACTTGCAGAAAGATTATACAGTATAGCAAGGGGTCGTACTGTTTTATGAGTCCTATTTTGATGCGAGTGTGAGCCCTAGCTCACAGTATTTTGGCCTACCAAAATACTTGAAAAACAAGCCACAAAAAAAAGCTAGTAGACGTTACAATAAACTTATCAATCATTTAAATTTCTACCACTTGGCTACAAATATCTAAAGAGAACAAACTATTGTTGGTCTTGATTCAGGACTTTTGCTGTTTTATGCAATTTCTGAATCAGTGATTTCGTAATGCCAACATCGTAAAGTTTTGACAGTTTTTGAAATCGTTATTCCGTTAATATAAAATGAGAGTAAAGAAACATTAATACTGTTTGGCCAAAACCATTTGGTCACTTTATCGCTGTAGTGTTTTAAATATTGGCATTAGAGAAGTCCCTGCCGCGCAGACCATGGAATTAGCTGAAAATTTACGAGATCGCGGGAATGCAATCAAGATGAAAGCCTCGCTATCACAGATGACGACCCGCACTCAACACCCCTGATACTGCGAGGGGTGCAGAGGGAACCACCCCTGCAAGAGACCTCGCGTAATAACGCACAGGAACAAAATATATTAATTTTAAACCTCCCACAAAAGTTTTTCCTAAAATGTTTCAGGAACCATATTTTTTCGTTTCTATAATTTTTTTGTTGAAATAAAAACATAAATATTAAAAGGTGTTGGGTTGATCTTGGTTTTACTATTTGTAACAGTATCAATAAGTTTAACTATAATAGGGAGCAAGGAGAAGGGATAGATAAACAATCCTTTTGTCACTGCTCTTTTATGCAATTTCTGAATGACCTTGAAGTGCACTTCAAAGCCATTCGGCCTAGGGTTTGAGAATTTGATAAACAAATTGGTCAAATTCAACGATCAGTTTGCCTAAATGTGTGACTGATCATTCAATTTGATATTATTTTAATATTTTAGAATATGCCTCAATAATGCCGGTTATTGAGATGAAAAAACAAGCTAAAACAATTTTTTTTGAACATAAAGTTTTCTAAGCGCATTTTCACCTAAGTAACTTCAAACGCCGATTTCATAGAAAATTCCCCATTAAGAAAAATCTTTTTACTATTATTTGGTAAGCTGAAGAATCACTGAAGCTTTAATATGAGTTTAAACCTATGAAACAGTCATTTAGTATTTTAAAGAGATTTTATTAAATTATCCTCCGTTCATCGCAAACCAAAAATTTTCACTTTCGACCGTTTTTTGATAACTTATAATAAAGACATAGTTAATTTATCACATGACATGGTGATTCAAGGTGATAATGCTGCACAGTAAAAAAATTTCAAATTCTTACAATTAAACAAATTATGATTTTTTAAAACAGCATTGGTAGAAAATTCGAAAAACGCTTTCAAAAAATCATAACTTTTCAACTACAAAAAATCGCGGAACATACATGGGGTGTTTTCGGTTTTACTCAGGGGTGAGGAATCTAAAAAAAATTCCTTGAAGCCACCTTTTGGACCAACCTGTATACAACTCGATCTGATGTGAAAATTGTAATCTGCAAGCTTGCCATATTTACTGAGGTCATTGTACTGCTTGTAAAGAACTTATATAAATTAAAAAAAAAAAATGAAATAAATAAATAAAATAATTTATTTTTATCGACAATTAATGCACACAGCACTAATCCATCGATACATTATCGAAACTCATGTACATTCCTATTACATGGCGTGTACGGTTTGTCAACTGATCAATTTAACTTACACAAACTATTTGCTGTCAAATAAGAAAAAGTAAAAAACTTGACATTGGCACAAGTTTCGGGAGAAATGGCAAAATTTTTTATAAATTTATTGCCAATAATAGTAAGTTAACTTCAACGCGTATTTTTACTGGTCGCGCTCACGCCATGGGGCAATACAATACGTAAAATTACCAAGAATAACACAATTGATCGGACGTGATGGCTCAGTTCGTAATCGTAAGGAAAGTCATCAGAACTGAAGACATACATTGAGCTATTACTACTACGTATAGAGAAGACGCCGCTCACTAACTCAGTGTTCCGTTCAACTGCGGTCGGCCGGCCGCAGTTCACTCAGTCGCTTGCTCGCTCTTGAGCGTTTAAGTCTTGTATGTCTTAAAGCAATAACCCGTTTTAACTCAATAAATATGCCTTCGTGTGTTTTACGATATTGCACTAATAATTCGAGTAACACGTCAAAATGCAAAGGAATAACTTTCCATCGGTTAATAACTAAATAATCGTTTTTAAAACTTAATTCAAGCAAAATATTTTGTGGATGCCATTTTGCGTCATTTTTCATAGACTAAAAATATCAGAAGCGACATTGGGTGTGTAACAGTGTAGGTACATTACATAGTATAAGCTGACGTTTATTTTTAGAAGAAACTGTAGTTATTAATTGGAAATAGTTAAGGCACTGTTTGTAAGGAATGAAACTTCCCATGATCCTGACTGAACCAGTTAGTATAGGTATTTATGCCAAATATTGTTTGTTCCACAGAGTAAAGTCAGTTTATACCAAAAATAAATATTATAATAAAAATTGTTAGTCAAATAATGTGCACTTAAGAGGTACCCAATGAAATAGGCAGAATATAAACAAAGTGTCGCCTCTATAACGGTGACGTCGCATCTATGAATCATTAGCCGCCCCCCGCGCGCCCCGCACTGCCGCGCATGTTGCAAAGATGTTGTTCGCGCTGACTTTTCTAGTACGCTAGTACATAATACTTCAATGAAGACATATCATATTCACCAGCTTAGACCAGCTTGATGAGGACTGGCTTACTTTGAGGCATTGACTCCTCAGCTGTGTCTGCTTTACAAACAGTGCCAGAACACGTATTCGTTTTGGGTTGTTAAAAGAAGAATTTGCGTCTCTGCTAGATTGTGTTTAGTGCGAAATGATGGGCACTCTAAGATGACTATGACCGTAACTGCTAACTAGAACTTAGAATGCTGTAAGTACTACGTAAATAAAATAAAATACTGTGTAAGTTGTAAATAATGTGATTTAGGCTTTTTACTTTGCCGAAAATTCCTTATTTCTTAGTAGGAATCCCGTATAACTCTGAAATTAATAATCTATACATATTATAAAGAGGAAAGATTTGATTGTTTGTTTGTTTGTTTGCATCGAATAGGCTCCGAAACTACTGGACCGATTTGAAAAATTCTGTCACCATTAGAATCCTACATTATCCGGGATGGACATAGGGTACATGATTTTCCCGAATTCCCACGGGAACGAAGTCCCGCGCGGGAAGCTAGTGTCGTATAAACCCCGACATTTATTGCGTATAACTTTTAAACGGCTAAACTGATTTTGACCAAATAAAGCCAAGAACCATCTTAATCACGGCAGCTTTCAAACAAAAAACCCGTATCGAAATCGGTTTATTCGTTTAGGAGCTATGATGCCACAAACAGACACGCAGACACAGAAACTTTTTTTTTCGGGGTTAAAAAGTAAAAAGGAAAGTCTGAAATCATTTGTTTTGTTTATCATTTGATTTGAGATAAAAAGAACATAAAGTAAATTTCTATTGCTCCTACAATTAATATGGGCAAGAAAAACATTTATGTAGTTTATTCCGGGCCACACTTAAAAAACAAAAGTTTTGTTTGATTTTAATTTTTCATAAAGTATTCCGTTTTGGAAGTTATCGAATAAAGTAGGAAACATGACTTATTATCACGTCGGTGAATATGGCAAGCTTGCAAATTTCCAACCTGTATAACGGCTAAAACGACTAAATCCGTACCTACATGCAAACTTTGTTACTTTTGGCGTTAGAAATGAGAAGAGTCATAAGTGATATTTTTTTATATTGATATACCGGATGTCAAAGAAATGAAGGATAACCCTTTCCCAGCTGATGGGTGAAATCATGTCCTATTATATTTAAAATTTCAGTTTAGTAAAGGTCCCACCATTTCCAAGATATTAATCAATTAAATTTTTTATTTAAATAATATCTTCATTTAGTTAATTTCATGCCATTTCTACAAATGCAGTTTTTTTGAAGATCTGTTTTTTTAAATAACCATAGATACGTTGGCCACCTCAAGCAATGTTCATTTTTTCTTAAAATGTTAAGAAACCCTCGTAAATAATGTGTAATGCAAAGTTTTCGTAAAAAAAATTCACAGGATTGACTTTGACAGCCTGTCGTGTAATAATAATAATAATAATATGTAATAATAATAAATTTATTTATTTCTCAACACAATACATTTGGTACAAACTCATGAGTCACAATAAAAATAAAACTTAAAGTTATTGTGGGAGACTGGTGCCTAAACTAGGCTGTTAGCCTGTATTTCAGGTCACCAGGTCTCCACCCCTTGGTGTTGCATATACTCGTATATATGTGCTTACAATACAATAGTAAGGCTCAGTAAGTAAGTAAAAAATAAATAAATTTTATAAATTAAATAGACTAAATGTTAGTAGTGTTCGTACGTGTGTGTGTGTGTGTGTGTGTGTGTCTGTGTTTGTTTTAAGTAAGAGGTATTAGAAGGTTTTCCGTATCGGCATAATCAAGTTGCTGAAGCCATTCTGTTAATTTATTTTTACAGGAATGTTTGCAAAGTGGAAAAATGTACAAGTCTTGATTTATCCTGTTGTAAAGAAACCAACCCAGGAAGCAAAAGAATCTGTTTGACATCTTTTTATAAAACCGTGCGGCAGGATAGGGTACAGGAACTATTCGTCTAGCGCTGTTGTCGATGTAGAGTATTCTAAAGGTACATGTTGTTTCAAGGCAGTATGCAGTACAAATAGTTGCCTTAATGTTAAAAGTTTGTGTTCTTTGTACAATTGTGTCGTTGGGTAGCGGTAGGGCATGAATGAGAAGACCTTCAGAATAACCCTTTGGGCTCTTTCCAGCTGCATGAGAGTCGTTTTAGGTGCACCCCCCCAGGAGGTGATGCAGTAGGTAATCAACGACTGTGCCAAGGCCAAATAGACTGTCTTCCGCAGTTCCATGTCTGCCACGTGTCTTAGGGTTTAAATACATAGATGAGCTTACGCAGTCTTCCGCTCAAGGTTTGTATGTGTGCATGGAAGCTCAGTGTATTATCAATCTGCACCCCAAGATATTTTATGACGTCAGTGCTCTGGAGATGTTTGCAAGAACAAGAACTGTCGTGTGGCTCAAGGCAAGTTTAGTATTTGCTATTATAGTCCTGTTAGCGTCAGTTGTATTTTTTCTGATTGAAAAGGGAATGAATTTGGTTTTATCGGCATTTAGGGTGAGAATGTTGTTCCTAAGCCAACTCAATACAGTAACAAACCCTGTTTGTGCACTAGCAAACGCTTCAGGCCATGTATCAGCACTAAATAACAACACAGTGTCATCCGCAAATGAAATAATTTTACTATTCGGAATTTTGATGACACCCAGATCGTTAATATAGATGAGGAATAAGGTTGGGCCAAGAACCCTGCCTTGAGGCACGCCGTAGGTGACTTCTTGCTCATTACTGAAGACTTCATCTATTGTAACCATCTGAGTACGATCGCTAAGGTAATCCTCAAATAATTTCAGCTGTGTGCCTCTCACACCAATTCTTTCCATTTTTTTAATCAAGATTGGGGCAGAAACTGTGTCAAAGGCCTTGGCCAGGTCGAGGAAGACACCAATAACTTTCTTTTGACTATTTAAATTTTTGACAACGTAGTCTGTCAGGTCATGTACAGCGTCAGACGTTGATCTACCCGCACGGAAGCCGTATTGTGTGTGTGACAGCAGATCTTCACTTTCCAAATAATTTACAAGTCTCTTGTTGATCAAACGCTCGAGTACTTTAGAAAAGGCTGGTAGCACAGCTATTGGTCTATAGTTATTTGCACACTGCTATTATCCCCACTCTTATATATTAGATATACTACAGACCTCTTGAACACTTTAGGAAAAGAGCCAGTAGAAAACGCCAGATTACAGACATACGTTAATGGAGGTACTAGAATATCCTTGTGTGTTTTTAAAAGGTCACTAGATATCCCATCCCACCCCATGGCACAATCACTGCGTAAAGAAATGATTAAGTTCCTGACCTCATTTTCATTTACTGGCATCAGTTCAGTACCATCGATTTGGGACTGGCTATCAGATCAGAAACAGATGGGTTCAGAGATCGAGTTCCAATTTTATTTGCTAGATTCTTCCATACTCCTACAAGTAAATCATTTATTAAATTCGCAGATTGCTCCGGTGTAGCTGCAGTAGAGAGCAATTGTAACGTGTTATCCTTATTTTGTGATACTATTTATTGCACCCCAAAGTTGTTTATTATTTTTACCAGCTTTTTTAATTTCATTTTTATTAAATTCAGTTTTAGCTTTTTTAAGTTGTTTATTACAAAAATTTCTATATCGGGAATAGGAGATCTTTAGAATTTTATCGTTTGGTGTTTGCTTGAGTCTTTTATGTAAGTTGTCTCTGTGCCGGATGCATTTAAGCAATCCAGGGGTGATCCACGGCTTTATGGTTATTTTACGCCTCGTAAACCTGGTCAAAATTAACTGTTTTTAATTCAGTTGCTACTTGCTCGTAGTTAATGCGAACCTTTGTTCTTTTTGCTGTTAGCTTTGGCATTTTCCTTGAGATAAATATTAAGACCGTATCATGATCCGTCAGAGCTGAATACAAATGTTTTTGCGGGTAGTTTAGTTTTAAGCATTATGTGATCTAGACAACTTGTTTGTCTCGTAGGAAGTGTGTGAGCCGGCAGCAGACCATGTGATGCAAGTAAGTTTAAGTAGTTATTTTTATTGGAATCATTACATTCTTCAGTAATGTTAATATTTAAGTCTCCAGATATAATTATATTTTCATAATAAGAGATGTTTGAAATAATAATATTGAACTAATCAAGAAATTTGTTTAAATCTTTATAACCTGAAGGGTGGTATATTGCCAAAAGTATAGTATTCTGATCAATTTTTAGTTGAAGACAATTTGCCTCCTCAAAACTAGGTTCGTGTACTACAACACTTAGCCGTTTATGCACATACACAACCAATCCTTCATTTTGTGAACGGTTAGACACAGTATTGTATGTACTGTAATTGTCCAGGTCAGGGACATTATACGCCCCAGGGAGCCAGCATTCTGTCAGAGTAATAATGTCCCAGTCAACACTGGTTCGTGCAAGAAGAGGATAGAGGCCTGCAATATTTTTATTAACACTTCTAATGTTCTGGTTTAAAAATTTTTGTGATTTATTGGGACCAACATCAGGAGGCAAGCAATCGTCCAAGTCACACACAGAAGATTTTGAAACGGCTACCGAATCAATATTTTCGATTAAATTATTTATATCGCCAAATTTTATTTTTTAATTGTTCGTATTTCGTATTTAATTGAGTAATGTACTTAAATATTTTCATAGTGTGGGTACTAAATGTTAGAAAGAGTGTGGATGTGTGACAGAAAAATTGGTTGCCTGTAGGAAATTTATTGATAAGGCCGCCATGTTGTACGATAGATTTATTTTGTGTCTTAATTTGTTTATAAATTATGTGTTGTGATGTCTTGGATTGTATAATAATTCCGTGCTTAATGTTAAACAGTTTTAATTTTTGTTGATAAAATATGCAGTTATATAGGTTTAAGAATTGGTTTACAGTTCGGTTGGTTGTGTAGTTTGAGACATGTGTGTTAAGTAAATCATATAAGGTGTGAGTGGTAGAAATATGTGAAATCTTAGATTGTGTTGTTGAAGCGAGAGAATTTTGTTTGTGTGTGTTGTATGTAAGAATATTGTGGTTTTTTATTAAAGTTATTAGTGTTTTATGTTGACAAACTTGTGATTTTATTAGTTTAATTTTTAAAGTAAAGTAAAAATAACAAGAACAGGAAATATTAACAAAATTCAGTAGAAGCAAGTTTATACATGATTTTCTTGAATCACTAATTTTTAATCTAAAGGTAGTCATTTTTCCTTGCCGAGTTTAGCCACATCTTCTTCTGAGCCAATTTGCTTACTCGGGAGCCCATTATTCTTTCTCAGATATACCTTTCCGTTTGCTGTCCAGCAATAATCATAACTATTGTTTTTAGCAAACTCCCGAGCGAGGTAGTATAGGCGTTTTGTTTTGGCAGTCAGTGCTTCCGAGACATAAATAGGTGTTTTAGGCCCGGGTAGTTGCAAGTGGGTTGTGTTAAGACGACTGGTGGGGTTTCCTTTGTTGTAGTTGGCAATAGACTTTAGAAGCTCATATTTTATGCTAGCTGATGAGAATTCTGCAATTATTGCTCCTACTGTCTGTGATTTTGGTTTAGTTCGGAAGACGTCTTTAATACCTACTTGTTTTATCCATAGGTTGATTTACGGCACTACTAAGTTTTTGGACCATATCAGTGAGTATAGTTTTATTTTCATTCTTTGAGACGGGGACATTTCTTATTTCTATAGCTGACGCTCTCATATTTTGTTCAAGATGATCTGCCTTTATTTCTAGCGCTTTTATTGTTTTTTCCTGCCTATGACACTCCAATTTAAGGCCATTAATCTCTCTCATGGCATCATCGTATTTCTGTGATATGAAGTTCATCGATTTTTGTATCTCCTCATTCTATGCTCTAATTTCAGAGTTTTGTTTTTTTATAGATATGTTTTGTGTACAAATTTCATCAAGAGCTGATTGAAGAGTGTCAATCTTATTATTTTGATCCGATTGTTGAGATACCAAGACTGAATACATGGATTTCATATCCGACATCATATTCTCTATTCGACTTAATTCGGTGTTTTTCTTTTTCCGCTGAGTAATGTTGGCGCGGTCATTTGTAGTAAACTCGTCGTTATGTTAGGTAGTGCAGGCGAAGGGGTGTTTGGCGGAGTTCGTTTAAGCATTTCGAAACGATGATAACGTTCTCAAGTAAAACAATGTATTTACAGGTTCAGGCAATACATAATGCCTTTTCTGTGTTGTAATTTCAGTGTAAATATGATAATTATGTATAACTACACTTTACTCACAGTTCTCCATTAATTCATGCATTCGAGTGAGCTCCGAGATTGAGATAACGTTAACTGCTGCTATTGTATAGTAGGTACTTGACTCGACGGTTTACTCAGCTGCCGGCCAGTAGTAGTTAAAACTTTTTAACTATGTTCGATCACAAAAAAAGTTGGTTTAATTTTTAGTGTTTATTCACTTGTTATTTACAATTTTTAAACACAAATTATATCACTGCGCTGCTATTGTCACTGCGCTTCTTTTTTCATAACTTGCGTGTCGAAAAAAATAATTTTGAAACGTGTAACACTTTTAAAACTGAGGAGCACAAAAATATGTATGTTGGCGTTAGTAAACCGCGGGTAGGAGTGAAAAAAAAATTATTAAGCGGATTGTGCAAATTACATTAAAAAGTTGTTCGTTAATGCAGGATTTGAAATGATATATAAATGTTTACAGATACCCTTTAACAAAAAATTTAACCATTTTTACGCGCGAAGGTCGGATATTTATGATTTAATCAATAAAAAAGTTCATCGAAATTAATTTACTCGGTACGTATTGAGCTTTGTAAACTAAAAATTCTTAAGAAAGGGGCCCCTGTCACGAAGTTAACCTTAAACTAAGCTACCTGAGTGCCGCCGATTAACAATAGGGATAGCTTAGATACAATTGTAGAGGATTTGTTTGTTCACTTAGTAAGGGACCAGGATGAAATTAAGAATTATTATAAGTGTCCTTACCTGACTCTGCTCGGTTGTGACGTGCTTTCCTGTGTATCTATCGGTTACTCCTAAAGTTTTTTGCTGTGAAATTGGACTTGTTTTGCTTTGTGATTTGGATTTTTTTATTGATGGACTTCGCGTTTCAACGGACATTTTGCTTTCGAATTTGATTTATGTTATCATGCCTAGGCACGTTTCAAAATACAGTAAGCCGCTGAAAAGATTTCACGTGAAGGCGGCGCCCGTCTATTAAAAATATCTTTCATAAAAAGATGCAGAGCATGCATTATGGCAAACGGGGGGCGTTTTGAACATTTGATTTAGTTTATTTGAATAACTAGCATTCCGCCCGGGACTTCGTTCCCGTGGGAATTCGGGAAAATTATGTAGCCTATGTCCATTGGGGATAGTAGCTTTCTAATGGAAAAAACGGGACCGGGTAATGGTTTTTATAGAGTCCGACTCGCACTTGGCCGGTTTTATTTTATACCACAGCCTGTCAAAGTCAGTCCTGTGAATTAGTTTGTACGAAAATTTTGCATTACACATTTTTTTACGAGGGTCTCTTAGCATTTTAAGAAAAAATTGACATTGAGGTGGCTAACATGTCTATGGTTATTTAAAAAAAAAATAGGTCTTAAAAATAACTCCATTTCTAGAAATGCCATGAAATTAACTAAATGAAAATATTTTTTCAATTAATATCTTGGAAATCGTGGGACTTTTACTAAAGTGAAATTTTAACACATAATAGGACATGATTTCACCTATCAGCTGGTGAAGGGTTATTCTTCATTTCCTGTTCTCCCTGTATATGTATTTGATGAAAATTGCTAACGGTAGCATTGACTGCCCTAAATTATTACAGGAAGTCTGCCTACATAATTACCGATCAAATTAGTCTCAGACAGCGGCCTATCCTGGCGAATAATAATAACTATAGAAAGAATACTTTTTTCGTGGCCGACTTTAAAAGCTTTAATCGGTATTGTGGCAATCTGTTGATATATATTTTTTTCGTTCAAACGCTACAGCTTTAACCTCCTGAGGCCCAGAAGTCTTTTGGGTCGGCCGATTTCGCTGAAAAATCACAGATGGTTTTAGTAATAATTATATGTGTATATTACAAATGTCGTATATATACGATATCAGTGCTCAATCACTACTGAATATAAAATGAACTTGAAATGAAAGTATGTTTTTTTTTAAAGAATTATTTAAATAAAACACTTTTTTTAATTCTAATGTAATCATATGAAAATCAACATATACTTTTAAGTTTAGCACAAAAGTCAACTTTAAGTTAAGAACATATGCACAGTAAGAATTCAAATCACATTGAGCAGATTAGGCTTAGGTAAGTTATCTTTAAAATATTTTATTTATACATTTTCTTCAAATAAAATTTAACGTCAATTAAAATCTTAGATATACTAACAAGAAACTTCACTAATCTAATTTCACTTTCAAGGTATATCTGATGTTGAAAAATCTTGGCCTTGTTTGAATCTTTGATTATTTTTACTCCGTAATGTTTCGACCAGTCAGTACACACAATCTAATTTTCGGCAAACTAATAACACCCATGACTAGTAGTATTCCAGTAAATACTTACAGTTCTTTCAGTGTATTTTTTTTTTCATTTCCTGTTTTTAAAATCTTAGTTAGGTTCGTAGCGTACACCATCTTCTCCAAAATGTCATTGTTAATACCTACATATTGTTGAAAAAAATATTTAGGTGTATATGTTATGGACCAAGTGATTAATGCGGGCATTATGAATAATGCCCGGGCATTATTCATAATGACTAGCTCTATCGGGCAAAGTGATTAATTACTATCTAAACTTCATTATTTATCATATTGCCCGGTCATTATTATATTGCTACGTGACAATTGGGCAATTTGATAATAAAGCTAAGTTTGATGCGGTGCGGGGAGGGAAGTGCGGGGAGGGAAGCGGGGCGGGGAGGGATGTGCCCTCGTTGCAATTTATAAAAGTTTTCGTTATTTTTTCACGACCGCCATCTTAGATTTCAAAATCTAAAATAACATCCATGACGGATTTTTACAAAAAATGCATGTCCGCCATCTTGTATTTCAAAATGGATGTCGTTTACGGAATTAGCACCCCCGAAAACCTATTAAACGACACACATATCAGTTTTTTCAAAAATGTAAACGTCCGCCATCTTGGATATCAAAATGAACGACATTTTCGGAATCAGCATCCCCGACAATCTATCAAACGATACCCATGTCGGCATGCCCGAAAATTTAATATCCGCCTTCTTGGATTTTTTGTGCGGGGAATCGCGACGCTCCGGGGTTTGCACTTCTCGTCACGATTCCCCCAACTAAAAACAAAGTTGGCGGATATTAAATTTTCGGAAGGCAGTCGGCGGGTAAGACGCTTGGTGACGCTTCGGGCTTCGCCCTACGCAGAGCTCGGCCTTCGGCCTCGCCCTATACGCAGCTTTCCTCGGCATACGGCCTCACCCCACCTTTATTATCTAAACTTGTATGGCGGCCATCTTGAATTGGGGGGGGGACGCTCTGGTCGTCGCCCTACGCGGAGTTTGGACTTCGGCCTCACCTTAAACGCAGCTCGCCTTGGCCTACGGCCACGCCTCACCTACAGAATCTAAACTTTTTTGGCCGCCATCTTGAATTGAGGGGGTTGACGCTCCGGGCTTCGCCCTACGCGGAGTTGGGCTCAGTCTGCGACCTCACCTCACCGTTAAAATCTTAACTCGTATGGCAGCCATCTTGGATCGGGGGAGGGAGACGCTCCGGGCTTCGCCCTATGCGGAGCTCGGCCTTCGGCCTCGTTTTTTACCTTGCTACTTAATCCAAATAATGAGTCTGATTATTTAAATTGTTTAACATTTAGTTTATTTGAAGTTAAATAAGTATAATAATAAAAAAAAAACAATTAAATATGTTTGTATTACTCTGCCCAAAAGGTGATGGGCATTATGTATAATGCCCGGTCAATTTGATTATTTGAATAATTATTATCAAATTGCCCTCTCATGTTGGGCATTTTTCATAATACCCGGTCATTATGAATAATGCCCAATTTATCACTTGGTCCATAACATATATACAACTGATTGTCAATAATAGCATATCTCTTTTGCAAGATAGGCCTTTCCAAAGGAGATAAATTCCCGTTCCGTTTTTGTTTGGTTGTGGCTGCACCACAGCCGCAGCATTAACACGTCCTCATCCACCTCTCGTCCTTACTCTACTCGTCCTTACTCTTTCTCTACTTTGCCTTGAACGACCGCCTCGCATTTTAGCTTCACTTCCCGTTCTTGTGCGCCCAGTGCCCAGGGCATACTGACTACGAAGTAAATATTTCTGACAGCGGCCGATAGTCAGACTCTGACTCCGAAGAGGAACCTGAATCACAGTCACTTGGGCCATTTTCTCTCGCAACAGATTCTCAAATTCTACGGGTATTCTTGATCATCATCTGACAAAATATCGAGATCTGAATCATCCAGTGCTTCGGTTATCTCTACATCTTTCAAAACTGAAAGAATTACAGAAGAATAGATCAGTTAATGTTATATCGTACCGATAATACATCGGGCCTCATGATTAACGGTTCCGAATTGGGACCAAAGGTAGTTTGTACCCAACCCGCATTAGGCCAGCGTGGTGGACTATGGCCTAAATCCCCTTCTTGTTTCGAAGGGAGGCCCGTGCCCCTCGGTGGGGACGTATATGGGCTGGTAAGAGAGTAGTATATATACGACATAAACGACAATATTCTAATTTACCCATAGCAATGATCGAAATAAGTAAAGTTTTACAATTATTTCAAAAAATATATCCTTAACTTGGTTGTGACATCAATAAACTAAACAAAAAAATATTGATTACTCGAAAATAAAATGATTGCTCACCACGTGGCGGCGGTCGTGACGACATCGTTCACTGCATATCGCAAAATGTCAAAAAATAAGCAGATTTTCCAGCCAATCGCAGACTAATATGGCAAATCAATATATTATCTATGATTTAGCGTTAAAGGTACGGCCATAATCTCATAGATGGCAGCGCTAGATTTCTTAAAATTCATTACTGTAATTTGAAATTCTGCATGAAAATTTTTAGTTTGCATAGTTCTATGGATTTGAATATTTTTTTTCTGTTAATCTTCCATGAAATTTGAATTAAATGAAATATCAAATATTGTTATAATTACATCAGCTGAAATGAACGAGAAGAGGTGGCTTAGTTCCAACAATAAAGAACTAGTGACACAGAAAAACTATTAATTATTTATTGCATAATTCTTAAACCCTCAAAACTTTGGCACACCTGTTCACTTGTTTATACTTTTAAATGAAGGTTATACCTCTTCATTGCTTTAATGTAGCGCCCTCCGTTAAGTTTAAGTTGTTTCACTTTCTATGATTAATGAGAACATTACGTAAAGATCCATAATTAAATGTCAGCAAAAAGTTTAATCAAGACACTTTTTTCAGCTCTGTAGGTACTCTCCCTGGGGAGCCATCGTTTCACCACGTAATATTCTTGAGTGTAGATAAAGTGCGAATAATATTTATGGTTCCTCTTGAATATAAATACACTAGCCGGGCCTCGCCCCTTGTTTCCAAACTCATAAGGTAAAGCACTACATTACTCGAGGCCTTTTAAATGGCAAGTCTTCAGAATATTCTTGTAGAAAAACAAGGTAAAATTCGTTTTAGCTCTTAGCTCATGAAAGACGATTTCAGACACGCTTTACTTACGGTACGTGGCTATTCATATTTTATCAACTGGTGAGACTTAGATCACTGATTTTTGTGATAACAAAACATTTTGATAAACCTATTATTTAAATTATTTTTACTAGCTTTCCGTCCGGGATTTTGTACCCCTGGGAACTTCTGGGAAATTCTTTCACCATTAGAACTGGGAACTAGAGATTCTAATGGTGAAAGAATTTTTCAAATCATTCCAGTAGTTTCGGAAGCTATTCAATGAAAACAAACAACCAATATAGATTGTATGTTAAGGGAGCAAAGTAGTATTTTTGTAAATAATGAAAATATTTATTTAAGAAAGAAATGTGAATTAAAACAATTAAAATTTATATGTATATTTCATACATTAGCGCAATTTTGAAAAGTTATTGTCATTGTTTTATTTGGGATCGATATTGTTGTCGATTCATTTTCAATTTGAGCATTTGTAACCTTAGTATCTGACTGCTGCTCAAGAAAAGGTACAGTATCCTTTGATGTAGAAGGACGTGGCGACAATGGTATGGGTGAATTGTCTTGAGGTCTTAATATTTTCTACATTGCGGGTGCTAGTTTTTTCCTTATTTTGAATGGAATCTTTGATAACCTTCTGCTACAGAGATGGATTTCCATCCTCCAAGCCGCTTTACAACAGTTAGGTCCGCTCCAGAATCTGTCAAAAGTGTAGCGGATGTTCGGCGAAAACAATGTTCCGTGTACAGCTTTATAATAAGGCAACTTCAAGTATACAGCGATTTCTTGGGGCATTAAAGATATTCTATTTTTAACCTGTTTTAAGCACTTTCCATTTTGATTCCTAATAAAAAATCTATTAGATGTTACATTACATGAGAAGGACGCAGGTTCTGATATTTTTCCACAATTTGTTTGTACTGGCCACGAATGATGAATGACCGATCAATTTTTGTTTTTGCGTCTGTTAAATTTACTAAAAGCAACTCATCTGAGTGTTTTTTGACATCATCGACTGTTAATTTTATAAGCTCGTTACTACGACAAGCTCCATGTATGCCGAATATTAAAGCCACCTGTAACAAAACAGAAAAGGAGTCAGACAAGTCGGTACAAAACGTTTACGTTTTAAAACACTGTTTATAGATTACAAAGGAAAAACTAAACTTTTTAACTTTTGTTGCGAAAAATTCCTTATCAGTTGCGTCATTCAAAAAAATCTCAACGTTTTGACAGGAAAATACTTTTGATTTCTTTGGTTAGTACCCTTCGGATTTTAACATATATTGTTCAAGGTGGCTGAATGGACAAACTGCCAGGCTGAATGCAGGCAACCCTATATATTCATCTACGGCATCGATCTGCATCAGTTTCATCTTGCTACCTGATGAGGTAATTCACTACATTTTTGAGGCTCATATAACATGGCTGAACTCGAAACCTGCCAGAGTTTGGGCTGGCAACCAATATGGGTTGTTATCTCAAAATGTGTCTCTTTCGATGGGTAAACGTTTCGATCTGCCACCTTATGATGTAATTTTCGATCAAATTAACAATACGATGACGAAAAAAATAAATGTTCTTCCAGGATATGCGATAGCAACCTACTAAAATCCAGTGTTCCTGAGTAATATCTACCACTCCATTACTTTTCTGATATGCCACCTTGTGAGGTCGGGTTTCGTGCAACGGGAGCTTGGACTAATAGGTGGACTTTATTACAAACTTCCACTGAAAATCAAAAATCAAAAATAAGTACCTACTTATGAATTCGTGTGTTTTTTTATTGTATCGTACATTTTTACTCTATATATTGTAACTGATTTTTTTCATACAACTGTTTACACTTTTCTCAAGAACGCCCTATCTATATATATAAAAGAAAGTCGTGTTTGTTACAACACTTATAACTCAAGATCGGCTGGACTGATTTTGATCAAATTTGGTATGAAGGTAGCTGATACCCTGGATTAACACATAGGCTACATAATTTTCCGAAATTCCCACGGGGACAAAGTCCCGGGCGTAAAGCTAGTACAATATAAATAAACATCATTTTGTGAAATGGTTAAGATAACATTAAACAATTTAAAGGCACACTTAGTCTATTGAAAGCAGCAAGTGTAACAAGAATAGAACAAATATTATAAGAATTAACATAAGCCATGCTGAACTGGTAGTAAAAGAAAAACATAGAATGTGCCAGTAGAGTACTCGGTTTTATAGAAAAAAATAACGCGCAAACGAATTTGCGGGCATGAGCTAGTTATATAATAAATATGCTTAATTCGAAAAACTATTTCCATAAAATACGAATTTCAATTACTGACAATTTTCCAAAAGCCAATTTTCCAAAAGTTCACAAATAAATGTCATAGAAAAAAATTATGTGTTCACATTCATGTCTACTCGAAGTGAATAAGAACAAATTTCAGAAAGAACATTTTTTTTCGCTGTCCACTTCACGTGAAATGCTCCATTGATCTAATGGGAACTGATAGTTAATAAATAAATGTGAAAATAACATCTGTCTGTTATCTTTTCACGCTTAAACCAATGAACTGATTTAAATATGCATGGAAACAGAGACCTTGGAAAAGAGGACATTTGTACCTTTTACCACAGGAAAATTATTTCTATGAAAAAACAAAATAAAACACTATTTAAATAAGATTATATTATTTACTAGCTTTTCGCCCGGGACTTCGTTCCCGTGGGAATTTCCCCGTCAATTTTCCAATGTTTTTAATAGTTATTCTGCTATTCGGGACGGAGAGAAATACAACAAATCAAAAACCATGGAAATCGGTCCAGCCGTTCTCGAGTTATAAGTGTTGTAACAAACACGACTTTCTTTTATATATATAGATTTAATAACTAGAAGTTTGTTTAAACACCAACGAAGTCAGATGACCTTAGTCCGATCGAACTAACATTGAAATCTAAATAATCTCGTGCAAAAAGCTGTCTTCTTGGCGAAATGTCTGTAATGCAGTTTCGGTACTGTGCAAATGATTCCCACTGAAGTCGTAGATATAAAGATATCGGGTAGATATAAAGGGACGGAGCTCGTAGTGTTTCGTAATTTGACGATCACTATGATTGTGTCGTTATCTGTTTTCAAAGGAGCCTTCTTCAGCCTGTCTTCGGATCTATGTTCTTACTGTAATCCGTGATATATTTTCACGCGATGTTTGCCGTATTACACAGCCTTGCTCTATCCAAGTTCTCTACTCGTCCAACTCGGTCTTTAAAACAGTTTTCAATTACCTAATTAATTAACCGACTTCAAAAAAGGAAGAGGTTCTATGTTCGACTGTATGTATTATTTTTAATGTATGTTCACCGGTTTCTCCGCCATTTATGCACTGATTTTCAATATTCTTTTTTTGTTCGAAAGAGTATACTCCAGAGGTGGTCCGATTGTAACCAGGTCAGGATCTGATGATGGAATCCCAGGGAAATCGAGGGAAACCCTCGAATTTAATAGGCACTTACATTGTTTCTCACCTACTTTCAATGATTTACACTAAAAATAGAAAATAGTTAACTTTTAAAGTGAAAAACTGACTTTAAACAGCAAAAAATAAAAACGTAGCATTTAGTATGCTACATACTGCAGTATTCCCGCATACATTCTCTTTTTTAATTTGGTTACTTTTTCCTGGAACACTATTTTACTTTTCTATCATTGAGTTTTTGGATTATTTTCAAATTTGAAATCGTGTTGTTTGGGATCGGGTAAAAATTTGTCAGTCGTCTTCAAAATTTGGATCGGAATTTTCTTGATTATCATAGTTTGTACAAGATAATGTAAATAAATGTTTTTAAAGTGTGCAAGTTGCAAGTCCTGTCGTTCTGCTGATATTACTAAGAGAATTGATGATGGATGGACAATTGATGTAGATGAATTATTATTGATGTTTATTCTGGCCTCGGGCCATCTGTATTTCCTCGTCTTATTACAACTAAATGTAAGTTTTTTTGCTTTTTCTTCTGACTCCCTTTTGTACATTGCGGTGTTACTGCTTTTGCTGTTATAGCACGATTACTTATTGTTTTTCTTTCACAGTCCCAGTGATTTTTATGAGCTAAAGAATAGAGCTATATGTATAAAGCACCAGTGATATACAAGACCGGTATCTGTCCGTACCCTGTGCGCTCATTGTTCTCGGCCTGTTAAAGAGCACACGCCACGAGTTTTGGACCAAAGTCTAGAGCATAACCATGACGCGTTTTTCAACAGTTGTACTTACCAAACGCACCAACGTTATGCAGGCAGACCGGCTTTATTCCATTCGCTTATGTGATCTACACGCTATTGATACTAAATCAGCCATCCTAATTAGTCAATCCGTTGCCGCCTCTAGGAATATTACGTTACGGTTGTGTTTTCTTTTTTTTCGCTTTTTGAAGTCGGTTTTTCTTTTTTGTAAGAAGTTAATTATTATATTTTATTCTTCTCATCAATTTTACCTACTTTACGTTGGAGTTTTTTCAAATTTTAAGAAACCAAAAGAGTTCTTATTATAGATAGTTCGTAATCTAAATATATAAAAGAAGAAAATGACTGACTGACTGACATATCTACACACAGCCCAAACCGCTGGGTCTAGAGATTCAAAATCTGGCACGTAGGTTTCTTATGGGGTAATAATAGTATTTGAACGTAATAATAGTAATATTTTGCCCGATTGTTATTCGGGTGTCCTACTAACTGCGCCGTGATTTTCTATACATAAACAATAATGAATTGTCAAGAGTGCAAACGAAAAATTGAACGCGGGAATGTTCTTGGTTGTTTTAAATGCCGCGAAACATATCATTATTCGTGTGTGAATATTGATTCAGCAAAGTGGAGGGAACACCATCAAGACTTGAAACAATCATGGATTTGCATGAAATGCAAGTCTGTAGACAAAAATGATAAACCAAAAAAGACACGCAAATCAAGCTCTTTGACCGTGTCCCCTGTGCAACATTTGGATGACGTTCGTACGAGCAGAGATAATCTACAGAGTCAACCGAATCCTTCACCTAAACAAGAAGCGGATGGTCCAAAAGGAGCTAATAGCGACTTTGTGAATCAGATTTGCTTACGTGACTGACATAATACGCCAAGAAGTTTCATTAATAATCCGTCAACAAGTCACAGAAGAGCTTAAGGATATAAAAACTTAAATGAATAACTATCAGCAAGCTTTGGATTTTTTTAATAATCAGTTCGAGGAAATTAGGAAAACCATTGAGGAGAAGAACGCTATTATACACCACCTCAAAACGGACAACAAGAGTCTCCATGATACAATTAAAGACCTCTCGGTGAGAATAAACGGCATGGAGCAAGTAGTGCGTGAATCCAATATTGAGATTAATGGAATACCAGAACATCGATCGGAGAACTTGGTGACAACAATGGTTCAACTGTCGACTACTGTGGGAGCTCCTTTGACCGACAATGATATCCAACGCATAACACGAGTCGCCAAGCAGGATAAAGAATAAACCAAGAGCAGTTGTTGTAAAGTTACGCAATTCCCGCAAACGTGACAGCCTACTCGCTGCAGTGTCAAAATTCAACAGCAGTAAGAAGATAAATTCCGATAAGCTGCACTCAAAACATCTGGGGATTGCTGTTGAACCACCGGTAATAATAACGTTTATTGTACACACAGGACATAAATTACACACATAAAACAGTACATACAAAAAGGTTCCGCTTATTTCTAAAAAGAAATTTCTAACAGCAGACCTGTTGATAGGATAGAGCGAGAAGAAAGGAATACAGACGTGTACTATAGGAGAAAAATAGATGTACTGAACAAATTGAATGCTAATTATTACTTAAATACTAAATATTACTCAAGCTAAATATATATAAAATTTTATAAACCTAGTATTAAAGATATAATAAGTACATATTTTATATATATATATACATATAAACAAATACTATGGATGGGCAATGGAAAGGTAGTGCTCTTTTAGGCGTTTTTTGAAAATGCCTAGAGAGTTGCTGTCTCGGACATCGTGAGGAAGCGAATTCCACAGCCTCGCTGCATGCACAGTGTAAGAATAGGAGAAGAAGTCAGTATGGTGAGGAGGTATAGAAACAATAGATCTTATATGAGAACGACATGGTTGATCAATAGGACGTGAAAAATTGAAGCGTTGGCGCAGATATTCCGGAGAAGATCTTGAACAGAAGACACCCATATATGTAGGAGAACATCTTACTACTTCCAACAGATCTCTCCGTGCCGCTACTCGCCCGAAAGTTAAAGACTCTTCATTCAAGTTCTGCTGGGTTCGCGATGGAAGAATTTATGTCAGAAAAGATGAAACCAGTCCCGCACTCCTCATTCGCAATTTGGAGAGTCTAAAAGTCGTTATATAATTTACTTATTATCATAATTATTAAATTAATAATTAGTTACGTTAGGATCCCAATACATTACTCAGTACAATGACGCCATTAGCCATTTATTATCAAAATGTTAGAGGTATTAGAACAAAAACTAATGATGTTTACATAAATATTTTACTCAATAACTTTAGTATTATAGTATTTACTGAAACTTGGTTAAATGAAAATATATCTAACGCAAAATTTATTGATGCCCGATACATTGTGTATCGCCGCGACAGAAATTGTTCCGGAGCAACAAAAAAAGACGGTGGTGGAGTTTTAATTGCGGTTTCCAGGGACATTCTATCCACTCGAATGGAGAATTGGGAAAGTGAATGTGAAGATCTATGGGTTACAATTGAGAACAAACACAAAAATGGGCTAATGAAAATAAGCATATGTGGTATCTACCTACCATCTCCACTCAAACAGGAAAATGTACAAAAATTCGTTGAGAACACAGATATTGTTTCCGAAAATTTAGATAACATGATAATTCTAGGCGATTTTAATCAACACTCTATAATTTGGAACCTCAAGAATGACTTTAATTACACAAAGCCATCTAATTATCACAGTAATTTAGGTTACATACTAACAAATTTTATTTCAATAACTAATTTATTTCAATTCAACCAGGTCAAGAATGTGGATGAAGTGATTTTGGATTTAGTTTTAAGTAGTTTCCTCAATGTCGATGTTTCTGAATCTCCTACGTTACTATCAAAACTAGATGAATTCCATCCTGCTCTTCTGATAGCTCTGAATTTTTCTACTGATGTTTATAATCTTAAGCCTAAGCCACGTGATGACTACAACTACTTTAAGGCGGACTATGATAGTTTATTAGCAGAAACCAAAAAACTGAAATGGCAAGAAATGCTTGCATATAAAAATGTAAATGAGATGGTCACCATTTTTTACGATACATTGCACTCAATTGTAGATAAGTTTGTTCCCAAAAGAAAGATAACGAATTTTAAATACCCTACTTGGTTCCCAAACACTCTGATAAAGTTGTTAAAAGAAAAAGATTCTCATCATAAAAAATACAAAAAATACGGTAACCCTAGGGATAAATTGGAATTCGATATCCTTAGAGATAGGTGTCATGTTCTTTATGATAAGTGCTTATCAGACTATAAACTTAAAACCGAATCGAACATTGTGAAGGATCCAAAGGCTTTCTGGAGGTATTTTAATAATAAGCGTAAAAATAAATCATCTATGCCTAGTATCATGTACAAAAATAACATTACAGCTGAAACAGGTGAAGAAATAGCTAACTTATTTGTTTCTCATTTTTCTTCTGTTTTTTCTTCGAACAGTACTAATTTTGATACCGCTATGCCAAGTGATTCTGCTTCATTCCTCAATAACATTTTTATATCAGCATTTTTATATCTTCCGATTAATTAAAACTAAGGTAACACTATTCAACTCTTTAGTTCGCAGCATACTAGAATATGCAAGTATTATCTGGAGCCCGTGGTATGCTATCCATTCTCAGCGTTTAGAGTCCTTGCAGCGCGCATTCACTCGTCGCGTTTGCCACTAAAGGGATTAGCTACAGGTCACCCTATGAACAACGCCTAAAATTCTTTAATTTAGCAAATTTAACAATCTAGACGTAAAATACTTGACCTAGTCTTTCTGTACAAAATAGTTAATAATGTGTTTGACTCCATTGACCTCTAGAATAATATTGCACTCTCAGTTCCTTTCAATTTTCCCAGAAAACCAATCACTAAACTATTTAACATTCCCTATTGTAGAACCAATATCGGTTTAAATTCTCCAGTGTTACGAATCTGTAGGATATATAACAAGATTAATAAAAAAGTAAATGATTTTGATATTTATAACGATTCTCTGCCCAGTTTCAAATACAAAATACTTGTCGCTACATCTTCATCTTCCAACTTGGAAGAGAACTAGTTATTATTAATAAATAAAAAATATTGTATAATTGTATTAACTCTTTGTAACCTTTTCTGTTCTAATCTGTATTAGAAGTACAATTTTAGTTTTTAGTTTAGTTTAATACTTTTACTTGCCTTTTAAAGGATCTCATTAGGATACTTAAATTTGTTTTACCACTTAATTAGTAAATGAAAAATTGATAACATTAAGAATTGTTAAAATTATATTGTAAAGAGCGATGTGAACATCTGTAATAGTCATGTGTATAGTATCAAAACAAACTTGAATGAAACTTATGACGGCCGGTTTGGTCGAGTGGTAGTGATGCTGCCTCTTGATCGGCGGGTCCTGGGTTCGATCCCCAGTCGGGGCAAACATTTGTGTGAAAAGCAGATGTTTGTTCTCGGGTCATGGGTGTTTGTGTTTGTCTTTATGTGTGTTCCGAGGGACCCACGACACAAGGGAAAACCTTAGTGTGGGCCTTTGAGTGTGTAGCGTTTATTTATTTATTTATTATTTATTGTTAATGTCGTATACATATGGTGTAGATGTTCCTATAAATAAATAAATAAATAAATAAATGAGGTCTAGGGGAGCACTAAGAAAGGATATAAATCCGAACGGTTATACCTTGAAGCAAATAAACAGACACGTGTTTCGCGATTTTCCGAAAATAAAAGATTTAGAGAATGAAATGTGTTACTAAAATAGTTCTTAGCGCGAGCGAATCCGCGGAAAAAGGCTAGTACTCGTATAAATTCAAAGCATAATTCCAGTTTTTAAACGGTTTTATTTAGCTCACCCCGTTTGTTTTATTTATTATTCTTGGGTCAAATTTAGTAATTCAAATTTCACCCTCTTCCTGTCAACCGATTAATCTGAAATTTTGTATACACTTTGGATTTTGGTGACAATACAATTATGTTTATTCATTATCATTATAAATTCAAGATGGCCACCGCTACAAAATGGCGGATAATTTATGTTTTATTAATCCCATCAATATGGGTATCAAATGAAAGGGCTCAACAAGCAGAATACAATATACTAAAAAAAAATTGAAATCCAAGATGGCGGCCGCTACAAAATGGCGGATAACGTAGGTTTTATCAATCCCATCAATATGGGTATCAAATGAAAGGGCTCAACAAGCAGAATACAATATACTATAAAAAATTGAAATACAAGATGGCCGCCGCTACCAAATGTATGTTTTTAATAAAAACTAAAAACTAGAAAATAAAAATAGGTAAAAAAACTTTTTAAGTTAAACGGTTTTATGTTAAACATACATTGCAATGTTTAAGATAAATGTACTAAAAACCAAAAAATAATAAAATAGATACAGTCGTGGGAATTATAAACATATGCATAGACTAGACTAAAATAAAACCGTGGGGCACATTAAGTCGATAATTTGTAGACAATTGACGTTTATTAACTCAGGTTTTGAAATATGTTTTATTATTTATTATTGTCTGTACAGTCTTAAATATAATATAACTCTCTGCAACTATGTATAGTAGAGCGCCATCATTAGTGTAGGTATGGCAGCTCCAGGATTTGCCAGTAATGTTGCTGTGTCCAGTATACTCACCGAGTCTTGAATCATCTTGCGCGATTTTCTTCTCAATCCAAATATCGGGTGGAGTAAATTCCATTATTATTATATTTTCGTCACTTGAATAACTCATTTTTAAGTTTTTCTCAAAATACTTATGAAAGAGCATCGAACATATTTGTACAAAGCCTGGTATAACTAAACTTCAAGGTTTAAACCACCTGAACACCTGATTGTAAAATGTAAAATGATCCAGAACACCTGATCGTAAAATGATCCTTTGTATTTGATTGCCTATATTATTTTTTTAGTTTAAATAAACATTTTATACAGATGTAAACGTAGTCTGATTGCAATAAATACCTACCTACTCATAGTTTTCCTACATATACGATATTCATAATAATACCTACTAAGACTAAAAAGACCGGGCGTAGCTACACTTAAATATACCTATTTAGTAGGTACCTACTTATCAAATAAACACATAATTTCTTTTAAAATACTTTCTCGTTCTCAAATATCTTATATAGGATAAGATTAAAAGTGTCAAGCTTATCGTGCTCTTGACTGTACCTACCTAAACATGATAATAATAAAAAAACAAATGCTTTTCCATGCTCAAACAAGTACGACAGAGGAAGGTAAAGACTTAAAATAATATTTTTGTTAGTAAATATTTTTTTCATTTTTAAAGCTCTATAATCCCCAAAAGTGATATACTCGTACTTTCGTCATTTTTTCAGTCAACACTTTCGTTTTGTAATATTTTTCTCTATCGATTGCCGCAAGTTTCATCAGTGGCCGCCATTTCTCCATAGTGGGGCTCCCTCGGGTGGTCACGTTGAAGTTTAGGTAAACCAATTAGGTTGGATGCTCTTTTACGGGATTAGCGCGTCCTTATTACCCCGCCGCGCAGCATGCGTAAGTTTTGCTTCATATTGTATTATAGACAACGGAATAAATGTATACGGGCTAATGTATCAGAAACATTGAGCTTGTGTCGGAAACATGTTGCCTCTTTGTTCTGGATTCTGGATAAATATCTGCGTGGTCGCAAGCACAGTTTGCTGCCCGCACCTACTGCTCGCACGGTGGCGAGACGTCAGTCACCCCCGCGGACGTGAAATCCTCCGTGGCCTTTTAAATGCAGCGCTGGACATGGATGGATCTATTTGAATGTAAATGGGAAACAATATTAAGAAAAATTCACAAACATTGCGAAATTACTTAATTTAAGTTTATACAATACAATACACTTTACGGCACACAAAAAACAAAAATAAAACAAGACTTCTTGTTGTAAGACTAAGCATTGTACATGAATAAAATAAATAAATGTATTTTTTATTTATTTAATAAAATCGAAGGTTATTAGAATTAAATAACAACATAATGTAATTTTTAAATTTTGATTGTTTTCTTTAAATTTTCTGCTCTTGCATTGGATAGCATTTTTTCTTAGCACATTAGCTCCCTACTAGTTTTTGTTTTTTAATTTTTTGATTGATATGCTATTGCATACATAATAACATAATATTACATACTTTGGTATTGAACTTGCGAAAATATATATTTTTTTAATTTCTGTAAATTCAATTTTTTTATAGTCTGACCGTATTAATAATTACTTATTTCACACGAGGATCGTGTTAGCGAAACCTGTTACCTGGAAGAGAAAATTAAGAACAAGTACATTGGTGGCAGATAAATCAGGGCCCACAAATGACCCTCTCTTATCTTCGGACTCATCTCCGCTTGATGTTCCTAGCTGTGCTCGCCCTCCAATTGACTCCCATATATTATCCATTACTATGATTGAACAAATTCTGGTAGGTTAATGTCTTGTAATCTCGAGCTTATGGAATTCTGTTTCTTAGGGGACTATTGCCATGGATTAGCCAGATTAGCCAGAAAAGTATTTGAAAGAAAGCTTTAGTTAGCTGATATTTTATTGTTAGTAACATTACGTTCCGATGACTGTCAACCGCTTTATGTTAGCGGCCATTAAGGAATAGGCTAATACAAATAGCAATGCCTAGATTTTTAACTAAAAATACAAAAAAAAACATACTAACAAACAACCCCATATTTTTTTGTTGAGAACAGTTAGTGTGCTACTAACCGGCGTAGAATGAACCGAAAAGTGTCAAAGTAGGAATTAATTGATGTAGTTTGAAAAGTTTAGAGTTTTGAATAAGCTTTAATTCTTATGTGAACACATTTATCGGTAAAGTGGCCAGTTTTCGAGCGATGAGCAAATAACTGAAAAAAGGTACCTTTATTTATTCTTCTCTCCTAACCCCCAAGGCACCCATAATCGAGGGGACTTTATTATGCGTTATTTAGGGGATATACCCCTACATAATTGTAAAACTTTTGAAATTACATATTTTAACCCCTGTTTTTCCATTTTGCGCGGGCTATACTGCTCACAACTTTCCTTAATATTTGTAAGTTTTATTTGTTAATGATATGATTGAATAGATGAAAATGCGTGTTTAACACGATGAGATATTTCAGAAACTAGTACTTACCTTTTTGTTTTACAAAATATATCAGAATGACGTTTGATTTGGAACAAAGCCGGTTGGTCACATTATTGGGCGCGACTAAGCAATCTCTTCTCGTGTTGATTAACATCTTATTTATTGCAACATTCCGAGTACATGCACATTATCAAGATAAATGGGTCCTTTGTAGCCTTAGAGGTCCTTTGTACAGTAAAATCATTGTAGTCAGTTATCACTATAAACATTGCAAGTAGGTATTTATAATCTGTGTTGGCCCTTACATAATTTTTTTGGCTTAATGACAGCCTTAAAGGTTGGTCTCTGTTAAAGGTTGGCTCAGAGCTACTAGAAATCTCCACTATTTTTCAAACAACTAGAGTATCTTGAGTTGCTTAAGGCAACGCCCTGCTCACACTCCTAAGAGAAGGTGGAATAAATCGTCAAGTTTACCACAGTAATTGTAAAGTACAAATTCTTTATCACCCATAAGATTATAAAAGGCATTCACCGGATTATGACCAGAGCGCAACCTAAATGCGATGACTCAATTTTGTCTAACAATTCCAGTACCTTCATAACATAGCTTTCGCGGGAAGCGAGGCTGCAAAATTATGTACCAAATACATTTAACAACGAAACACCTTCTTAGTGCTTATCCCAATTATCATAGATCTAAGCAAAATTCCTTAAAACCGGCAGCAGTTTGATATCCCACGATATCCCGAAACACAACCAGCAAGATGTTGAAGTGCACTTTTTGAATCTGTGATATTTACTATTTTACTAACATATAACGTGCAGACGTAAGACAAGGCTTCTGTAACAGCAGTCAACTCAGCTCTCACAATACTTACTGCCTTACACAGCATAAACTGTAATAAATATGAGGTCAATTATTATCGAGGAGCAAAACCGCTGCTCCAACTCCAAAGCCATCTTTTGTTCCATAGGTGAACACAAAATAAAGGTCCTGGTAGTCATTTCTGAAAATTAGTAACCCTTGGCGATCATCAGATCTACCTAATTTGATCAAATTGTCATACAATTCATACCTAAATTCTTTTAGGGATGTTTTTGGCGACAAATGACTTTTATACAAGAGCCACGCGTTATCAATTTGAAATATATATGTGAACAAATATGCCTAAATACTACGATTTGGAAGATGTTCTGTCCAGAGCAGAGCAATCAGCCAAATCCACGCACGCCATGTGTTTGTCACATAAGTATACACCCTATACACGTGACATGCACATCAGTCATTGAATAAATATGTACCTAACTCTAAAATTAAAATTGTTTTATAACCTCCAATATACAACACTTATAACTTATAAACGGCTAAACCAATTTTGATTAAATATAGTTTTAAACTATCTTGATTACGTTAGCTTACAAACAAACAAAATTGCATCGAAATCGGTCCATTCGTTTCGATGCAATTTTGTTTGTTTGTAAGACAGACACACAGATACTGATATCAAAACAGCCATGCGGACGAAATGTTATACCATGCTCGAAAAAAAACAACAACTTTGTTGTTATTTTGGCCCAAACAACCCGCACTAATATATTTGGCAATGTCCCTCACACGAAACAGGCAGAAACACAGGTATTTCATAGTGCTTTTGGAAATGTTCTCTGCAACATGAATTGTAAATAAGTAAATAACTTCGCATGAATTGTTGTACATTGTATATGTATGCAACGATTGCCACGTGTAGCTATTTAAGATCAAAAGAAAACTGCATGTGCAACAAACAACGCCTCAAAACAAATAAAATAGTAAAAATTACCTTGCACAGCACAGGACGTGCTTTAATAAGTTTTAGGAGTTGATCAGGCGATTTTTTTTCAAAAGATTTTTGAAGAAAGTTTTGCTGACTTTTTAGCTACTTATCATAATATCTGATACTGCACATGTTTTATTGACTGTATTTTGAGCGAGTTCACTGACTTGATATGGTGCTACTCATTAAATCATGGATGGTTTGCCATAAATAACTAACATTCTTTTAGAATAATTTATTTATTCAATTTATCATTTCATTTTACACAAACAAAAGGAACAGCTTTTAAGTTCTATTAAGAAATTTCTTCTAGAATTTCCTTTTTTTATATTGGGTTGGCTTAAGTCAAACACGTACTATTTGTGGCTGTTCCGACTTATTCAAAAACATATTATAAACCCCTTACATTATTAGTCAAGTTTATCTATACTTACTGAAACTTTTAACGATTTTATGAGAACTAATTAAGACTTAAGTTTAAAAGAGAAATTTCTAGAAACACTATTTGAAAACGACGTTCCAGAAGTGAGAGCAATAATAATTCTTGGATAGAAACATGGCAATAATGGTGTAGGTCAACACCATCTGCCGCCTACTGATTTATGACATCTCGGCAAAAAAACGCTCTCGAACTCGGGCTTAGTTCGTTTCTTGCCTTTCTAAAAATGACAGAAAAGATTTCTGCCGAACAGTCCTTTTTTTTAGTTATATTTTTACTAAAACAGAAATTTCAGAGGGTGATCCCCTAATCCGTATTGTGCCATATAAAGGTATTGTAGACTGAATCTGAGTAACTTCGTTAAAGCCAAATTGCAAATCGGCGTCAAGCTTTGGTCGGAGATTAGTATCGTCCAACTCAACACATAGTTTCGGAAAATCGACTTAGGTTAATTGGAAATAAGTCTCACAATGCTTTGAAATTCGGAGATTGCAAAATTCACCCGTTGGTTTTGATAGTCGATCATATTACGGTCGAGTACACTTCAAATGATATCTGAAAGCGTTCACATTCGACAACTTTCTGCTTGTTGTACTCTCCAGTTTATTTGATGATGATTTTATTATAAATGCGAAAGTTTGTGAGAATGGATGGATGGATATGGATGTTTGTTTCTCTTTCACGCAAAAACAACGGAATTATGATGACACTTTACAGTAATATAGCTTTGACATCTAAATAACACAAAGGTTTCATAATTTCACCAAATTCCCATGGAAATAAAGTCCCGGGCGGACAGCTAGTAGTTTCATAATTATCACCCTTTAAGTTGGTTACTCCCAATCATTTTCTATAAACTCATCAGGAAGAGAAGCTTCCCAGAAAATTAGGCAGTTCTTCCACATCTGTTTGTATCTGTTTTTGTTTTATTGTAATAATCACTTTAAAATTATAATTTATGTCAGAACTAACTTCAAAAACACTGTGAAAGTGCCCAAGTTTTTAGCTTAAATATTCCTACTATACAAAAGAATCGCATTGGTCCATCAAAATTGTCGTTTGAAAGTTATTAATGATCGTACTTAAATTTGTAATCGACTGTAACTTTACAAATAAATCACCGTTTCAATTTTTTTTGCTACGCCGAGAAAATATACAATAGAAACGAAAAGTCTTGCACATAGCGCCTAGGACATAGTTTCAAATTTAAAAAAAAGTTAACTCCGCTGAATAGTGACGTTTTCATTATTATTAATCACCAAGTAATATGTTTAAATATTGATCAACATTGACACTTTAAAGTGTTCCTCTTTGCGTTAGTAAGAAGTTATCAGCTCATTTGCGTCCCCATTGAGGGGCTCGACCTACCCTTCGAAACACAACCACGCTGGCCTAATAGGGATTGGAGAACCTTGCGCCTTTCGAAAATGAATTTTCTCAGACGTGTGGGTTTCATCAAGATGTTTTCTTCCATCGCTAAGCAATTCATACATTAATCCAAAAAGATGAAATTAGTGGTACAGGCCCGCACTAGGATTTGAACCCGCAACCTTCCGGCTACAAGTCTGGCTCATTACCAATTGGGCTATCACTGCTTTTTTAAGATATAGTAAGATCTGGATAATTATTCTTAATATTTAACGTGATCCAAGTATTCCATGTTCAATGATTATTATTATACTTTTTAAAAGTTTACAAGAAACACTTATTTGAAAACGCAAGATAAACAAGAGATAAAACGAGAGATTTTGCACGAATTTTAAATTTATATATTATAATATAACTCTTTGAATATCGCGTTCTGTAAAAGCCCTATGGCAATGGATCTCTTTATACGAATCCTCGAATGAAACTATGCGTTTCATACGAGGATTCGCATAGAGTGGAGTGCATTCTCTGTAACATATGCAGCTACAAATCAGGGCAGTTTTATTAACTGATAATAAATTGTAGCAAAAGTCTACTTTAAAGATCATCACTTCAAAAAACGTGGTCACAACAATTTGTCACAACCGCGATTGCCCGCGACTACCATTTTAAATGGCCTCCTCATTGTTTGAAGGTACTACGGAGAGTTCAAGCTGTATCTCTGGTTCTGCCCACCTGAATAAGATGAAAGATGGCTCGGATTGTAATTTGAACCCCAAGCAACTAATTGTGAAAACCGCATCAAAATATATAAGTTCAAACATTTGTATTTTGATATCCATATTGATTACCACCATTAAAGTTTTCAAAAAATATTTAATGAATAGACACGGCTTCGTTACAGTTTTATTAGTTGTGATACTTCGTAGATTTGATTTGATTTTTACATTCCAAAATTGAAACGTTAATTCGGTTAAGTAAGCAAATTAGTTATTATCACAAAGCTTTTTCTTTTGATTGTACTCATTTTGGCAAACAACTACTTTTATGCGTCAAAAATCTAGAAAAGTATGTATCTACATAAAAACGAGAATACTACTGTCATACATACAAATTACAAACCTGTTACAAACAAACAACACATAAACACTGAAAAAATTTATCATCATTTTCACAATTTTCATACAATCTCCATAAAGGTACCATACAAACTCCATGCAACTCAATCATTATTTAAAAAGTCCTATGCCAAATTGTGTATTCTTTAAAAATTCCTTTCGATGCTTTCATTTTCATAAAGTTAAATGATTCTATTGTACTTTATACAATTCTCAACTATTCATGTCGGAATAAGAAATAAAACCAACAATATTTGTTATTTTGTAATTTTTATTACTGTTGATAAAACAAACATTTAGAATTAAATGACTATTAAGTATGCTACATAAATGGAGAACACACAATTTTATAACCAGAATACGATTCATTATACATCTATGGATCCATATGGTAATCGTTACTCCGCTATGACGTGACTGGATTTCTAGCACGACCACAAATGCCCCTCTTCCAGATTTTGACGCTATAAAATTACTTATATTTTTTTCATATTGGTACAATTAATTTGCCAATTTTTACATTTTTGGTAAAATAGATCGGAAGGTTACGCTGTAAATAGATACAATAGTTAAATCTTTTTATTATAATGGAATATGGGAACAATTTTTCGAAACAATTTTTTAAATGCGAAAAATGCGAATTATAATAATTTTGTTCTTGTCGGTAAAATCTAGAATGAAGGCGTTCATGGACGCAGTTTGACACAGAAAATTAGACATTTTATGTTTTATTGATGGTAACATGCTAAAATACACTAACACCTAAAACACTAGCTATAATCCAATGAAACGATTATGTAAATCAGTCATTTGAAGAATAACAATTTGAAACTAGTGGATATAATATTTACAAATTATGTCATTGTTACTCTGTGATTAATCTCTTTTTTAATTTATGACATAGCTATCGGTCGTCAATGCTTAAGATAGCTATCGAAAATTTTACTACTTTAGTTGCTTTATGTGATTTTTTTTAATTAGAAGTGATCTAAACTGTCACAAGTTCTGCAAATGTTATAAAAAAAAATTAGGCCCACACACACCGTGTATCATTACATTTTTAATTAGAAGCCTTTTATACCACACCGGTACGAGAACTCAGCCTTACTCTGTCGGACGGACAAAACCGCAATTTTTTAAATATTTATTTTAGTGTCGTTCACAAAATACGCCAATTATATGACAGTCCAAAGCCTTAACGCTGCCATCGCAGCAAGCATTTACCCTCACTAAAGCAAGTGACAAAAGTTTGCTGCCAAATATGCTTCTTCTTTTAAATACATTGTCGCTTAACTTTTTTTTACTTTCATTAGTATGACATCATACAAGAAGTACCAAGGAAGTTGACCTAGTTCTTTTATGGATCTTTCCAAAATTTGTGATCATTGTGATATTTAGTTTAAGTCAGATAAATAGCCCACCCTAGGTAATTAATTACACCTAAAACATCGAAACTATTATCATAAATTTTGTAAGTAAAGTAAATTATTGTACAGAGACAATTGTACCCCATTGGATTTTCGTTAAAAGTCTATAAAAAAACATTATTTCGGTGTGGTTGGTGCCTCAAAGATGGCAATACTGATGTATTAAATCCGTTTAGTAGGTATTATGAAGTTATTAGGTTGTTGCGTGATAAAGTATCAAACACCACCCACACAAAAATTCTTGATTATATTATTAATAGTATTAATATTTTCTTTTCAATATATTAAAAACTGGTATAGGTTACTTTCTTGTCTAGTCTGTTTATCAATTAAACCATCTCTTTTAAAATCGAGTATTTGTTCATTGCAAATATAAAATGCCGTGACATAGACCGAGTATAGATACACTTTAACAGTTTGTTTTTTCATCTGTGATTCAATGATTTTGACACTATAGTATTTAATCCAGTCTTTAGGGATATTTATTACGAACCTTTGTATTATAAACATTTCTTCAAACGCTGGAAAAATAGTAAAAACTTGTATGCAAATCAGTAGTGCATGTTTTAGCGAGGAAACACAGGCAGTAACTTTTAATTTAAGTTTTATTGATATTATGAAAACAAGTTATAACAGGTGTGCGTTCTATGACGAAAAATTGGAACATTTCTTGAAAGTGATTGAAGTAAAATAGGTACCTTCACCTTTGACTGGATTAAGTTATCGTAACCGGAGATAGGTAAGTAATTAATTTAAAAAGTTAACACGTTGGATTGATATGAGTGGTTTAAAATTATCTAAATTGTGCCTTTGGCATTATTATCTTACAATAACACTTACTAATTTATAAACACAGTGTAAATATAAAACAGTTTCTTAAAATATTGATAACAGGTTAACGTTTATTTTTCAGAATATAATTAGAAATACTTTCAAAGTAAACAATCATTATATAGCTGAAAGCCAAACAATCAAGAAGATTGACAATTAAAAATCATAAACTTAATGGTATAAATAAGCAATAAGTAATAGTAGTACGGTACGGTCTACCTAACCTAATGATAAAAGTATCATCATGTTATCACACAGCGATTTACCTCCTTAGCTATCAATATTACGTTTATTTTAGAATTAGATACATCATAATATTGTGTCATCTAGTACATACATTCTTCATTTCAATCGTTTTGTATTTTATAAACATGCGCTATTCCGAGTAAGTATATGAATTACACTAAGTTATTTATTCGTTTAGAACCTTTCGGAAAGTAACATACATGTAAGTACAAATAATACGTGTACTTACATAATTGATAAAGTATCGCTACAAAACACCCAGATCTTTATTAATTATAACCTATTTGTATAAATATTATTAAATGAGAAGGAAACGATTAAAAATGGCGATTAATTGTTTGTTTTCCTAAACGTGGATTAGTAAAGATCTGAATCCCTAAAAAAACAATGTTATTGAACTATAAAGTGTTTCTTTCCCAATGGAAAAACAAAAAGTTACACTCTAAACAAGTTACATAAGACCCTGCGTGATATTAATATACCAGTAAGATTTCCTAAGCATTTTAGATGAACAGAAATTGAGCGGGGTGAAATATTTCGATATTGCTAAAGAAATACAACGAGTTGAGTTCTCGAAAGAATGTTCAAAGACATTTCATCCTCGCTCTATGTATTTAGCGTTATCGTTACTACAGAATTCCAATAATTTTACAATTTTGTATCATCTAATCTTAGAAGCTAAATCGATTACCAAGATTCTTAACCAGTTCTATTTTCTTAAACATATTTTTGTTCATTTAGCTTGTGGAAAATTTAACTAATAACAATTAGGTAAGTCAAAGAAATCCGCATTGATAGAAAATTTTGACTCACGAATTTAAAATCCAGATGAAAATACTTATGAAATTATGATACCAATTTTCAGGATAGAAAATATTTAAATGTATATGTTGATAAGTTGTAATCATAAGAGAGTCGAAGTTTGGATTAAGAGAACACAAGCCTACATTCCCCGCGTATTATTCGTTGGCGATCGATGGTCGCCGTCCTGCTTACAGCTGGTAGAGGTCGACCGAGCTGGTGCAGGTGGACATTTGCTTGGCGCGGGACGTGCGGCGCAGGGTGCCGCTCCCGTCCCGAGCTGAGGATCACACTTGCGTGAAACTAGCATGCAACGCCGTCTCCTCTTGGTTGATCTGGTTAGCCGGCGAGTAGTACTGCTAAAAAAACACGATATTATTCCTAGTCAGGATAAGGGCTTTAGTTAGCCATTGAACTTTTGAAACTTACTCCAGCGAAAGCTCCTCCGTTCCAGGGCAGGCGATCATGGTCACGTTGCGGAGTGCGTTGTGGCAAGGGTTTTCGCTCTGCTCGGGATGCCAGTCGCGCCTTAGCGGTTAGAGCGGCGCGCAGTGGCACATTCGCACGAGCCGCCTCTCGACGCCCATGCTGGCAGAACTCCATCAAAGCCGTCAACATAGCGAATACCATACCAGCCACAAGAACGTAAAATAATCCTGCCATTTGGCTCAAAGTTAACTCGTCGCCTTGGTTTTCCTGCGACCACAAAAAACACATAAATTACTCGTACATTGCACAAATATAAAAGACGTCATAATTGATAAATTACACAACTTACATGTCCGATTATGTCACATTCAGCCTTTGTAAACCATTTTCGAACAAGCGCTTGCAAGTCTCCGTCATTTTTAAGCGCCTGCAAAGCGAGGTTGATGCCATCCCTACAAAAAATACTTTCACATATACCGACACGATTTTTTACCAATTTATCAGAAATTCGCTGAGCATTACGCTGCAACTATTGTAGTTCGCGAAGCAAGTATCGCTTAAGCAAGGAAAATTACACTGACAAATAAAGATGCTTACCGCAACTTGGATCCTTTAGGTAACGCCACAGCAAAGTCCTTAACACCTGAGTTGGAAATCGTAACAAGCATTTCGCACGGATTAGCAATAACCGCAGGAGCGCTGGTTGATTTATCCAGAATGAATGCTAGCCAGCTGTGGTCGTCACCGGTTTCATCTTGAGGTAACCCTATATCTTTTAGGTGATCAGCGTTATCCTGTAAAGATGTTCCAAATAGAGTACAAGTAACAATTATGTAGTTGATATGGTTTGTGAACGAAAGATAAGGGTAATAAGATTATACAACTAACCTCAGGGCACATCGCTACTTTGCCATAGGATGGAATAGGTTCCGATATGCGAGACACTGTTAGATGTGAAGCTAAGTTAGCTGTATAAGTTGACACAATGATCAGAGTGAAGAACCACCACACAGACCCCAGAATTCGTCCAGAAAAAGATCTGAAAAATATGAAGCAATTTTTCTGACCTTCTGACGTTCTACGTACCCCGAAAGGTATAATTGGCATGAGTGTATGGATAAAAGGAATAATGTTCATTGTTTTTTTTACACTTTTTTTGCATCCAAATTACATTAAGCTATGAACCAAATTAATGTTTTAATGTTCATTGTTTGATGTGGGGAGAGTATAACGAAATTCACTATGAATAACTGATACACCAAATACCCATTTTCGTTTTGGTAAATATATTGGATTTTAAAGGTTTTACTGTCCGTCCGACTCAAGGTAGAAAAGTTTTAGAATATACTTCTTAAGTGTATTAGGTAAGATTGCCGTCAAAACTAATACACTTTATAAAATCAAATATTCAAATATACACTGACCTCGGTGTAATGTCGCTGCCTTGCTGCATTATAGAGCCCAGCGCAAACCACAACGAATTCCAAAAACTGAATTCGTTTGAAATTGATGTCTGAAACGTCGTAGGTTATTTAAATAAAAATAATTTGCTAAATAGATTTTTGAAAGTAAGTAAGAAGAAATGTGATGGTCTAGTACCTTGTTATTAGAGACTTCTGCATGTTCAGAGGAAGGAGTGTCGCTGTAAGATATAACCCGCCATTCGTACGGCGAAAATCTTGATACCAGGAATAGAACCACGCTCACGGCGCATATGCAGAATATGATGCATACCTACAAATAAAATAAATTGCATCTGAAATATTAAAATTATAACCGCAGCACTACAAAACTGTGTTGTATAAGTGGAATTAATTGACACGATACTTACATTAATCAACAATTTAATGATTATTGTAAATATTTAAATGAGAATATCAATCACAACTGTTGTTCATGATCAATTTTATTGAATTGTATTTCGGTCCGATTATAAACTTGTGACAAACTGTTTTAAAAGAGTTTGTTTTTTTAAGTACTTACCCAAATTTCTTTTGAGAGAGGGTGAAGGAAGCTGAATATTGCTGGAGGCTCTTTGGCTGTTTTTTTGCTCGGTTTAACGTCGAACGATAAAAATGGCTTGCTAAAGTCCACGACTGTTTCTCTTTCAATAGTCACAGTGAGCGGAGCTATGGCCATATCTACTTCCTGGGAAGAAGAGATAATAAGAATATTTAATTCAGAAAATATTAGCTTCTGGAAATTGTTTACAATTTAAATTGTATTTAAATACCAAGTTTCTCAACAAGCATTTGCTTCAAATGGTTCCAATAGGGTCCTTTGACAACAGTACCTACTGTAGTAATGTCTCTGAATTGTGAGATTTACATATTGTTCGAGAGAAGTTTTGGCGGAGTTCGCCGACTACGTTTTCCGATACAAGCCACATGAAACTGGAAACAACTTTGGTGTTTGCTGACTACGTTGACTATTTTTATGACGGTTGTTCTGTATAATCGACTTTCCAAATATTTGTATCCTTTTTTAGAGTTGGAGATTTTCTGTAAATGAGATACTAGGTACACTTATTAATCCATCTGGTGCTCTTAAAATAATACCGCAGGAACAGTACATATACAAGTATTTCTACTACATTATTAATACACATCCTAGTAGTTTTCTGTAGTACGGTTTACTATATCAAGTCGTCGATATCAAAGATATTATATGAGTACTTGATATATCCAAGTACTGTCCATTATAGACCTGTACAGTAACGAGACCGATAGGGTATAGGTTCGATGTGAGTAGTAAAGTATGGAGAAATTAGCAATTGTCTCAGAAAAATCATTCAATAGTTATTACAGAGTAATAACTTATAACTCTGTTTTATTAAAAAATAATATTACAATAAATATGAGGCGCCTTTTATTTTCTCATAGTGGTTGATGAAAAGTAGAGTGTAGCACTCGGGCGCAAAATATATTTTTTACTCGGGCGACGTACTTTGAATCCTTCGCTATGTTCAGGATTCTACTAAAGAATCCCTCACTTCGCTCTGGATTCAAAAAGCGCCCTCGCCGTAAAAATATTATTTTGCTCCCTTATAATACAATCTACTATTTTAATAAAAATAACAATTATTATAAGTCATTGTTATGTATTTAATCCTTATTACCAAATAAGGTTTAAATAATAGGTCTTTACCTATGAAATTGCCGATTTTTTCTCAAGCTTTATTTTATTCATAATTTATTTGATTGAACAGCTATTAGTAAAATTGTTTTTTATTTAAAACCTTGGCTATATAACGGAGATATTGAGTCAAATTAATACATATTTACTTCAGATTTATTTGCTGAAAAAGAAGCTCAAATATAGCTCGTTTCATCCGTTGCCCGTTTCATTGCTTATTTTTGCTGTACTTATCTTTGTTACAGTTACAACTTTCAATAAAGTAAGTATGATGAAAATTAACTTAATGTTGTCCAAACCTTCCCACAAAATTTTGCTAAATTTGGATTTCGCATTCCCGATAAAAAACCAAAAACGTTAGTATGAAAAATTTAGTTTTCCATAAATATTGTATGAAAAACGGCAATTTCATAGATAAAGACCTATTTAATTCCATATTTTACTGAATCAAAAAAACTAGATTTTTAACACGTAAAGTTTAAGTAAGTAGTGTAGTATAGTCGGGAACGAAGACGCGAGCATCCACGATACAAACTATCAGTACGCAAAATTCGTGTATGCATTGTAATCACAGATTTGAAAACAGCATTACAATATATACGCGAGCAGTTTCCTATGGCTGCGTTCTGGCGTTCTATAAAATGGAAAGACGCGTTAGCAACACTAAATGTAATCTCTTTTTTCCTGAAACGATTTTGAATAGACGGCTAATTTCAATTCTAATCTCCTTATTGAAAATCATTAGCAACCAACAAGTCGTTCTTTTTTCTATCATTTTTAAAAAATATCTGTCATGCTTCTTTTGTTTACAACAATGGACGTTTCGCGGGAAGTTTTTCGTGCTAAGATTTTCTATGATTATAAACGAGGTTTAACCTTTAAGGAATTGCAAGAAAATTTAAAAAGCTGCTTTTGGGGAGTCTGCTCCTGCGTTAGCAACAATTAGTTATTGGTATCCGTAATCAAGAGAGCTTAAACGATGACCCCAGACCTGGCCGACTACCAACTGCAGTAACTCATGAAAACGTTATCCGAGTAGAGTGGCTAATCCAGGAATATAGAAATATTATACATAAAGAAATTCAGGCCTAACTGAAGACCGCATCCCAGACAGTTTCCACCATCTTGCATGAGCACCTTAAAGCCAGGAAGGTTGCTTTGCGATAGATACCTCATTCTCTGACCAATGAGCAAAAGTCCCGCCGTGTAGATTGGTGCAAATTTATGCTGGAAAACTTCGAAGGAGGAACTTCGCAAAACGTTTTCTATATTCTTACATCTGACGAATCTTGGATCTACAGCTACGATCCTCTCACAAAGCAGCAATCCACGCAATGGGTGTTTGAAGAGGACGATGCCTACAAAAGTGGTTCCCGGCCGGAGCGTTAATAAAAAAATAATAGCGGTTTTTTTCGACGCATTGGACCAGTTGCTGTTATTCCGCTAGAAGATCGTAGAACAGTTACTAGCGAATGGTATTGTGAAGTTTGTCTGCCACAAGCTTTCGAGGAGTTGAATAATGAGCGCCCAAGTACCGGCGTCCGTGGCATTCTTTTTAACCAAGATAATGCGCCCCCTCACACAGCTGCTAGAACCGTGGACTATTTGACAACTTCAGGGGTACAAGTGTTACCACATCCTCCCTACAGTCCCGACCTAGCTCCGTGTGATTTTTTTTATTTTCACGGTGAAAAAAAATTTTTGTGGGCGAAGATTTAAAACAGTAGACGAAGGCGTCGAAGAATTCCGACAGGTATTATTCGACCTTCTTCAAGATGTGATTTCCAAATGTTTTAAAAGCTGTATAGGAATGGGAGGGGAATATTTTAAAAAAATATAAATATTTTTTATCATAGCTTTGCTACTTTTTATTGAACTAAAAACTATCGGAACAGCACACGTATTCGAGTATACTCTCCAGCCACCAAAGCTATTCTGTTTCCTGTATTTGTTTATTCTGGGATATAATCCATTTTGAGGTTTCCTGCATCCAAACATTATTTTGTTCTGTAAAGTTGCAAAGAGGTGCGAAAGAAATCCCGTTATAATAATTTTTTCACCACTACGTACATAATTTATAGATGCGTGCGATAAGGGAGCGACGTATGAGATTTATGCGGTCTAAGTTGCCTTGAAAAGGAAAACCATTTACGTTACTTATAGAGTTCTCGTTTCTTTTCTAAACCTTAGATATCATTTTTTACTAAAAAAATAAACGCGTTAGAGAAATTTGTGCCCTATTTTCGTAAAAGTTACAACGAGTGAAAAGTTCAATAAAAAAGCTAATTCAACTCCCAAAGATACCTTTTTCACCTTGAAAGTTGACTATCAGACAATATAAAACTTTTTCTTCAGTAATACTTCTAACTGAATAAGCTGAAGTTACGGTTTCTTTGTCCGCTGACGTCATTAAGAGTATTCACGAGTATGTGTGATTATGAAGTCAACTAAAGATTTAAAATAAATACAAATGAACCTTTTCTAACGTTGAAGATGCCACTGTTCAGTCGTACGATCCGCAATTTTGCATGACCGCATTTCATGTTCTTTTGTAAATCAGAAATAGAATTTCTGATTTAGAAAAGAATTATTAAATGATGAGTTAAGCCTATCATAAATGCATAATACTGTGAACGGTAAAATTATTAATAATAATTTGTTGAATTTATTTACTTGATCCTAAAAAAACTGAAGAATCATCCATTTAAAGTAGTTTTTGTTACTAGTAGGTATAATATATTTAGCAGGTAAGAAAAAGGAGCCACGTCAAATTGTTTATCGCAGTCAATGTACGCACCTTTCTCAAAAGTTCTCCGATCATTCCGTCCCAACCGCCAACTATTTTCGGATTCTCATTTCCGTATTTTCCGTCTTTGACCAACCTCAGCTCGTCTGTAAAACAAAACTTTTCTTTTTAATCAGTTCCCCTTCAGTATGTTACCTGCGAAACTTCAGAATGATTTATCGTGGCCAACTCTCTTTTGAGTTGGAATTAATTATCGTGTTCGCCAAATATCCCCTTTAAAGTCGGTTCAATAAACAGTAGAGTCGAAAAGTTCTTTTACAAAAGCTAATGACTGTAATATTGATAACTTTTAAGCGTACCTATTGATGGCAGAAAGTTAGATGACCTTTATCCGAAAATGACTGTAATGTTAATAACTTTTAAGCGTAATTATTGAGGGCAGAAAGTTAGATAACCTTTAGTTGCTAGGAAAAATCCGTCATTAACCATAGGGAGCGATCGATCATAATCGGAGCTTGAAATGAAAGCTACCTACGTCACAAACTTACTTACACTTGATCTCAAGTTTATCTGCCAGCATTTTGGTTAGGTCCACACAAAATCCTTTGTACGGATCGTTAGGTGCGATTTCGAAGTCCGTTTCTCGCATAATGTACGGGGGTTCCTCTATGATCGACACTGTGTAGGTCTTGTTCCGCTCGTATACGCCGGGAATGCTTAGCGGTTGCATTTTAGACCCAACTGGCACCAATCCTTTGTTGTCGTACCACGTCCCGATCTACAAATTGACATTATGTATTCAGTAATAGACGGAAAAAATTAAATAGTAAGAAAGTATTTAAAAAATCAGACATTCCCGGGAAAAACGTTTCGGTAAATAGCAAATTTTCTTTGTATCTTTAATTGTATTTTATGTCTCTGTGTGCAAATAAAGTACATTGAACAATTTGTTTGAAGAAAGAATCAATTATTCTTTGGGTGTATTTGTGAATAAATGTTATATTAGGGCTTATAATTAAATTGTAAGTAAGTCTTTGAGCAATTTCCATAAAATGGTGTCACGCTTATTTGTACTGTAAGAATTTTTAAAGGTATGTTGCGGTTTTCGCGTAAATAAGTTTTTTGATTTACCTTGATTTATTCATAAATACTGAGCATTATTAGTGCTTACGTTTATTACATAATGGTGTGACTTTAAAATAAGCGATTCTTCTCATTTTGCTTAACAACTTTCCCCAAAGAATTGACATCAAATTCTCAAAAAATGCCACTTCCGAATCTGATACAAGTCAATGTTTAAGTTCTAAGGGGACTTTAAGATATTTTTTTTCATATTTCAACCTTTGTTCCTTGGGGAAAGTGGACTGATTCACATCCTTCATTTTCACTAACTTATTTAATGTGGTGACATAGATTCTCAATATTAAAACGTTGAAAACCTTCTCACCTTCACCATATCTCCATTGACGGTCATCTCCATTACTTGTAGAGTAAAATTTCGGCGGTGACCTTCTTCGTTGAACCTGATAACGCCCGTCAATCCATCTATCTCCGTCTGAAGCAAGTAACATGATCGACTCTTGTTTCTTAATAACTTTTTATGTGGACTGTATAGCTCGCTATGCAGGTTAAGAAAGTTGAGAGGGTTACATTTTATATCACATTTTGGCGAACGTGTTCAAACGTAAGGGACAGTTAGCAAGTGTGAAGGCGGCACCTCGAGAAACCTAATAAGCTGACATTCACCCAACGTGTACCTAACTTCAAATCATAGTGTGCACCTGTGCTGAATGTTTTACCCCTACAACTCTAGATTTAAATTTTGCAACAACATTATTAGGTAACAAACATGGGGTCGTAAAAATTTAAAAAAACCCCGACTAAAAACCTCTAAAGTAAGCAAATATCTTTGTTGGCCTTTTAACTTTATTAAACGTACCTATTAATATTTTGATGATGAACGTCGTCGGGGACCGCTAAGTGAAGGAGTATACCTAATTAGTTCCACCAAAGTTACTAATAGGTAATTTTAATGAAATTAACAGGCAAAGAAAGATATTTCGTATTAAACTCTTTGGAATTTAGAGGTTTTTATTTGAGCGTTTTTAAAATTTTTAATTCAATCTTTACTTTTATACATTTTATAATACTAGCGGATACTAATCCTCGTATTCGATAAAGGTTACCATGTGGCCTCGATCACCGTCTATCTAACTAACACCTACTCAATGAGTCTATTCTTATGAGCCCAAACACGCTAATATGATGCAAGTTTCTGAGAAATTGGGTATTCAGCAGACTATTCGATGGTACAGCATTAACCCAAGGTTAGCATGTCTTGTAAATACCACAGAAGGTACAACATGTTTCAAAACAATCGGACCTGTGAAAATCAGGTAGACCCTTTTGTCAAGTATGAGGTGATGATATTCAAAGCCTGAACAAAATAGCTAAGAACTATCTCGATCACGTCAGTTTTCAAACAAAAAAAACGCATCAAAATCGGTCCATTCGTTTAGGAGCTACAATGCAACATACAGACACACAGATACACAGAAATACAGTCAGACAAGACAAACTTATGACGCTCCTCTTTTTCCATCGGCGATTCCATTCACAATGTATGTTAACAGAAATAGGAGGGATACTTGAAATCAAACGGGATCACCATTTGATTGAAATAGTTCCACTTTGTTTTTACCAATTACGCATTGTAATATTAGCTTTCAGAACGGTGTACACATATCGATGAGATTAGTTCACAATGCTATAATGAGAACATTATAAAATTCCGGCTACAGTCTGCTCTGGTTTTAAAATTAAGAAAAAAAATGTAAACGGGGCCTTAAGCGTCTTTCGAAATAGCAAATATCATTTAAATACTTATATATGAGAAACGAAACTTAGGTACAAAACCAGTATAATACTCACACCACAACAAGAATAAAGAGAGTAAAACTTAAAAGTTTTAGTTTTCAAACAGTAATCGTACGATGCGATATACTATATCCCCCACAATAACTTTGACCTGCCACGTATCCACAATCATGATTCATAAATAACGAAGTATTCGCTCGCATCGTAATTGAATGTATGAATTGACATCAATCATTCGCAAGAGCTATAGGGAATTTGAAAAGGCGAACATTAAAAGTAAACACTACTTTTCAGGGAGTTGAGATAAAGCCAGTGGATTTAAAGATTATGTAGTACGTACTTCTTAGGGCACAGAAGCATTGAACATTTTACAAGTGGAACTGGCTTGATATCTCTGCTCTGTGAAGCGCGTTGCTAAAAGTTGTAAAGTATTTGTTTTTACCTTCTTAATCATGCGGGATATCTTGTCTCCGTGTTCATAGGGAAGTACTTTGCCTTTAGGGTTACAGTCGATGGTTCTGGCGACGGTTGCATTTGCGTTGCGACGAACGTTTGGCTTCAAAAGGTCTGGTTTTTTACGCAACAGGCGTAGTATAGAGTCAACTAGAACTTGAACTGCATCGTACATAAGCGCTGCTTGTGCCTGTTTTTGACAGATCGTAACATTAGTCCACACTTAAACGACATCAAGTTTGAAATTAGATTATCTGCCGTACTCAGATACGTCAATTAAAATTAATAAGTAATTAAATGTCATCCTATCCTTGTTTATATCAACAAGAGTGAAACCGACAACAACAGAGTTTAACAGTACTTAACTTTAATTAACGTCTCTGAGTACGGCAGTATGTGTTCAAGATGTCAGAAAACTAGCTAGAATGACAACGGAGGCTTTTAACGTATTTGCTTATCTTACATGTCAATACCTTAAAACCTTACCTTTCAAAATAATTGAAATGCTATCTGACATCAAATCTTTATTAAAATACTAGCATTCCGCCCGGGACTTTGTTCCCGTGGGATTTCTGGAAAATTATGTAGCCTATGTCCATCGGGGATAATGTAGCTTTCCAACAGTGAAAGAACTTTTCAAATCGGTCCAGTAGTTTCGGAGCCTATTGAATGCAAACAAACAAACAAACAATCAAATCTTTCCTCTTTATAATATTAGTGTAGATTACTAGCTTAGTATAGATTATTTCTTTGGACATTTAAAATTAAAATATAAAAAATACACTGAAGAATTTAATATCGTGAGTTCCGTTACTGAAACAGAGATACCATCAAAAGTACTTTATAAACAAACATCGGGCAAAATTAAATGACTTAATAGGTAGCTTGAGAGCCCCAACAAGATTTTCGCAAAAAAGAGTCTTCAAAAAGTTCGTCTTTTGAATATTAATTAGAAATTCATAATGATTTTGAGGGCGTGTTCTCGCAAATTGTCCCGTTCTGTGCTTGATATTGCTATCACGTAAATATGTAATGGCGTTCTCCCCTCCACTGTCGGGTAACCATCTTACTAACTGACACCTGAATTTCTCGTTAAAAACATCTTTTACGCACATGTTTATATAAACAGCGGAAGTTTAAGCCGACTACTTCTATCGTCCTAGTAAATAAGATACTTTAGATTTTTATTAATATTTCTCTTTTAAGTTGAGAATAGAGTAGGATGAATATTTTTGATCATACTTTAAGTACCTATCCGTATTTAATGTCAGAGGCCTGAAAATTCTAACGCCTAGCCAAGATTAAAAACATTCTGTATGTTCTATGAAATAGGGCATGACTTCTGCGTTGCGGAGGTCTGATGATAGAGTCTTCTATGTACAAGCTATAATTCTCCTGATTTATATAATATAATTATTTATATAATATAAGTTTATACAACCATTCACAAAATATTTACAGGAAAAAACTAAGAGTATAATAAAGATAGTAATCCCTCATAGGTACTGCAAGATGTCTATTGGGGGGCGATTAATTAAACAGCTGGATTCTTCTTCAATCACTGATATAATCAAAAAACAGTATTTTCTTCGTTACAAATCTTTTACTTTTGTAATACATCCACAGCTTGTAAATATTAGACACCGCTAATTAAGTGCTATTGCACGCCTATGACCGAATTTACACTTCTTCCGCGAGTTTATTACAATGAATGCACAAAGATCAAACAATGAATGGCGCAAGGCCAGATCTTCAATCATTTCGAATCATGACATCGAATACCATTTCAAACCTTTGAAATTGATATTCGAATTATCTTCTTCGAAATGATCGAATGAGAAAGAATTTGCGTTATGCCCGATCCTCCGTGAAGGTCTGCATACCACAGTACCATATGGTCGACTGAATGCGAGTTGTGTTGACCTTAAAGGGGTTGGATGTGTCGACTGAGCCCACGGGCTGGATTGGCCGATTAGTGGGTCGAATCAATCATAAATAAAACCAAAAGTAGTCACCTGAGTCCGCGTCCAGAATAGACTGTATCCTCAGTTGACCCAAAAGTCTACAAAGCATAGATTCCAATACTTTTCAAGCATACATTTCACAAGAATGACAACACAAGTTGTCTGCCAGAATTAAAGTAACTTACCGAAATTGAATCCTTCTTCCATACATCGATGAAGTCTCGAACCATTTTCCTCGAAGAATCTAGAAGCCTAAATCCAGTTATGTTGATGGCACCGAATTCAGAAACTTCCCTTTCCCAACGATCGTCCATCACCTGTAAATTAGATAAATTATTCACTTAATCGGTCCTCCTGTACGAATGCGAGACATGGCTTGTGAAGAAGCCAATGGGCAAGGAGATTCTTGTAAGAAAATAACGCTAAATTGGGCACATCTTGAGGAGACCCAATAACCACCTGTCCAAACAAAGCCTAATATGGCAGGCTTGTGGCACAAGAAAGCCAAGCCATCCTCGAACTACCAGGAGGCGGTCTTTTGGTAAAGAGACTGCATGAAATGGTCTCGGCTGGAACGACATCAAAGCTGCCGCACTAAACCGAGAAGATTGGAAATCCTTTCTGAGAGCCCTATGTCCCTGATGAGGGATAACAGGATTACATCATTATCATTAAATTAGTCGAATCACTTTTTTATTAATATTTTATAATAATAATAATTTTTCCGACAAAAATACAATGCAAGGTGTGATAAATAAAAAAAGCACGTACGAAATAAGAACTAAAAAATAAATTGTGATTTTGTAAAATAACAAGGATAGTCCGTGTACAGATTTACAAGTTAACGGTAGAGAGCAGAGTTAGTTTTATAAACTTTTGAAAAGAGGACGAAAAAAACAGCTTTGAAACCTTGAGGGTTTTCAGTCGTTAGAATATCTTCATTTTTCTTGAAAGTAGTTCAAACTAGGTGTTGATGTTGATGAAAAAAAAACAAGAATTTTTGCTTCCCGATATCTTACGTACAATGCAAAATAAATTTCTTTATACGCAGAAAAAAAATCAGACTACACTAAACTTCGCCTTAAAACTTGAATGTAGTGTAAGTCCGAGCTTTAATACAAGAAAATCTGCTTAATTCAGGTTACTCACGAGTCCGCTGAGGAAATAATGATAGTTCCTGCGCCCGAGTTGCACGTCACGTACGTGAAGAATTAATGATTCTTTTGCAAGTTGAGTAGAAGAATCTAGTATGACGTGTTTGGTGCTCCAACGATCAAGCTTTTCTATGGCGCGGAGAAAATCCACCACCTCAGTAGCATTGGTCACTCTTTTCACGTTAGAAATCCGAAACGTAGCGTTACCCGGTTGTAGAGTCTGGTACAATTGCTGCAGGCGAAGCAAGCCTGAAAAAAATAAAGGATTAGATCGGGGAAATGTAGTTATTTCATAACATAAGATGCACAGTTGATTATCAACTAGTTTCGCGTGCTTTTTGAACACATGGTGTACGAGATTTGTATCGCACGCTTTTTATTTGGTATTACATGATAGCACGGCTTAGTTTTAATATAAACATGGTTTGTAAGCCGCAATAAATATTATTAATAGGAGTTCAAAGTATAGTGGAAAACTTTTTAACTAAAAATTAAGCTCAAAAATAGCTCCTTTCATATGTTGCTCGTTTCAATGATTATTTCGCACTAACATTTTTACGCTTGCCGCTTTAAATAAACTAAAGCCCTTCGCACACGGCGCTTTAGCTAAGCTAAGCGCGTTGTACGAAAAAACTACAAGCACATACATCGTCAAACAAGTCGGCATACGAAGCCGTGTGGTATTGCTCTCGTGCTACGCTATGACCCCGTGTGTGAAAGACCGTAGTATGGTCTTGGTGAGGTCAAAGTTATCCGAAACATCCCACAAAAAATAGTGAAGTTTGAATTTCGCATTCCTGAGCAGTATCCAAAAATGTTTGCATGGAAAAATCTGTTTTCCTGACTACTTTTTTGGAGGACGGCAGTTTCTTATTTAAAGACGTAGTATTATTGTAAGTACTAGATTAACTTCTCTCTGATTCCTAGCCCTTATGTCTCAAACACGGTGGGCTTGCAGCCAAACAGAAAAGTGTTTCAGGTGTCTAGTAAAAGACTTCGCTAACGATTCTTCAAATAATGAATATGACTGATTTTGAAAAATAATGTGTATCATGTAATCGCAGGCCGGTGTGCAGGGATAATTTCTATTATCTCTCCTACGGATAGTCACGGTAATTATTATAGTAGAAATTGATACAGTTCGATCATTAATTCAAAGATTTGGGCTGAGTATTGAAGTAATACTGAGTTAGTGAATGAGTCTAGACTTCGGGAAGCATTAGTAACAAAGTTAAACTACTATGTAACGAGTCGTGGTTTAATGACTGAACGGGTTTAGCCTTGTAAGGTAATTAAAAGTTAAAAGTAGGTAAAATTAAATATGTAAAATATAACAAGTAGCTTACATAAATTCAAAGTGTACCCCCGGGGACACTTTGAATGACGGCTCTCAGAGATCAGTTAACAGTGTACCCACATTTCGTCGACTTTATTAGACTGAGCGTGATGGGTTGCTCTCCCAGAGCCACCCGTTCAGTGAATTTCAAACTGTTTCAACTAATTTTATGACCCACTTCCACCCCACAGGGGTTTAGTTGGACTCAATTTATGTCAAAAATAGGATACTTTGAATCGATTTCAAAAAGAAACAATCTTAATTCTAGTATATTAAAAAAAATTACGTATTATTTACTCCCTTCGCAACTGGTTTTCGAGAGGTGAAGAGTCCCTTTTGAAGAAGAGTCCCTTTTTACAGATTTTCTCAAATTTTAGGATAACTATATAAGCTACGACAAAATAGTCAGTGACTAAATTATGTGTAGGTATTACTGACAAAGTAAATACATAGTATAAAAAGGGGAAGTAGGTTATCTTCATCCTAACGCACTGCGCGCGGCTTGTATGTGTGCGCCATCGCATCTATGCGTCACCGCACGCACACTCACACTCAGCATAGTATGAAAAGCCCGCCGAGATTTTGTTGAGTTTGCGTGCGGCGACGCAATAGATACTACGGCGCACACATACAAACCGCGCGCGGTGCTTTTTTATGAAGATAACCTACTTCCCCTTTTTATGCTATGGTAAATACATTTGTTTCATGTTGATACGAGTTATTGTTTCCGAGATATACAGTGTCAAAGTTTACTAAAAATGTGCAGATAGCTAAAATGAAACATTCAAAACAACATCCTTACTAATATTATAAACGCAAAAGTTTTTGTGTATGGATGGATGTATGGATGTTTGTTCAAACGGCTGGACCAATTTTGATGAAATTTGGAATGGAGGTAGCTGACACCCTGGATTAACATATACATAATTTTTCCAAATTCCCACGAGAACGAAGTCCCGGGTGAAAAATTAGTACATTATATTCTTACAAGAAATGCATAAATGTTGTAGGCAATTATTTTTTACTAGTTTTCCACCCACGGCTCCGCCCCCGTGGACTGCAGGTTACATCGTGCCCAGCTGTAGGATAAAATGTAGCCTATGTCCTTTCCCAAGGTCTGATCTACCTCTGCACCAAATTTTATCAAAATCGGTTCAGTAGTTTAGGCGTGAAAGCGTAACAGACAAACAGACAGAGTTACTTTCGCATTTATAATATTAGCTTTCCGGTTGCAGCTCCGCCCGCGTGGATTACAGGTTATGTTGTGCCCAGCTGTGGGATAAAATGTATGTCCTTTCCCAAGATCTGATCTAATTCTGTACCAAATTTCATCCAAATCGGTTATCTAGTTTAAATGTGAAAACGTAACAGACTGACAGAGTTACTTTCGCTTTTATAATATTAGTAAGGATAGCAAATCATTAATAATCATTATCTTCTATAATTTTTTTGAAACTTGATCCTGTTATTGCGTATAGAAAAGTTTGAGAAACTGGTACGTTCATCGAATAATTTTTATTCACGCCATGAATTTATACGTCCCAAGCGTCCAGGTTCAATGATTTTTCTGTGTAGGCCAAGTAAAAATAAAATCACAACAAGTTAATCATTTATTCCCTGTTATTTAGACTGTTATTTGAATTGTCATCGTTTGTGAGTAAACGTATCCCGTGAAGGTGATATAAAAAGTTTGGAAACATTTTCAAATAATTTTGGGCAACATACGCAGCGTCATTCGCCAAACTAATCAATATTTAACACCAAACCAAAAATATCAGATTTATTTACGCCTCGCAATCACGTATGGAAAATAACATCTGCCAAATGTCCATCTCTCGCTACATAACAAATGCAAGCTCTTTTCATCGAGTTTTTCATCACATTTTAGAATACTTCCAAAGGTTCAAGATATCGGCCTGGTAGCATAGATACGTCCCTTTAGATACCCCCACAGAACATAGGACCTACATTCATCTTTTAACCAGATGATTTTTTTAAATTAAATCTTGTAAATATGGATACTTTCTTATTGCATTGCATCTAAATATGTTCGTCGCCATTTTTAATTTTAAAATAATTATCATGTCTGTGTCATTTTTCATTTATATCAATATTATACAATTCAAAGTTTGAAGCCATGGACACTATGGACAGCATAATTACATTTGTATAGGCAGAACATCAGAAATGTATTATTCTTTGTTCAAGATTTAATAAGAAAGTATATTTCATCTGGGTAACAGATGGGTACAGGTCGATATACCTCGGATCAAAGATCGTTCTGTTTACAGACCATTTAAAACAGTTAATTTAGTCACTAATGTCCTTATTTCCATTTCGGTAAAATTATTAACCATGTTATTGTTTCCAAATTTTATAGACGGTTGTCCTCGAGACGACTGTCCACGACGGCGCGGCGTCCAGTTTTAATAGCTTCCCTTGGTTTTATTTTTATTCCTTGGTTTTATTACTCACTTAAATTTTAAATAGTAACCCTCAAAAGTTTCGCTAGTTAATTTAGAGACAACTAATATCAACAAAAAAGAAGATGGCTCGTTTTACTGTAGTGCTGTGCCCCAACAAGTTACAGCAATAATCAATGCAACATACGAAAGAGTCGAGGGCTCGCTAAACGGGAACGCAACGCTACCTACAGTTACCTACTCAATGGGGAATCGTAAGTTATTATATTCTGTAAGTGGGGAACGCCGAACGAAGTAACATAACAATAAAAATGACTGCATGCGAGTAAGTCAAAATGACAGACAGACAAATGACGTAGAATTGGCATAAAATATGACTATCTAAAAAAATATCCCGGTCCAGCCTTCATGGACCAGGCAAACACTCACCACGGACATTTTATATCAGTACGAACTCCATGGTGAATGATGGAAAAAATGTAATTTACACCAGTTCTCGCCATTTTTGGATAGTTTTCGGTTGATAAATAATTACAATATCTTTTTATTATTGACTTTATTTCCGCTGCATTAACAGTGATTTCCCTAATATTTATAATAATCATTCATTGTTAAAAGATTTTTAACACAAATATCAACTGTGTGACTGTTGGGTCTTCATCGGGTCAAATCATTTGATATCTTTGATTCATGTTCCCGTGGGATTTTTGCCAAAAGATGTGAATTTCATTACCAGCACCCTAGAAAACCTATATAACAAATTCGTATCGATTTAATCTAAACCTTGATTTCCCATTTCATAAATAACCATTTGCCAAACATTTTTATGTTACATTTCGGTTTTTATACAGGTTTGCTGAAAGGAGAATTACACCTAAATGTTTTTTAAACTACACCAAAAAACGTTTTATAAAATGTTTTAGATTTCTGAAAAAGTCTTTACTGAGGGGTGAAATGGGGAATCCGGAACTGAAAATCGGGAATCCGGAACTGAAAATCGGGAATCGGGTATCCGATATTTGGAAATTGTGCTGGCAGCTTGGTCTGCTTTCTAATAATGAGAAAGACACATGAAAAGGCACGGAGTGTGGTTTGCAGACGTGATTTCGACACTTTTAAGAATAAAAAGGCGTGCACGCCGACAAGGGACGATATATTAAAACTTAAAAGTGCGAATATTTTGTAAACTGAAACTGAACGAGAAACAGACAGTAGTAACTACGGTGAACAGTCCGAATGCATTACGGCTGGGGCACCAACCTTAAAATTATGTAGGTAAACAATGATTCGTCCTTTTAGGGATGTATATGATAATTTCATATATAGGCGTGTGTAGCATGGCGCCTGTAGTTGAAGTCTTGTCAACTTCAACTACATTAACCGCCTAAAAGGTGGAATATCGAGTTGGGTCACCAACTATAAAGAAATGTAACCTCAGGCAGTAGTAGCTTCGGCGAACAGCCTTTCGGTATTGGTTTACTGAAAAAGACACATTAAACACTGGAGCTACGGCTCGAGCTCTTGAAGAGCCGGAAGGCGGTCTTCAACATGGGCGTCGGGAAGCCGACTTAAAATAAACTTATCGGACAGCCGACATGAAATAAACTAATTAGAGTCCGGGAGCGGGCTGTTAAAGATACTAATAGATGTAAGACCTTGCTGAAAGATCGTAGCACAGGCAGTCCAGGCTATGACCCAACCAAGGGAGCTGCCAATTGCTTTGGAGTTCTCGGGCAAAGACCCACCCGATCGGTTTCAGCCACAGAAGTGGTTGTGCCGATCCCTCAAACAGTCTTCGGACTGCAACGTTCCTCAAACAGTTTTCGGACTGCAACGATACTGAAGGGACCAAGTGTTGCCGGTGGGGGTCGCCTTATAATCCGCACAGTAGTAGTGCATGTCGACCATAGGAGGGAGCGATGGCCGGAGCTCCCTCCCTCTTCACCCCCATAAACTATATGTTTGTCTAACCAAAATTGCTTATTCAGGGGTGTTGAAGAGACCAGTAACGAATAAACAAAGATTGAGATACCAAAGTACTTAAAAAGGCTCTGGGTACTATGACGAAAAATAAACACAACTTAGGGATCCTTGGGAAAGATAATTGCCTTTGCCAATGACTACGGTCATTGCCATTGCAAATGACTACGGTCATTGGCTATTTTATAAAGAGATTAAATAGTCTCTAGAGAGAAGGAGTGGAGACATTGATCCTTGAGAAAGATCATTGTCAGAGCCAGCGACTACGGTCGTTGGCAAATTTTACAACAGATTAAATAATCTTTAGAGAGAGAGAAACTTGAAAGTTTGGTGGACTTTCAAGTTAACAATTATTATATTGTGGAGAAAGGAATTAGTCACAAGTCTAAAACACTCTTCACGTGTTGTTGAATCTAATTTATTTTAGAAAAACATGACTGTTTATATTGCTTACTAGCTCTCTGCCCGGGACTTCGTTTCCGTGGGAATTCGGGAAAATCATGTACCCTAGTCCATCCCGGCTAATGTAGGATTCTTATGGTGAAAGAATTTTTCAAATCGGTCCAGTAATTTCAGAGCCTATTCAATGCAAACAAACAAACAAACAAACAAACAAATAATCAAATCTTTTCTCTTTATAATATGTATAGATATCTGTTAAGACTCGTCAATAAAACTTGCGCGGACAGAGCGACTTCTTGCAGATTCGTCTTAGGTTGATTTAGGTTAAACAAGCGAGAGTTGAATTGCTAGTTCTGCCCGCTTTTGTCACTTTACAAGACTTTTATTTGGTTATCCGAGTATCAATAGCAAATATTGCACTTTTATTTATTTGCATTGCATTGATTATTTGCTTTATTTGTCAACGTTACTTTATTTGTTTTATTACGTTACTATTTATATTACCATTATTAACGTTAGTACTATTATCTAGCTACGTAGAAAACGAAGTCTTGGCGTGCCTGTACCCGGTTGGACCGCTCAGTAGAATTCAAAATCAGATGAACTCGTAAATTAGGTTTATTCTACCAGTTCATTGACCAGTACCTTTTGAAGTATTTCATGTCTGAACAAATCTAAACAGTAGGTACCTATTCAAAACAACGAGATGGCTTTGGTTTTACCGACAAGGCTACATACAAGTGCGTGAGCCGAGTTCATTGGAAGTCGTTCTTGGATTTCCGTAAAATCCTGTTTAATTAGTTAATTTTTAAAATAGAATTCTTGTTAAGGCTTTATTGAAGAAAACATGTTGCTCTTTCCTTATTCTAGAAAAATAACATGGCAGAATGTTTAGAAAAACAAAGAATTAGGCACCCAATAACAAAAATATATCGAAATTTTTATCCTTATTTGTTTTATCTCTTAAAACTCTTTTTTTCTAAAAATGCTACACCTAATTATGTTGAAAAACACAAATCGATTCTTTTGTTTGTCACAGAAACAGTAAAATAACAAGTCAATACTGTTTATAGAAACACCCATGTTAATTCTATTTGCCTCTAATTTATAACGTGATTGATTAAAACAGTATAATCATAATCCCAAAGAGGTAGGTATAAAAACATTGATTTTACTGTTTTAAACAAGATGATAAAAAACCTCCTAGCTAAATTGAAAATCCTGAACCAGTATCACTCAAAGAACACATTTAGGAAAAAAAATCTTTTATATTTTTTCAATGGGAATATGTAGTTAATTTTTTGCCTAAACGTAGACATTACTCCTACACCAGGCACGCGAGAGGTGTGGGTAGCGATCGGGGGGTGCACCCGAGTGGTGTCTACGTTTAGGAAAAAATAAAATAAATAAAAAACAAAACAAAAGTGTTCTGTAAGTGATACTGATTCAGGATTTTGAATATAGCTAGGAGGTTTTTTTTCACCCTGTATATTTTTTCGTAATCGATGTGATAGAAAATGCCCATATTCAAATTACAAATCTGTTTGTGAACGCGGAACAACTATTACATTATGAAACTGTGACAATCTATTACAATTATGAAACTGCCAACATTGGGCAAAAGGAAGAATACTTTCCAAACTCTCAAAAAGTTCAGCTGGTCTCTTTAGTGTTTTCTCGGACATCTCCATCCACACCACTTCTAAACGAATTATTGGACTCATTATTTTTGGCAAGTCTGTGTATTTTGAAATACGAAATAAAAAAATAAAACGACATATTCTGTTAGAGCCGCTGATTATAAAAATTGCATCTATCGTGAAATTCGAGACGGTAGACGTTGTTTCGGGTCTAATTAACCATACTAGGATTTCATTTTGTAAGTTTTATGGGGTGTAAGATTACATCTTGTGTCTAGGAAAAGGTTTTTGAAAACAAAAATTAGGGTCATCTTGGTTTTAGAGTCTGCTTTCCGGGCTTCTTCACCCTATGCTGTGCTTGACAATAATACGAATCAAACTTGTCTAGACTCGACGAGATTATGTAGTTTCATTACAAAGTTTCCAGGATGTCAAATTCTAGTTCCTTCATTAGACCTTTTTTTTTATTATTAAGAATGGGTTCGCTCTTGACCACAATCTAGCTTGAATGAAACGAGCCAAAACTCGAACGTGTTGCGCTGTTTTATTATATAACTAGCTTTCCGCCCGCGGCTCCGCCCGCGTGGACTACAGGTTATATCGTGCCCAACTGTGGGATAAAATGTAGCCTATGTCCTTTCCCAGGCTCTAATCTATCTCTGTACCAAAATTCATCAAAATCGGTTCAGCGGTTTAGGCGTGAAAAGGTAACAGACAGACAGACAGACAGACAGAGTTACTTTCGCATTTATAATATTAGTAGGGATTCTCACGGTTGCCTTTCGGCTCCATGCAGAAGATCAGCTTTATATCTTAGTAATATTACATTGACATCCGACTCACATGAGCGTTAAAACATAAAAACTTACAGTTTCTGTGGTTACCGTTCTGCAAGCCGTTTGGGTGAGGGTAAGCCTGTAGAAGAGTGTGAGATACTTGGAATAAGTCGGGTAAGACCCTATCGCCCCTTTGCGTAATTATACTAAGTATTTGCTAACTTTTTACCTTCAACAAACAACGGAAACCTGCACTTTATAAATTGCCAGATGCTGTTTAGGGATTGTATATGACACCGGACGATTGTAAAAACTGTATTGTTACCATTTCAATAGTGAATTACGATTTGTATATCTCATTTTACAGTTTCCTAATGATTTCAGGGATTAAATAGAATGCCTATAATCTCTGATCTCATACTTTGCCGGTAACATTAATAATGGGTTCTCTCTTGATCACAATCTAGCTAAGAAAGCGAAGAATAGCAGACACGTATTTTTTTAAATTAAATCTCTGAGGGATGACAATGCTACTTTTATGTAGATTTGACAGAAAAAAAAGATGTTTACATCTTTTCAGTGCAAAATTTAGGCGGGTCGCTTATATGGTTCCTAACCCCCGGCGAAAAAAGAAGTGCGTCATAAGATTAACGTATGTATAATGTTTATGTCTATTTGTCTATGTCATCGTAGTTGCTAAACGAAAGGACCTATTCTGATACGGTTTTCTTTGTTTGAAAGCTGACGTGATCGAGATGGTTCTTAGCTATATTTATTTTATTGCTTGTAAATTGATATTAACAAGCAAGTCTGCATAATTAAACTTGTAATTGTTGTAGATTAGATACTTAGAGGCTTCACTGAAATTGAGAGCCTTATTAAACGCATTTGTAATGGAGTTTTCAAATTACGTGTCCCAATTCAAACTCAAAAAGTCGCGAAACAATATTTTACGTTTCATAATGTAATCTTTTATCTTGATGGAAAAGTTTGTGTGCGAATTTTTATCACACAAACTTCCACTCTTAAAACACTTCAAATACATCTTCAAGCGTCACCCTTTGCTGAGAAAAAAGGAGAACGGGAAATATAATTATATTTAACTATTTTATACTATCCTTAATGTTGTGTTATTTTAGCTTTTGTTTTTACGAAATGTTTTGACTGGTAAAAGAACATGTCGCCATTACTTAACGTAAGTATTTTTACTGTTTATTTACACTAATATTATAATGAGAAAAGATTCGGTTTTTGTTTGCAGGCTACTGGACCTATTTCAAACTTTTTTCACCAATGGATGACGGCAACAATGACGGATATACGTATGCTATATAAAACGCATACGAAGTTGTGGAAAAAAGCCAGTTTCGAATAAAAATTGAGACGCCGTAACAATTTTGTACTAATGCTATCCACAGAGAAAAGAAAATTTGATGAAAATGTCAATAGAAGATGAAACACGCCATTCATCACTAGGTTTCATTATGCAGCTCCCGATTTGGCGCTTTTGTCATAATTTGAGGGTAATATCCGCGAAAAGATTGAACGCGTGACGAAGACGTCGCGAGAAGAGGGTTGACGTGTGGGTAATGAAGGCGTTATCGTCGGATTTGTCGAGCCTCGACCATCTCACGGCTGCACAACACGAAGTAACAAGCAGTAAAGTATCTCGTTTTTGATGCCACTCTTTCATTTTCACCTGTAAGGTGGTTATCACACTGCACTAGACAGCTCTCCGGAGTGCGGTGTTGCGGTTTTTAACCCCTACTGTAAAATCTTAGCGCGGTGTCCAGTGCAGTGAGTGTGATATCCGCCTAAAATAAATCTTAGTTATAACCCCTACGAATTAACTTGAGACAGGCCGATGACGTTCAATGTACGGTGTGCAAAATGATAAAATATCAAAAGAGAGTCGAGACACGTATCCATAACAAAGATGCTTATCTTTGTACAGGGTGGCGCAAAAGTCGAGACGGGGTTGCAATAGGTTAAAACTTTTTTTTTTTAATTCATCTTATTTATTATGATATAATAAAATAAACACCCATGGAGATTGGAGATATCTTTCAGTTAGGTTTTAAAAATTACATCACGTAAATGACTACCTTTTTCAGCCCCACAAATATGGGCTATTTCGCAAGGATTTCTCATTACTTTCCACAAAACATGAAGAGTTAGCAACCGTATTTTAGCTCGGATGTTTGCCTTCAGTTGCTTGATTGTCCTGGGTTTATTATCAACACCTTGTCATTTTGCACACCGTGAATTCAAAATAACGTCATCGGCCCAGGTCTCAAGTTAATTCGTACTAGATTTATTTATAATATAATATACTGAATAAGTTTTCAATTTTTTGCGGTATATCTCTCCAATGGGCAAGCAGCACTAATTATTATGATACTTCAACATGTTTTTCACGAAAAGAGATGAATATGTCTTGTATAATACTATCCTGGATTCTTACTTTTATTATTTCATCACTTTTAAATATACTTACTGCTAAAATAGCTCAATCAGGAAAACGTTTGACTTTCCGTAATCTTGCATAACGAAAATTATGAGGTTGACAATGAAAGAATGCTTGTTAATTCTTAATACTTGAAAACAAGATTGCCGAGGTTTATTCAAAAAAATCTTTACATTTCAAACTTGCTCTTTTAAACAAATTAAGTATTAACGATGCTATTTAACTTCTTTAACTTGCGAAAAAAAAATGTTGAAAATCTGGGTTACCAGAATAACTTAACTTTGGAAACACGCTGATATGCGATACTCGATTACAACTTCTCGATCAGTCTTTGTCTTAACCCTTACTAAAGGTAATAATTAATAACTGCGTTTATATAAGTAAAATACATAATTTGTAGGTAACTACTTTTTTAAAATCTGAACTGTGAATCGGCCGGCCCCAGCACGACCCCGGCTCATTGCAATTTCATATCGCGTCATACTCCCCCTTTTCTATTTTTCACACACCTTAAGAACATTACAAATTCATTTTTGTTCACTATTCTCAGCGAGAACGATGTTTTCTTTGATGAAGTTGTCACGTTAGAGTAAACTTTGTTTCTTTCAAAATACGCTCATTTGTTGAAAATCAGTCAGTGACTAAGTATACTTTTTAACCGACTTCAAAAAAAGGAGGAGGTTCTCAATTCGGGTGAATTTTTTTTATTTTATTTTTTTATGTTTTTTACCTCAAAACTCCGTCATTTGTAGACCAAATTTCAATTTTTTTTTAGTTCGAAAGCATTTACTTCCAGATTGGTCCCATAATTTTTTTATCGAAATCGCTTCAGTAGTTTAGGTCAAAAATAAAAAATAAAACTGAAATTTACGGTCATATATGTGGATGATAATAGGTCATCTATGTAAACGAAGCAAAAACGAAGTTGTTCCCTGAGACTTTTAAGTTGTTTTTTGGGGCTCCTCTGTGTCCTGAGGCTCTACCGTTTAGTGACCGGTAGGTATATTACCACCACATATCTTTCCTGCCGTCCGGTGATCGGTTGATAATATCACCCACCACCCCATATCTTTCATGCCATCTTGCGACTGGTTATGAATATCACCACCTCATATCTTTCCATGGGGTGAAAGTAATTGATCACTATATCGCTCTTTAATCTCGAGTGATTTAGTGCTTTATACTAAATCTACGAGGGAGTTGTGTGAATGATAAATTATACTTAACCTTTAAAAAGAATATAATAAAATATTTTTATCAAAAATTTGACCCGCCTTCAAAAAGGGTTAAATAATTTATTAAAGCTGTGTTCACGAGTAAGTAGTGGTTACGGGTAAAACAGTAAATAGGTGAACTCATAGCGGAATATGGTAAATAGAGAGGAATTTTTTTTTGACGTCGGTGCCGGTTTGAACAGGACCTAGTTTAATGAAATAAGTATTCACAAGATTTTTTTGGCAGTATAAAAACTAAGATAGTTATGCCATGCGAGTAATTGTTCGGCGCCAAAATTCAAAGTTAAATGGAGCAGAAATTCAAAGTTAAATGGAAAACAATGTCAATCAGAAAAAAGCGGTAGCTTTATTAACTCGACAAACAAAGTTTGTTGAAAATCTCCCGAGTGCACAGAGCGCTCGTAACAAACTAGCTCAGATAATGCAAGATTGCCTCTCAGAACACAGTTTGTATGGTATAGACAATCATTCTTGAAAAAGGAGCTAAAAATCAAATAGAGGAGCAACGGTTTCCGCGGAAGACACTAGATAGATAAATACGTTTATTCATTGACCAGCAACTATTATGTGACGTTATTTCCGTTTTTAATTTTATCACTGTGTTGCTGTTTGTTCAGGTCTGATTTTTTAACCGACTTCAGAAAAAGGAGGAGGTTCTATGTATTTTTTTATGTATGTTTACCGATTTCTCCGCCATTTGTGGACCATTTTTAAAATTCTTTTTTTCTTTGAAAGATTATACTCCAGAGGTGGTACCACTATGACGAAGTTAGGATCTGATGATAAAATCCCAGAGAAATCGAGGGCAGCCTTTGAATTTAATAGGCACTGGCAGTGTTTCTCACGTACTTCCTATTATTTACACTAAAATGGAAAAAATATAAACTTTATAAGAAAAAAATTAAAATGGCCAAATAAGTTTGATAGGCCGCCTTTGCACAGACTTCAAACAAATTTAAATGATATTGACTTTATTTTTCGGTTTTTCTAAAGTCAGTTTAATTATTTTTGCACATGCAACAAATTTCTGTTTGTAAAGTTATGAAATTGAAAGTGTTTTAAAGTTTGTTCCTTCGGAATTAGCTCCACGAGCACCTTTTTGTAACATCTGCCCAATTCGATCGAAAGTTTTCTTTATCTTTAAAAGTCCGGCACGGTACCGACGCCAAAGCTTATCCGCTGGCAGGATCAGCACTAACTTGCAAGTCGGAAAGTAGTCCTTTAGAAAATAAATGTAATAAAATATTTCATTTATATAATAAGTTATAGAATAATTAATATAAGATTTCAAGAAGTATCCATGACTTATAAACAGGTTTTTAACTTAGAAAAAGTTATTTTATGAAATAACTCATGAGAAAGAACCAATATTATTTTCGCAGTCTCAAATTTTGCCTCGGACAAACTGCTGATTATCCCCAGAGGGCAATTACCCTACATTCTGGCTTTAAATCGCAATACCTTTCTCACAAACTATTTTGTATTTATCCCTCGTTCTATTCGATTGGCATTCCTTTCATCTTCACGATTGATTTTATTTATTGAACAGAATAAAAACGGTAAATTGTTTCGGCTTGTTATCCTAATTTTAGAGAAAAAAAACGTAAGCAGCAAGAAAGTCGTTCCTTTTTGTGAAGAAAATTATCTACAGCGAAGACTGCAGAGGATGTCGGGTCCGACGGAATTCCGGCGTTGTAGCTTGTTGGACGTGATTCGTCTCTAGACATGATTACGTCTTTTCTTATATTGTGCGAGATGAATAGAGCCTCCGCCGCTGGCCAAGAAGTCAATTGCTCACGGTTCGTGACTTCGAGAAAGAAACTATTCGTTACTATGACTCTTTATTGCATATTTATAAAATGTTTTTACAGATACAAATGTGCTAATCTTCTTATATATAAAAATGAATCCCTATTTCCCTTGGTCGGCTTGACCTATTTGGATGATTCTTTTTTGTTGTGTTTCTCATTGTATTATGAATGAAAAAAAATAAGAAAGTCGCGCGGAACATTAGAAAATTTAAGAAAACAGGACAACGAATGTCAGGTCAGCTAGTCTATAGGTATAATATACATATAAAAATGAACATATTTCTCCTGGTCACTCTATAACTGGAGAACGGCTTGACGGATTTGGATGATTCTATTTTTGTTGTGTTCCTTATTGTCACGACCAGGTTTATATAAGGTGTTTCAAAAAACCAAAAAAAAAGAAATTTCAAAATTTAATTTTAAAAGTGAAATAGTCGCAACTCTAGTAATTGGTTGCACGGTTTGACATCTTTTAAAATAAAAGTTTCATATAATTAATATGATATACTTGCAATAAGCTAAATTTGAATTAATTTTGAATTATCTTTTTTTTTAGTTTTTTTGAAACACGTTATATATATACAGGGTGTTAAGTAATTCGATCTTATCCTCTCTGGTGGTGAATCAGCCCATGAAACTGAACAACTTTCCCTAAGAACAAATGCCGAAATACGAAAAAAATTTTTTAACTTCCCATACAAATTGCATCAGCTGATAAATCATTTTGTATGGGAAGTAAAAAAAAAAAATTTCGTGTTTCGGCATTTGTTCTTAGGGAAAGTTGTTCAGTTTCATGGGCAGATTCACCACCTGAGAGGATAAGATCAAATTACTTAACACCCTGTATACAAGGTGATAAAAAACCTTCTAGCTATATTCAAAATCCAGAACCAGTATCACTTAAAGACCACATTTATGAAAAAAAAAAAAAATTTTTTTTTCAATGGGAATAGTTCATTTTTTGCCTAAACGTAGATATTACTCCTATACCAGGCACGCGAGGGGTGAGGGTAGCGCTCGAGGGGTGCACCCGAGTGGTGTCTACGTTTAGGAAAAAAAATCCTACCGAAAAAAAAACAATAGTTTTCTGTAAGTGATTATTATTATTATTTAAAGAGTTCGAAGGGTTGGGGTCAAGCTCGTACGCAGGCCCCCGTGTCACTGCGACCTTGCCAGATCTATTGTAACAGTACCCTTCTATATCACAGTACATCCTGGAGTCCTATGCCAACCGCGAATCTGGCTATGTCCTTAGCGGGCACATCCTTAATGTCTTGGTAGGACAAGTTGTGGCCTCCAAGGTACCGATTCCTGCTGCAGTGCAGTGCGCTGCAGTCACAGGTTACATGAAGCGACTTTTATTCAGTTTGTTGTGGCCAGTTAGAATCCTAGTAAGAATTCGAACGTAGCCTTTGTTCATTAAGCGTACTGTCTTTGACGATTTCTCATCGAAGCCCTTGATGAGTAATTTAGCTTGCACCTGTCGCGGGGTCTGAGCCCAAAGCTTATTGCTTTCGCTATGCCCCCAGTGTCTAAGTGTAAGCTTGATTGCGCACGAGGGAATGCCACAGACGGGTTCAGGTCCCATGGTTGCACTCTCTGCGCCGGCTTTGGCCAGACAATCGGCCGCCTCATTACCCGCGATACCCCTGTGGCCCGGCACCCATCCAAGGGTGACTTGGTTGTTTGTGCCAAGCCTGTTAAGTATCGCAATGCACTCTTTTATTAATTTGGAGTTAATTATGTTCGCCTTAAGGGCTAACAGAGCGGCCTGGCTATCGGAGAAGATGAAGATTCTCCTACCAGAGTATGCTCTCTCTATGTTTTCGTAGGCACAGCCGATGATTGCGAAAATCTCGGCTTGGAACACGGTGGAATATGGCCCAAGATTAGCAAATTTCTTGGCCGTGGGGCGACCTCCAACGAAGCCCGCTCCGGCCACCCCGTCCTTTTTCGACCCATCCGTGAACCAGACGATGTCATTGGGTTTGACATCGCCAGGAGCCCCTACCTCCCAGTGAGATCTATCTGCAATTAGAACGTTGTATAGCTTGGTAAAGTTATTCTGTAAGTGATACTGGTTTAGGATTTTGAATATAGCTATGAGGTTTTTTTATCATCCTGTATAATAAAAAAATTAAAATCCACTGGGACAATTCCCACGGGAACGAAGTGCGGACAGACAACTAGTAAAAAAATAAAATGTGCTTTTGTGCTAAAATAAAAATGCTTTCGTGCCAATGTTGCTTTATTACATACTCATTAAACGAAATTGTACGGTAAAGATGATGTAAAATCAATCGTCTCAAATTATATCAATCTATTTTACTAATACTTTTCACGAAACGACCACGTGAAATTGTTACGAAATTTTTGAGAAATGTAAGTATATACCTAATTAGTATTTACCTGACTGTGTACCTATTGGTTAAGTATAGACATTTACAAATTGGTCCTAATTTTAAATGATAGTAATAGCTACTTATATGATTGTATAAAACCAGCCAAGAGCGCGTGTCGGGCCACGCGCATTGTGGAGTTTCGTATAGAAAGTTGAAAAAATACATTTAATTGCTTGATCGATCAATGCGTTTCAACTTGAAAAGCCATCTTAACTGTGATAGTTTTCCTTATAAACTCGTTGAATATTCTAACACAGTAATTTTTTTCATAGGCCAGTTTATTTTTTTCTTGGTCTACTCTAACCAGTCGTATGAGCAGCATATTTAAGACAATAATTAAACAAAAACTTTGTAAAAAGGGCTATTATAGCATTTCTGTTCTGATTATCTGTTAGATAAGCAATCATGGGAATAAATTGCTCAGCTCCAGAGTTATTCAGATATTAAGTCAATAAAAATTTGAAGTAAGAAAATATGATTGACTTTAAAAGAGCGACCCTCGGAGTTTCTTGCCTATTCTTTTCCTGAGGAAGACTGCACCTTTGGGAATAGGTGCAAAGTCAAAAATGCTAATGTAATTCACTATTTTGCTCAATGATTTATATAGATTTTGCTAACGTATTTTTATGACGTTTTCAAGAAGCACTTTGTATGTTCTATGAAAATAAAGTATTTGTGACTTTGACTTTGACTTTAGTAGGTATATTCCTATTATTCATCATCATGACCATGATGTCAGCCGCAAGACGGGCACTGATGATCATTGCTCGCTGATGATAACAGCTCCTCGCAAAGCAGTGTCATCAGCGGAAAATGAGTCCACGGTTAAGTATGTGTTCAAATTCATTTTTATTTTTACTTTTTTTTTAAATTATAAGATTGGTTAACTCTTGACCATAAGTTCAAAGATGAGGTCGACGATGGAGCGAGTTAACCCAGAAAATGCATATAAAGGCACTGGTACTCCCACGCACCGATGGAACACAGCAAGCTGTTTGGCGTCGGACTTCGGTAGGAGGGTGGTCACAAACCAGACGGCCCTTTACAGAGCCTACCACACCGCATGAGACCATAGGACGACACCGCAGATTCAGAAAAAAATGAAGTGTCGTTGCCTGGGATGGATTACTAGGAGGCAGGTCTCATTTGTGTTTCCTTAGTCGCCTCTTACGGGGTGGTGTTATTCTCAACAGATCACCACACTGTCGAAAACTTTTCATTGTGTAATAATAAGCACTGCATGTATTCTGTGATAGATCAGTGAAAAGGTAAATTGTAAACGAACGCGTCTCGCCAATAAACTTCACATTTTGGCGAGTAGAATATATTTGTAAACAATGTACTCACTTATCTGCTTAGATCAAGCTTATCTATTAATAAAAAATAAAAATAAACTGCCGGACACAGGCCTACCCAGGGATCTGCACCTCGATCGGTCCTACGCCACCCGCATCCAGCGTCTTCCCGCAATCTTTACCAGATCGTGGGAGGCCTTTCTATGCTGCGCTTTCCGGTACGTGGTCGCCACTCAAGGACTTTAGTATAACTGTTACTTTTTTATTAGGGTTCCGTAGGTATCTACGAACCCTTATAGTTTCGTCATGTCCGCCTGTCCGCAAGTTTTCTAAGAAACCCTTGGTATTACAGGGCTGAAATTTTGCATGGTCAATGGTCATACATATTAATCACTCCGACAGAACTGTAGAGTAACCATTTTTTTTACTGGTGTCTACACGTGAAAGGGCCATGGTTTTTTTTCTCACCAAATTGGATAGTTTTTTTTAAAGATAGAAGGGGTTAACTGAGAACGTTTTTCGATTCAGCACTCCGTTTGCGTCACATAAATTTTTAGAGTGAAAACTTTTTGTCAAACACAAGTGTCCCCCCCTCTAACAGCAAAACTGTTGTATCTAAAAATGTGGGAAAATTCACGATCATAGAATATACGACGACATTAAAAACAAAACTATCACAGTTAGGTTAGCCCTTCAAGTTAACGAGTCATAGTCGACCAAGTGCCAAACATTTTTGGGATTAATGAGAATATATTTACTATTATTAGATCCTTGGTACTACAGAGCTGAAATTTGACATAGTCATATATATTGATCACGCTGACAGACCTAAAGAATAAAATCTTAGAAAAAAATATTTCAGGTGTCTCCCATACACGTGAAAGGGTGACGGATTTTTTTTTCTCACCAAAATCATCGAATGGGGTGACATAGGATAGTTTGTTTTAAATTCAAATTGTTTATATCCTGAACGCAAAAAAGGGACACTACGTGATGTTGATGGTTGCTCTGAAAGAGCTTGTTCTCTCAAAAACCTTTTTATTGAGTCACTTCTAGTATAATGTCTTCTGCAAGCATTGTAAACAACACCACTCGTCTGATTCCTTAAAGATGTATCTTTCCCATTGTTGGATGCACTTTTGAACTAACTTTGAACTATCTAAATGAAACACAATACTGCACTTGTAGACTGTAATGATTTGCAAACAAAATTGAATTCCTATAAAGAAACCGCGTTGTAGAAACCCGATAGCGACATCTAGCGGACTAAACTAAAAGCTTCTCTAACATACCGCCCACCAAAGGCATTTATTGACAAACTAAATGGCTTTAAATAAACAATAAGTACTTACAATCTTACAAATATACAAACAATATCTAAAAATTGAACTAAAACATAATATTTTTAAATTACTTATCTATAGGTAACCAACATAGCTTAGATGTAGGTCTTTTAATTACACCTGTACTTGTACGCAACGTGACCACTCGGGTTATACCATCTTTACCGGTATGTTCTATTACAACCCGCCATAAAAGCCAGCGACTTGCCTATTGTCTTCTTTAACCAAAACTACGAGTATGTCCCCGATTTTAGGTCCTGGTCGTTGCATAAGCGTCAGAAGGCATTATAAGACCATCATCTCCAAAAACTTTCTTGTTACTTCTTTGTACTTTTTTTTTGTACTCTCGTTCTGAATTTCATTTCTCCGTAATCTGTGTTTTACTTGCCCTCACAATCCTTTTTTGTTATAGGTTCTTTGTTGTTATTTAGTATTTCATTTTTATTTTTCAATAGTTCTTGATTGTTAGTATTCCATTTGCTGAATTTTTCGCTTTTTGTACTTGTCGCCGGTGGTCTTGCATATTCTTTTAAAACTTCGAAGTCCTTTTCTTTCAGCCCTTTGTCTCTTTCAAATAGTTTTTTCAGAGATTTAAAACGTGCTATAGCAATTTCACAAGAGCTCCCGTATTTACAGGAAGGATCCTCATGTTTAAACGGAAGTTTAACATAATACCGTCCATTTATTCTTTTGGTTGAGCTCTTATATAGTTCTTCACATTGCTGTTTCTTTTTACTGTGTACTTTGGTCAGTACCGGAAAATTTTCTTCTGTTTTGTAAAACTTCTTTATGAATGCATCACGTTTATTTTTGTAGTAGCTTTTCTAATGTCTACATTTTCTGGATGAAGTACGCCTGTAATAATCGAGCCAAGATAAGTGTTTTGAGCAACTAAAGATTCACTTGAACTTCTCTTAATACCTTCAGTAATGATACTACTGTATACCTCGGCCCCTAATAAAATATATATTTTATTGGATATGTTGAACTGTGGATCAGCTAAAGGTAGACTAATCAAATCTGAACAATTGCTTGATTGCACAGTTTGCTCCGGTAAGTAAGAAGTAATATTTTTCAAGACATAAGCTTGGAGCTTTAATTTAAACTGACAATCTATTTTTGATTGAATAGAAAGTGTAACCATATGTGTAGCGTATAATGGTTTATTTTGTCCAAGCCCAGATATAACTCCATGTACTGGTATCTTTTTAAGTCCTAACAATTGAACCACGTCTTCTGTAATAAAACAAGCTTGCGAGCCTTGATCAATTAATGTTCGAACTACTTGGGATTGGCCAGTTTTTGATACAACATTTACTAATGCAGTTGGTAACAACACTTGCTTATGTTTGGTTAAAACGCCTGATAAAAAACAAGCGCCAATTGTAGAAGGGTTAGCCGCAGAACTATCAGAAATCTCTGTCATTAAATTTGTCTTAACTTGTGAGCTGTACTCTTTATTAATATGAAGTAATGTATGATGACGCTTGCTGCAAATTTTACAACAGGTAGGATTGGTGCACTCAGATACGGTGTGATTGCCGCCTAAACAATTAAAGCACATTTTATATGTTTTCACAAATGCAATTTTTTCTTCTTGTGTCATGGATTGAAATTTTTTACAAAAAGACATTTTGTGAGGTTCTGTACAACACTCACAATTTAATTTTGCCAAAGTGGCTCCCAAAAAGGAGAAAACCGTCTTGTTAGTTGGTTCGTACATTCTTTTTGGTTCCAAGCACTCTTAGGCGCGAAAAAGATTTTCGATGAACTTCTTGAATTGCTCTATGTAGCTCCCAGTGCTTTCGGGTTTCCGGGTCTAATTTGAAAGCTACAATGTGTGTGATGATAACATCCCAGGTGGTCACGTCAATGTTCAAATTGGCTAAAGCATTTAGACAATCTGATGTGGCGTCCAACAATTCTTTAAGTGATGCTGATGATTCCACAGTCAATCGTTTTTGGGCGAAAAAACGATTGATTGTGTCTTTTTCAAATACAGTTACATAAGTAGCGTTTATTATTGTAACGTTTTTCTAGCAGCTCCCAACACTGAGTGTAGTTTGTGTCAGTGATTGCCGTTTTTGACTTTTTAGATAATGCAGTTTTTATGTACCAGAGATAGAAATAAGTCATGAAAAGTTGTCCATTCTGAATACTTTCCAGAAAATGTCGGTAGTGTTATTTTAGGTAACTTCACTAAAGAGTTGTTAGACGGACCAGGCTTTTGACAATTATCAGAGTCCTGAACTTTAGTTAACTTACTTTAGAAGTTCTTAAAGCAATATTATAATTCATAAAGGCATCTTCTGTCTTTTCATATATTTCATCAATAACATATTCAGATTTATTTATCACAAATGATGAGTGAACCTCATGAATTTTTGAATTATTTTGCCTAAACATCATCCAGTTATTTTCCTAATTTTCAGTTCTAGTTTCAATGTATTGCTTGGTTATTCTTTGCTTAAGACTTTTTTCGAAATTGATAAAAGCTCTTAGTATCGAGTTTCGAAGATCTTTTTGAACATTTATAAGACCATCCATTTTAATTGTTTTAGAATATATCAAATAAATCTGAATATAATTATGAAAAACAGTTGTTCTAACAAATATAGGAATTAAAACAATATTTTAAAAGTTTAAAAGTCCAAAAAAAACCATCAAAATATCACTTTTAAAATTTGCTGTGAAGTCCACTTAAGTTTATAACACCCCTTTTTTTGTAAGGGGGTTAAAAGTCATGTCCAAAGAACACGAAGTTAACTTCCATACACGGAATTAACTACTTTCAAATTTAAATTGTACTCACGTTTTTTTTTTCAATTAAATTGTGCTCACTGTTTGCAAGACACTTTGTCTTAGATACCTGGTTAGGTTGTCCCTGTACTTGTACTCATCGGTACTGCAAGGTGTCCTCTAGGGGGGCGTCAATAAAACAGCTTGCTTCTTCGTGATATTTGGTTATAATTAAGAATAGATGTTTCTTCGTTATATAAACTTTTACTTCATTTACAAAAAATCACAATTGTAACACAGACACTTTTTTTTTAAATAGTGCTATTGCACGCCTATCATCGAATACAATTATATCGCGGGCTAAGATTATTAATCCGCAAAGAACAAATATTCAATCCGCCACGATCAAACAATGAATGGCGCAAGCCCAGATCTTCAATCATTTCGAATCTTGACATCGAATACCATTTCAAACCTTTGAAATTGATATTCGAATTATCTTCTTCGAAATGATCGAATGAGAAAGAAGTTGCGTTATGCCCGATCCTCTGTGAAGGTCTGCATACCACAGTACGTTGCCGTTTCGGTAAGTCCGTTTTGACTACATCATCACAAACTAAACACTTCTCCGACATGTTGTAGTGTCACGTCAAAAAAAAATCACAACTTGCGACGCGATGCATTCATTTTTAAGACGATTGGAACACCATGAGCGATATGTCTTTTGTTTTTGAGATTGTCTTTTTTTAGGGGTTCCGTACCCAAATAGTAAAAACGGGACCCTATTACTTAGGCTTCGCTGTCCGTCCGTCCGTCCGTCTGTCACCAGGCTGTATTTCATAAACCGTGATAGTAAGAGAGTTGACATTTTCACAGATGATATTGGTTCTATAATTCTATTGCCGCTATAACAACAAATACTAAAAAACAGAATAAAATAAATATTTAAGGGGACTTCCATACAACAAACATCATTTTTAGTGGTTTTTTATAGATGATGATACGGAACCCTTCGTGCGCGAGTCAGACTCGAACTTGGCCGTTTTTTTCTTTTCAATTTCTTCTCCTTTTCAAATCTTTGAAAGACGTGTAATAGGTTGACCTACAAAGTACCTATACCTATAAAATCAGTTTATATTCACAGTTACTAATATGATTAACAAATAAAGTAAGACGTGTAAGATAATTATACTTAACTTAAAACAGATCGTTTCTTTTATTTATTTAAAATAAAGATAACACTATTAAAAGTCGCCAAACTACAAGTGTAGTTTGTAGGCGCAGCGCTCGCCCTATGGTGTAATCTTTTATTACCTATTTATACACTTAACTTTAATTTTATTAATTATAACATAATAATGTACAAGTACTTTTAACAATAATGCATCAAAAGGTTTGTAACACGATTTTACAAACAGGAACGCGCCGTCAGCAGTTTTATTTGAGACAAGACATTAAAACGCGAGAATTGATCATAATTAACTTTTTACTTTTAATATGTCGTTAAATATTGATCCGATCGAAAAAATGTAAGGAACTTTTTTGTTGAGAATTTTATGTAGATTACTTGAGTAACAGAAATTTTATATCTGTGACCGTTTACGAGTTATTTAAGAAAAACTTAAAAAGGGACCTTTACACCCCCGTTACTCCGTTAGCTCCACCCCTATCCATCAGGACTTTCAGTATGTTGCATAAGACACCATTCCCTACAACTCGCTTTTACACGAATTATTTCCCCTATGTGGCAGTAGTTGGTTTTCGTTGATTGGGCTACTATGAAGTTTTTATTAAACAGAATGTCGGGAATGCGTAAACAGTTGAACACTTTTTCCAGACAAAATGAACGGTGACAGCCTAAATCGATTTTTTCTGGCAAATAGCTGCCGACAGTAAGTGATGGGTTGGTGGGTATTTGTATTAGCAAGGCAATACGGGAGGATATAATGAACAAGCCGACCTACATTTACACTACACTACTTAGTTGTACATCTTGTTTTTTTGTATAATTTATTATCTCCAACTTTAGTTTCGCTGAGACAACATAAGATATAATTCTGGCATTCTAATAAAAATCGTTATTGCAAAATCTTTATTTAGTTTAAAACAAAATCGCTTTCTGCGTCTGTCTGTATCTGCTAACTTCTCCTGAACAACCCAACGAATTTTTATGCGGAAAAAGAAATTTTAACGGAAAGTTTTTAAAATATTATTTAAATAAAAGCTAATAAAGTCTTTAGGTAAATAGAAAAAAAAATAACTATGTCACCAAAAATTCCTAGTAAAATAAAAAATATAAAACACAATACAAAATCAAGTTAAATTAAAATTTAGATTTTTCTCTATTTCTTTCATTGATATGCTTTTGTAATTGTGTGTGTTATAGTTCTTACAACAGACATTTAAATACCTACAAAAATCTTTAAGGCTTATAGAAAATTAAGGATGTGAATCAGCCCACAAAATTGGACAACTTGAACAGCTTCTCCACGATCACCTGATTTGTTATACCGATGGGGAGTCGAAAATGTACTTTGAGAATTTCACATCAGGCTATACAAGTTGACCTTGACATCGCCTATATGCGGTTTGCAATAGCGCCGGCTTTCGTAGTGCAAATATGAATATAACCAGACGTGCTGCTATCTGTACATAACTAGGTTCCTTGCAAAGTCGGGAAAAGTTGTTTAATTTCATGGGGAGAATCAGCCCCTAAAGTTCCGCTAACTAATTTAAAGTCACCCCATATCTAAATATTGTGTCATAGGAAAATAAATTTAAATGTTCATGATCTGTAAAACACTGAGATTTCATTTATGAACATATACTGTAATATCATTGATTGTGAATATATTTTTATTTGGCAAAAACAATGCATAGATACTATAACGAACGAGAAATTGAAAACATAATAAAAAATGAAATTAAAAAAAAAAGATTTTTTCAAAGTTCAAACCTTAACTTCTGGCCAATTTTTGGCCGTCAACCTACCTACTTATTGTCAGCCGGAGGCTAACCTTGAAAAAAAAACTCGTTTCATTCTTATTTTTATTTATTGCTAGATTCATTTCCTTTGTTTTCAGGGCGAAAATTATTTAAAAAGATCTCTCGTTTTATATTGTTTCTATACTGAAGAATGAATTCATTGTTAGACTCTTGTCAAATATTTGAGCTCTAATTCATTTCGCGAGTTTTATTTAATGTTTGAATGTTTTAGGCAAGGTCATACACTTTGATTCTTGTTACAATAGCCATACTTTAACTATTACTCTGAATGTTTCGAATGACTTTTTTGTTAAACCTGACTTCTATTGATTTGATTTCTCAAAAAACGTTCACTATTTTTATTTTTTTTTGGACCGTGGTTATTGACAAGTAGACCTCGTTGTCTTTGGCTAACGAATAAAATTCTCATAGAGATGTAATACCAGATTACCGGAAATACTGGATTCTTCGAAAAGTAAGTATCGATATTTGCCTATAACATAGATAAACACGTGGAATTGATCATTTGTACAGAGGTCAAAACTCTGCTTGTATGAATACTCTGATAAAAGTTGGTTGTTGTGTTGTGACATTACCATTTGCTTTCTAAATGAAAATGCTGCCACGGATTTCGTTAAAGACTGGTTAGTAAAATATCCAGAGATAGTGGAAAGAAAGCAAAAGTTATTTTGCAAGTTATGTAATTTACTGATGTTATTTTATGTAATTTACTGATTACATAATACAGGTACATGCCTACATTATAGTCACTATTGGAAGTCGATTCTGAATCTCTTAATCTGATCACGTTATAAATTCTCTCTCTGACGACACTGTAGTATTGTATGTCACATTTACCTACTTACTGTTTTCGGATTATTAGCATTTTTTAGCTTTATCGAAAATCGTTTTTAAATATCTGCAAAATTTTAAGCTAGAATATAAATACACCTATTAATAGTCTTTACCTTCTCACTGTCTGCAATTTAATAATGGTGCCAAAATAGACAAACAGGCATTGGGGCGATGCTTGAGAGAGACAGCTCCGTCCGAGTCGTACCTGGTGCAGCACATTTCACTGGCGGGCGGGCCAAAGTCGAAATACCTACTGCCAGCGTAATGGGCAGTTTCCCACCGAGTACGACTTGATGTGGTTTTGTTTGATTAGGGCGCAAAATTTATTTAGATTTTTTTATGATTTGATATTATAATATTACTGATACGTATTTTATTGACATAGTAAAAGTTAACCATTTTTACTTTGCCATAGTACATTTTTATAATATATTTCATAAAAAGAAGATCATATACTAATTGAAATGAAGAAATGTTTGTTACGGGAATAGCAAGTACTGCTTCTGGAACCGACAGAGCAACCAAACTATGACTCACAGTTTGTTAACGAATGAAAGCACACCGGGTTTGATATATCATATTGTTAACCGTACAAGTATGAAGGTAAATCGCTTGCGTATAACCAAGTTAGGCGGTTTAATGTAAAAGCAATAAAATTCATTATGGTCTCAGCAAGGAACCCTCCCAGTACGCGGTCACAGACGGAAAATCCCCGGATTTTATACATTAAACTCGCTGAATAAATTGGAAGTCGATAAAACCATTTCTATCTAGAATCCACATGGAAACGGTAGCCAGTCTAAAATAGTGATTCATAAAATTTTATTCAGGAAAATATTATTCTAAATTGATGAGGTTCCGTAGTAAACCCTATCAAATTGATAACAACATATTTGTTATTGTTATTAAACTCGTTAAGAAAACAGACTTGCATAAATGTGATGTAGGCATGTTGTCCCTAAGCAGACATTTTCTTTTATATTCGCAGTAGTTTTGAGGATATACGGATCCCATTTAATGATGCTTACATAAGTGCTCGGCAAAATTCGTATAGTTTATACTTACCTACAGCTTGTGGACTCCAAAGTTTATTTCACATTCGGCCCACAAACTCTTGTGCAATGTGATTACAAAGGCATTTACTCGGCTGAGTCGAGACGCTAGGTTGTTTTATTCAGAGACTCTGCAAATCCTTCTTATTCTTTAGCGACAATACTCGGGGATCAGTCCCTATTGTGCTTGTATCGAGTTAGACGATTATGAGTTTCAATAACACAGCCGGGAGGGTGGGTCCTCAATCTATCGCTGTCATGGAACGTACCTTTTAAACAAATTTACCTCTAATGAATCAACAAAATTTTAACGTTTAACGCAGTAGTTTCAACGCGAATGCAAGGGCTAATGAATAAATATGTAATTGGTTCTGTCGTAACGTAACTACGCTGGCAACGATCGCGCGGTGAACTCTAAATGAATACAAATTTATTGTCTGACTGTAGCTGCTCTTGCAACGTATTTATATCCTTTGCACTTGTATTTGTTTAATGTTCAATAACTCACTTTGAGAAAGGAAGAAAAAAATCTTGAGTTATAAAGTTTTCCTTTTCTGACTAGGTAGTAAAAAGCTCGTAGATTTTTTCCGTGTAATAAGAGTGGAGGTATGGACTTGAAACCATTACGGGAACGTTGAAAGCAAAAAACAAAAAGTTAAGAACTTTGATGCCGCGTACAGAAAATGTTTGAAGAAAAGATTTTAGTGTCATTGAAAGAGTCCTCAGAGGGAATTGCAATAATCAAAACAAAACGTAGTAATTAACCTCTTTGATAGCTTGAAAGTTTAATGTGTCACCAGTACAATCACATGTTGAGGTATCGGTCATCATTAATAACCAATCAACTTAGTCATCCATATTTATTTGACCAATCACATAATGGTCAGTAAGTTAATTAACAACAAGCTTTTCGCCACGGTCTTCGTTCCCGTGAGAATTTGGAAAATATATGTAGCCTACGTTACTTTTCTTTTGAAAGTGTTGTTTGACAAAAGAAAACGAAAGCCTACGTTACTTAGGAATAATGTAGCATTCTAATGGTGAAATAATTTTTGAAATCGGTTCAGTAGTTTTTGAGTTTATTCATTACAAACATACATTTTTTTTTCTCTTTTTAATATTCGTTTAGACAACATGTTCCAAAAACGAAAGTCTACGGTATCAACTCCCGTAGATATAATAATTTGATGATTATTTAAAAAAATACAATGTGAGAATTTTCAGGATAATTTCTATGTTGTGATAGCAACAATATGGACGCAATACGCATTTCGTTTAAAATTAGCGTCTTTTAAGATAGACTTTGATGTGACAAGCAGTGTGAAGAGGGTATCAGAGCGATCCCTGTTTCGTGCCCGCGAATCCTTCGACTTTATTCAGACTTTTTTCCAATACCGCAGCACATTGTATGAATGTTTTTCTTTATATCATAGGTTTTTTCGTAGCGTACTTTCTTTTAAACGTACTTAAAGCTGGTTTGTTTTATATCTCCCTCTATTTAACATCTGCATCGTATCCGGAGCTGAGACTCGACGCCTGCGATGGCATCCGCACTTGCTTTTTACAACCCTTTTATTTTTTATTCTCCCTCAGCAAGACGGGTCGTCTATTTAATGTTAACTTTGTTTGTTACTATTTCAGTTTCACAGCATGTAATGACTAGGGGACTTCTAAAACCTTCTACGTAAAGTTATCTTAAATAAATGTGCCTCAAGTGTAAAATTTTGATAATGAAAGTACTGTATTCGTAGATAGCTAGATGTACCTATTCTGCAACCACGTTTTATATGTAAATGGGCTTTTCCGTTTGCAAAGTGCTCTTTTCTCGGAGGTGATCCTGTGACTGCGACATAAAATGAATTTCAAGTCAGTTGGATCCGTGAATACGTTTCTCAACATACAAATGTACGGCATCTTCGCCAGAGGCAAAATTTCATTAGTTAGAAGCGTGAGTAGAAGAAACCGACTGTTACGTAACCTTAGAAGAAACTTATATGGAATGACATTAAAGAACAATTTACCCCAAGGAATCCATATAAATTATCAAAAAAATGTTCGAATTGTCATACTAAAGCAATCAGCTGATCGTCCAAGTTGTATGGGGAAGGCAAAACTTTTTTCAAAATATTTTTTAACTTTTTTAATGAATGAATATGTTCCAGTTAATAAAATAATATAACTTTTTTATTTACTTGTTTTTATAATATTTGTTGATAATTTTCAAAGTCCAATACATTCTGAAAACGATTATGTTCTTAAGCTAAGTAAATGAAAATTCTTAAAATGAATGAGACTCTTAAAGTTATTTCTATGTCTATGGTTTAAAGGCAATCCCACTCTGTGTCCATGGCAAGAAATTAAAAAGTTAGATAATATATTTTTAAGATATCCAGGCCGAGCGAAAAGTTTTTATTAAAATTATGGTGGCTTGTACTTTTTTGATATTAATTTTCGAAGGCTATTGAAAGGTTAATAAATTGGAGTTTGCAAAAGTGTAAATAGAATAATTTGCCACCATAAAAACGTATGAATCACCAACTTCAATCCCAACAAAAGTTCACTTAATGGAGATCAACTAATATCAAAAAAGGAATTAATGAATTTCTGACATTTTTCAGGATTGGGCAGTGGTAAGTTTTCTGAGGAAATCTCCTTACCAAAATCTATCTAACTACTAAATTTTAGCGTTATAAATCAAGTAGTTTTTGAGATTTTGGTATAATTAGTGAGTGACTTTTATTTTTGTAAATTTATTGTGTTGCCTTAGGAATTTCGGAAAATTCTTTCTTAGCGACCATTTACTAACTACAGACTAACCTACTTGCCAAATTAAATCTTTAATAGTCAAGAGGATTTCGTCATTTCGTAATAAATGTTCGCTTTTATCTAACATATATATGACGCAAATTTTATAAACTTTGGATATGTAGTCGCTAAGCTAAACCGTTTTCAAGTTGCCAGGAGATTTTTTTTTTAAAAGGGACCTTTATTCCTTCCTGCCACCACCCGCGGCACCTTTAATCGAGAGGACTTCATGAAGCGACATTCAGGGGAGCTATCCCTACATAATCCTGCAACTTTTGAAACTACATGATTTATTTCCTCAGTTTTCCTACTTTTCGCGGACTACAGTGCCTATTAGTAGATGACCATAAACTAAAACGTCATTTAATTAATTAGACGATATTTTGGTCTCTCCGTATTTTTGAAGTGTTGATTTTTTTTAAAGCGCTGAATCATTTTTGATAAAATTCATATGGGACCACTTCAGGAGTATACTCTACTCCTGAAGTGGTCCCATTTCAAACAAAAAAAATAATTTTGAAAATCGGCGTACATTGGCGGAGTTATCGCGTAACGAACATACAAAAAAAACATGTAGTCGAATTGAGAACCTCCACCTTTTTTAAAGTTGGTTGAAAACGGTTTAAATGAACAAAATGGGCGGATCTTGATCGAATTTTAATGTAAGGTTTAAATATGAAATTCCCGTTATTTATCAAAAAAATTGGGAAAACAGACTTTATTCGTTAAAACATTTTTGAATTTTGCGTGAAGATTTGGACATTATTATGCTAATCATGGGCAAGCCATAAAAGTATAACAATGTGAAAACAAATAATAATCATTAAAAAAGGCAACATGTAAAATAACCGGTATAATTAAAATTTCGATTTCAGTAAATACTTTTAAAGTAAAAGTTTTATCCATAATATGGCGAAGTTTTCAAATAATAATCAATTTTAGAAAATAGATTTCAACAAAATAAAATAAGCTACATATACTTAGAAAGAAAATCGTCAATTTCAAACTTAAACCCCTTGTATTATTTTCTTCATGATTACCGTTTTTGTTTTATATTTTTAAGAAAGTAGAGAATGTCTCAAGTTTATTATTTAAATATGTTTTATTGCCGTTCTCTTAAAGTCAAAATATCTTTATTTCAGAAAAAAATTACCTAGGATGTTACATAAAATAAGTCAAAGTACATAATGAATTAAATTAGTTGTTTTATCTGAACTAGAAACGACCTTCACCCATGTTTAGTGGTAGAATAGTACATAGTTCATCAACTAGGAATCGGACTTTCTCCCGAGTGCTACATAGTGCTTTATACTACACCTGTGAGAAACATTCAAAGACTTGTATTGTTGAAAGTATTTAATAAAATGAAATTAAACTTTATTACAAAGAACGAAAGTACAAAAAATTTTGTTTTATTATTTTTTACTAGCTTTTCGCCCGGCACTTCGTTCCCGTCAATTTTCCAATGTTTTTAAAAGTTATTCTGCTATTCGGGACGGAGAGAAATACAACAAATCAAAAACCATGGAAATCGGTCTAGCCGATCTTGAGTTATAAGTGGTGTAACTAACACGACTTTGTTTTATATATTTAGATTTAAAAGCTGAATACAACATTTCATACCTTTCAATTTAAAAAAAATAACAGAGCTTCATACAAAATGTCATTTTTTTTAAAATGAATGCTTAATTTCAAGTTTTTTACTAGTAACGTGAAACTCTGGCGGGTCCCGACCCCTGGCAACAAAAGTGATTTTTTATATAAAAAAGACTAATACGAGTACATAACGGTTTTGACTTGAATTTTAAATAATGTTTATAAGTAAGAGACATAATGTATAGTTAATCCTTTTGGATTAGCATTCCAATGGCGAAGCATGAAAAATTCGCTTTCTTTCTCTCAGAAATAAAGGCGTAAATAAAAGCATTCGGCTATTTTAAAACTGGACTGTCGAGAATATTAATGAGAGAGTAGGTAAATATCTGAACTTTTGACCGAAAGTCGATGAAATGGAATTGAGCTCTCTCTCAGTCCGAGCTTTGTTATGTGACAAAAGTTTTATGTTTTGCTGAGTTAGTTTGACGTGGTTTTTAAATATCTCGTAATGTATAACATTTTATTTCTCCAGTTACGGGTTAGTCAGTCCTTAACTCAGTATAAGGACACCGACACGATTCTGACTTGCACTTGGTAAATTTATAGCGACACGTGACTACGCATTTAATGAATACCCATACATCAAAATTTACTTTTGTATATTAAACATTTATTAATAGTGTCTCGCGGTTTCAACTGCGTAGTTCCCGTTCCTGTGGGAATTTTGGAATAAAATGTATCTTCTGTAATTTTCTGGGACTCATAGGAAAATTATTCACCAATTTCTTGAGTAAATACATAATATAATAACAATAGTATCGTTTATTTCTCCACATTACAGTTTGCACTATAAAATACATTACAGGTAGAAAGGGAGGAGACTGGAGCCTGAGCTAGGTCAAAACTTGTAATGTTACATTGATGTTAATATTAGTCATTACTAACACAACTACGACTACTTTCCTCAGTCAAAGGTGATTACATGTTAGGTTCGTTCTGTTGCCCTTTTTAATCCAACTTCTGTGAGCCTCACGTCAGATAAGGTAATCCTGTGTCTGTGACCAAACTAAGGGACTATCAGTTAGAGATTATTTATCTTATTTTTGTTCTATTTTTCTTCTACCAGTATTTAATTCGTCAATTATAATTTAGGTAAGATGACGAGATCAGTATGTACAATCAAGTGTTTCAATTTGATTGAGATTACCAAAAGGGTTCCAATCCATCATCTTGTTAAATGATGATGATGGAATTAGAACATTAAGAGGCCCAGTAACTGTTTCGAACGATTCAAACGACAACAGTATCGGTCTCATACCTAACTTGTTTTTCAACTCTAAAGCGCGTATAGATACATATGCCACGCAGATGGAAAGTACCGTAATAGTTATTAACGATACTAGTGTCGTAGGTAATGTGTAACGTGAGCCCATTTGAAACACGAGCGAAGCGAGTTTTTTATAGGGCTCCAGTTACACATTACCTAAGGCACGTATATTGTTCAACGTTTTACAATGCAGTAGCCGAGGAAACGAAACTAAAAAAAATGTTGTCAAAAACTTACATCGTATAGGTACATCCAAAGTTCTTAAAAGATAGTATTTTCAATCAACATTCACTGAAAACGTGTTACTATTGAATGTGCACTAATATTTTACGATTTAACACAAAACATTAAGGAATTAACATTTTTATAACACAAAAATGATTATATTGAACAAATAATTTCAAATGGCGGGCAAAACAATGGCGAGCAAAATATTGTTTGTGATATTTTTGAGTACACAGATTGAAAACATCTATCTTACGTGATTTAGATTTTTACATACAAAAGTTTTTTCCCGCTAACTCCCGTTTCCGTGGGAATTTTGCAATATCCTGTTGCAACTAAGCTTTAAGTTTACTAAGGTACCTGCATGCCAAATTTCAAGCGTCTAACTTAAGCGGTTTAGATTTTTCATAAAAAATGATTTTCCCGCTAATTCCCGTTCCCGTGGGAATTTCGGGAATTCCTTTCTTAGTGCACCTCTACGGTACCTAAGCTACGTCTCTTCCAAATTTCAAGTGCCTACGTTTAGCCGTTTAGGCTGTGCGTTGATATGTCAGTCAGTCGGTCAGTCAGTTTCTTCTTTTATATAGGTATTTAGATTTCACTGAAAATCAAGATTTTCGTCAGGAATAATTATTTTGTCAGGCATAAAAACTCTTTGCTGTCATTCTATAAAGCCAGTATGAAGCTTTATGAAAAAGGTAATACTCTCACTTGTCAAAAGGGTCACTGAACTATCAAATCAGCTACTCTTTATTGTGTCATACATTTTTGTCAGTATTTTATTCACTGACAAAAAAAATCACTTTACCGAATCACAGAATAGCCACTGAAGTTGAATTTTGGTATATGAAAAATGGTTTATTTGCTCATTAGTTCAAATTTTTTTTTCTTTTCAAAATCTTCTTCTCATTTCAAAATTACATAACATGACATGTGTTTTATAGGGTACGTAAACGTACACTCCGTGGCCATGTTACGGGGCCATTTCCGAGCAACTGCATTGTAAATACCGTAGACAGATTTTACTGAAAGTAGACTTCTTTTTGATTTTAAAAACAATTCGAACTGCATTAAAAGATTTTTATAAATTAGGCCAGGCAACAAATGCTCAAAAAAAGGTATAGAGAGAAACGCTTGGAACACAATTTTTGACTTTGTAACTTTGTTTGGACTAGTTAGGAGGTGAACATATCAAAAGTCCCCGCCCGTAGCTGTTAGGCCGAGGGGAGGGGTTTGAAGGTCACATTTTTTTTGTTTTTTGGATATATCTCGGAAACGATGCGCCCTAGTGACATGAGAATTTAAACAAAATGAAAGCTGATTAAATTTGCTTTGCTCACTAAAGTTTTTCGATATCTTGTATAGTTTTCGTGATATACGCTCTTGAAAACTTTTTTATTGTAAACTAGCATTCAGCCTGGGATTTCGTTCCCGTGAGAATTCGGTAAAAATGTATAGTGTGTTGTTACTCAGGAATAATGTAGTATTCTATTGGTGAAAGAATTTTTCAAATCGATCCAGTAGTTTCGGAACCTATTCAATGCAAACAAACAAAAAATAAATCTCTCCTCTATACAGGTTGCTTGGAAGAGCGTATACTAAACCAGTAGGTTGAGTAGCTAGGTTCATCGGCTATGTGCTCTGGCCAATCTAATCGTGTTTGCCCTAATAGTTTCTTTTTAAAGATTTTTTTAAACCCCTCCTGTTTTTTTAAAGGCCCATTCTTTTGGTTTTTCGCATATATCTCGGAAACTATGTGCCCTAGTGACATGAGACTTTGAACGAAATGAAAGCTGATTAAATTTTCTAAAAGTTTTACTTACTCAAGTTTTTTGATATTGCTCACTACCGAGGTTCAAAAGGGGTTCGGTCTGTCACGTCGCAAAATGTAAGGCAAATTTTTTTTCTTCCTAAATTATAGACTTTCAAGAGCGTATATCTCGAAAACTATACAAGATATTAAAAACTTGAGCAAGCAAAACTTGTAGAAAATTTAATCAGCTTTCATTTTGTTGCAAGTCTCATGTCACTGGGGCGCATAGTTTCCGAGACATTTATGTGAAAAACCAAAAAATATTTCCATCCAAGTGGCATAGCTGTGGGACGGTCTGTATAATATCTAGTTTAAATTTTATTTAGAAAACTTGATCGCAAACCTTTGTCCTAAATAAAGAAGGCTCAAAGGCTTCATTTCATTCGTTGATTTAAAAAAATTGGGAAAGAAGGGTCTATTTCGCAATTTAATTTGTATTTTTAGTCAGAAGATAACGGTGAAGGGTAATATTTACAAAGGTCGGATCTTCACTGAGATCTGCTTCACAGTTATTTTGAGTCTTAGTAAAATGATCAATATCACGATCGGAAGACAATCATATTAAAGTGCTCAGTCTTGCATCTATCTATGTGGTAATCGTGAAACTTGAAATAATAATAGTCACTAACTTATGGTGTTTGTAAAAAAACTTTTACTCAGGTGGGTATCATAAAAAGTATAAGAACATAAGTTATATAGTCTTTAAAGTAAAATCAAGTTATTTGTTTTAAAATTATTTTGAATAGTTTTCCACCCACAATTTCGAAATTTTCGGAAAAGTTACCTAGCCTGTGTTTTTCTGATAAATTATAAGGTTAATAAATTATGTGACTCTTCAAATCCCTTCAATAGCTTATATGTGAAAGAAAATACTCACTAACGTTCTCTTTTTGATATACTAACGCCCAATTATAGAGACAACCATTACTGCACCTTTGCGAATAGGCGTAGAGTCAGTAGGATCAGAGGCACGAATGCGTATGTATGTATTTAAATCGTTTAATGTATGTTTGTATGTATTTCATTGTAATCTTGACTTGTTTTAAGTGACACCCTGAATGTCCTATAAAATAAAGATTTTTCTATTCTATTCTATTAAAGTTAAAGCCACTTTAAATATCACTGTCACTTTCCGTCTTGTTGACGGTAACAAGGACGGCATTACATTTAAAGGAGCTTTCTAGGACAATCAGCTGAGAGGCATATAAGTTACTTGGAGAGGCATATAAAAATATATATGTAAATTTCGACCTATGTTCATTAATTATAGTGGTTCAGTTTCGTGGGCTGATTCACATCCTCAATTTTTGCTGTCTAATTTAAATAAAGTCATCCCGCGCAGAATGGCTTATAAATGATCTATTTTTGAATTTGATATTATTCAACCTAACCAAACTGTTATTCTTTACACAGAAGTCGTGAAATCAAAGATCTATCAGTAGAAAAAATAATGTGATCCAAAAAAATATTGTTATCAGAAACATGATCTGTGTAGGTACTTCAAAATATCCGTCAATTCTAAGCAGAAATCTTGAGAATAAAGCGAATAAAAGTTAATAATTAGGTATCTATTACTTTAAAATCGAATACCGGTGCAATAATCCTCCTCGGCGAAGGATTTAAGTAGGCGAAGGATTTTATTAGGATTTTATTAAAGTACTAGCTTTCCGCCCGGGACTTCGTTCCCGTGAAAATTCAAGAACATTATGTAGCCTATGTGGTAATCCAGAGTGTATGCTATCTCCATATAAAATTGGTCAGAGGGTGAAAAAGTAACAAACATACAAATACACACACTGACAAACTTTTTCCTTTATAATATTAGTGGAATGTCGTTAATGTTACTTTATGAAATTTCTCGGGCTAAAATAGTGGTTTAAATTCATATGCATACTCAACAGTATCTGTCTTCTTAAAAATGTTTGCTTCCACGAACCGAATATAATGTTTCTGCAGTGTATGTAGTGGATACGAATATGAGTTTGGTTATATGATTTTTCTATTTCATTGTTTGGCTAATTATAAAACAAAGGTGAATAAAATTATCCCCTTAAAGTCTTTCATGCAATTCAATTTGCAAACATTCTTTCAGTGGGCATTCGTTAAAAATTCGTAATTTATGAACTCATGAAAATCCGTAAATAGAAGCCTCGCGGAGGTATTTCTTATTTGTAAGTCATCAAATGTGATTTTTTTTTCAGCTTAAATGTATTTAAGGGTCCAACGAGTAGAGCGTTGTTGCTTTTTGACAGTAAGGTCTAGACCTAGGTTGATGAATATAAATAAACAAAAATCCTTTTAATAAAATATTATGATCAAACTTTATTAATTTTTTAGTAAAGTTTATTTTAAATGAATGCAAGTTTTTTAAAAAGTATTATGCACGTTGATTTTGCCGAATGAAGCAGTCATCTTTAATTTGTGTTTTCGTTGTCATTTTCGCTGGTGTAATGTTTTTCACCTACATGATACGAAACGCAAAAAAGCATCATCTGTTTTCAATACTATATATGGCTAAATTATGTATCTTGTTTAACTTGTTCATTATAGGTTTTTGGGTAATCTATTACCCGCTAAGATAACATTGTTCTAAATCCTCACGGTAAACGTAAATCTCCAAAGCTGGATTTCTTTGCTAGTGTGTTAATCTTAGGTCCCCACCTATTTTTTGTTTGCTGTTTTCCAAATAACATTTTTGGAAAACTGTTTTCTTCATACAAACATTTTTGAATATTTTTCGGGGATGGAAAATCCAAATTAATATTTAAAAAAATGTAGGAATGTTGGGACAACAATAAGCTGATAACTTCTAAATAAGCATTAACGCAATACTGCTCATTTGGTTAAATGAGCAGTATTTGAGCCTGGTCATCAGTTAAAAACCCAAAGCAGAATTGTTAAAATTGTATTCAAAATCTTGATAATCTAACCAAGCTTCTCTAATCAAAGAAAGTATGAAGAAAAATGTAACTGAGAAAAAAACCAGCTATTTCAGAGGTGAACAAATAGAAGAACTTTTCCGATGCAAATATTTACCATCATGAGAATCATAGATGTAGATGACATTCTTCCAACCATAGTAAGTGATTGTGTCGATGACAGCCTTATGGTAGTCTGGCCTTACACTCACGGCGTAGTCGATGAGTCCAGATGACGGCGGGATCACCTAAAATTACAAAAATAATTTGAAATTACTCAAATATATCAAAACAACTAATCCGTGTTAGACAATATACAAAGATTTAAAATGTTGACATGTTCGAACCTAGAACTTGCCGGAACGATAAATCATCTGTCACATTAATTTATAAATTTATAATTATCAGTAACTAAAACATTTTAATATTTTGCAGATAGGAATCGAAAAATTTCCCGACATGCGAATGTCATGAAACGGAAACACGTTTCATTTGCGAAATAGATTTAAAAGGCTTACAAGTGCTTTTATTTCCGTCCTAAAAACTGAGTTTCCTGGGGGAGTAATGCTTAACAAAATGCTTAAATTTCGCATAGGGAAAATACAGCAAATGAAGGCTTGAAATCATTTAGATGATTGATTTTTTAAAAATAAATACATACATTAAAATACATAAAATTAAAAATATAATTGTATTAGTACATAAATATTACCATCACACCGGAACGGTGTTATATTTTCGTATTATTTTCGTACTAGCTTTCTGCCCGTGGTTTCGTTTCGACTTAGTAATTAATTACAAGCTACCTTATGGCGAATAATTAAAGATGTTTTTGAATGAAATAAAAATATCAATTTAACCTCCCAACTTTCACTTTTTTAGTATTTGTAGCATATTTTAATTGCGTTTAAAACGCTGAAATAAACGTTGGATTTCAGTCACGTACGTCACTTCTGAGATTCATTTCTAACTACATACCTAATACATACATACATGAGGGTTGAATTGATAACCTTACTTTTCAGAAATAAATTAAAAATGAAATTAAGTATTAGTAAAACTAGTTTTCTTATGTTCCTAGAAATACATCAAGTGAAAAGGTATCTAATAAAATGTTGAAGGGGGTCGCAGAACGACTTCAATCTTGCTGTTTAATTAAGTTAAGATCTAACTAGCACCATTAGCTTCACCTTGAAGAAAGCTGCATTGAATTAAATAGCTTCAACTCCTAGCTATGCTATAGACGAATAAATCAGAAAAGCATGTTAAACCAATACAAAGGAAATACTCTTCTAACATTTCCTCACTGTTCCTTTGTGCAACTATTTTTAGACTTAACGTCTAAAGTTTCATGTGCTGTCTGTTTTAAGGGTCTTTTCTTCAAACAAGAGTAGGCAGGTAGAAGAAAATTGTAGGTACATACATGCTGCAGGCTTACAGAAACAATAAAATTTAAGAAGAGTCTTAATACACTTGCAAGATCTAAAATAATCGATAAGAAAATCGATCCCAAACACATAATTATTACTTACATAAAAATTAAAATTAACATACATAAATGTGAACTAGTAAGACTGGACTTGAATTATGTAAACATAATACTAGCAGTTCAAGTCCTGTGTCACCAACAACGGGGAAGCAATGAGTTTCGTTATTTAGCTTTTGGATGTTAATTCTCATACATTTATAATAATGACCTAGTTGGCACACTTGATTATACGTCTGCCAAAACAGGGGATCTAAGTTTAAATCTTTGCTGTTTATTTTCATATACGCTCTCTCGGCCTCTGCTGGAAAACTCCTAAACGTACAACTCATATGAGCATAATTCCTGCACGACACACTGCGCCAATTTATAGCATTCTAAGCTTCTTTATGTTTTGTTAACGGTCGTTATTAAAAAATATTAGACGGTTTACGTCGATCAACAAACGATGTTGACGTCCTTATATTACATCCTCCCAAGATTGGGTTAGCCTAAAAGCTCGCCAGTCATAAACGCTATTGAATAAACACTACTTATACACTCAATAAGGTTTGCCCTTGTGTCGCGAGTACCTTGGAACATACACAAAGACAAACACGAGAGACGCCAGTCAATATCATCAAAAGGCAAATGTCAGGCATACAATCGTGTGGTCTTCTCGATTAAAATAAATACTGTTAGTACCCCTGACCTGACATATCATGCCAGTTTCATATCCTGATACTGATAACCCAGTCAGTGACTGCCAAGGAAGGATTGACGGCCGGTTTGGTCGAGTGGTAGTGGCGCTGCCTCTTGATCGACGGTTCCTGAGTTCGAATCCCAGTCGGGGCAAATATTGTGTAAAAGCAGATGTTTCTTCCCGGGTCATGGGTGTTTGTGTCGGGTTTCGTACCCAAGTTTCAATGACGATAGCTCGATGCTCGATACCTCGATGTCCCTAATACCTCGATGTCCCTACCTCGATGGTAAATTTTGTCGGTGGGTCATTACCTCGAAAGATCAGTACCACTCAGTACCTCGAAGGGTTTCTACCTCGACAGTACACTTCATCGATAGCTTGTTGCCTCGAAAGATCATCAAAACCAAAATAAATTTAAATTATGACGTAAAGGTGTAATAATATTAGTGGACTACAAAATTGTAATCGACAATGTTTATAAATTATTTTACAAATAAACAGGAAATTAAACAAACTTTATTCTAAATCTTATACATGACTTTAGGTATCTCTCTTTCAACCTCTCGGGTGGTTAATCAGTCCATGAAAGTGAACAACTTTCCCCAAATAAAAACCAAAATAAAGTTACAACTGTTTCAAACTAGAAATATTTTTTAAAAAATTAATAGGTACAAAGATATTTGTTTTTGAGTGAGATAGCATACGATATACTAATAAAAAAAATGTTCAGTTCCCATACCAACTTCATCAGCATATAGCGCATTTTGTATGGGAGATCAAATTTTTTATTTTATTTTGACCTATGTTCCTCGGGGAAAGTTGTTCAGTTTCATGGACTGATTTAGCACCTGAGAGGTTGAAAGAGATTTACCTAAAGCCCTGTATATAAAATTTGGTTCCGATTCACTGACTCATCCCCAGCTCAAACCCTTAGACCTAGAAAGCTGAAATTTGGCAAAGATGTGTTTTTTATGACGTATGCAAGCATTAAGAAAGGATTTTTCGAGGTAATGACCCACCGGGAAAACGTACCATCGAAGTATTAGGGACATCGAGGTATCGAGCATCGAGCTATCGTCATTTGAACTTGAGTACGAAAGCCGTTTGTGTCTGTCTTTATATCTGTTCCTAGGGACCCACGATAGAAGAGAAAACGTTAGTGTGGGCCTCTGAGTGTGTGACGTTTTTTTTTTCATTCAGTATCATAAAATTGTCAGTTGTCAGTATCATGTATTTTCCTATCTGTTCTTTGGGTATCTAAACGTTGTTCAGTTTATAGTGGAATTCTTATTTTGAATTATACTATACGTAATGAATACGTTTATTTAGCGCTTATTTATTTTACGATGCATGTCACGTCGTATGCTATCTCACTTAAAAACAAATATTTTTGTTTTAAATTTCTTTTTTAATATTTCTAGTTTGAAACAGTTGTAACTTTATTTTGGTTTTTATGTAAAAAGCTGGCAGCTAATTATCATGTGCTGGGTTATGTTTGAAAAATCACGCAATGCTCAGCCTAGAAGCAAACTTTTTCATGTACTTAGCGGAGTTTTACATAGATTAAATTATCAAAGTTTTATTAAAAGTGCAAGCATGCTGCCAACGGTTTTATTTAAAGTTCTAAAAGTATTTTGAATATTTAAACCGATAAGGGGGCTTTGAAGTAAATAGTCAACCAGTGATCATATAATCATATCCGTAGTTTATCATGAATCTGTTAACGGATTTGTTTCTAACGCTTCACAAAACAATGACTACGCAGGAAAAAATAAGATATATATTATTTAATAAGTTCAACGTTATTACAGACAATTATCACAGTTGCTGAAAACTTAATTGGTGACAGTGAAATTTTCCTTAGGTAGATTACTTTGTAACAATGGGGAATGATTTCAAATTTAGTTAATTAGCGCAACTCCATATTAAATGATTCTCCCCATTAAACTAAACAACTTTAACCAAGGAACCTATACGAAATGATCAAATCATTTTTAGACTTCCCGTACAAGGGGCAAATCAGCTGATCGCATTAGTAGTATTTTTTTTACCAGCCCATATAAGTCCCCACCGAGGGGCACGGGCCTCCCTTCGAAACACAAGTACTATAAATTATTTTTTAATATTTCGACCTAAGTTCCTGAGAGAAAGTTGTGGAGTTTCGTGGGCTGATTTACATCCTTAAATTTTTATAACTAATATAAATTCACCTGATTTATAATGGAAAGCACAAGTCTAAAGAATCAACTAAAACCTAATATGGTTACTTACTTTCTCAGGGAACCACGGAGTAACGAACGGCATTTGAAAGGTGTTGGTGTAAGAATGCAGAGTGTCGAAAGAGTCCGGAGTTACTGCGCCAAGCATGGCCACCACTCCACGTCCAAATTGGTTGCAAACTGAAACAAAAGAAATGTTTTGATGTCAATTCAATTTAATATTTATTGGAATAAATTGTAGGTTAGTTACTTAGATGGTTAGTTCGTTTTTTAAAGAATCACTACAAGTTTACCAATAGGGTGTAGCATACATACCTATATAAAATGTAGTTTATAATTTGTGTGGTTTCTTCTTGATGGAACTCCATATTATTATCAATGAAAACATGATTTTTACACTAGTGTACAAGTAAGTGGATTATTTGTTTAATATTTTTATGCGACCCGGTTTCGATTAAATCATCTTCAGGCGTACCTATCTTACTTTAATTCAAGTCGCGTAAAAATATTAAACAAATAAGTGGAACTAGCGTAAAAATAATGTCTTTCATTGGTGATAAGTACATATAAAATAAAATAAATATGAAAACAAACATGCAAATCCACTACTATCTATTCTATACTATAATAAAATCGTGAACCAAAAAAAATCTGTACATTGAAAATATCAAAAAAAAATACCCAGGGCGATTCACAATCAGTAACTGAGTATTTTAGAATGACTTTTAGATACTTTGTCTGTTTGTTTGTTTGATAGAGCACCACTTGAAAACTACTGCATGGAATTTGATAAAACTTGGCATAGTGGTAGCCTGTCTTCCTGAGCAAGCTTTAGGCTACAAAAATTTTGCCAATAAATAGAAAACCAACAACAAAAACCCCTGAAAAAATTCGAAGCTAAAAGCTTTTCAGTACATTTTACTCATACCATAGAGATCACCGTATTTTAATCATACATAGGCTAGAGGTAAGCGTGACGTAAGCATCTGATTAAAGGGTCGGATTAAGCTTTATGGAATATTTGTATGGTAGATCCTTTCTCCATTTCAAACCGACTTCATAAAAGGAGGAGGTTCTATGTTCGATTGTATGTACCTTTTTTGTTCACCGATTTCTCCGTCATTTATGGACCGTTTTTCAAAATTTTTTTCCTTCGAAAGAGTATAATCCAGAGTCAGGATTTGATACATAATTTAACAGGCACCTGCATTGTTTCTCACGTAACTTCTATTATTTACACTAAACAATTCAAAAATAAATAAACTTTTTATAAAAATTAAACTGACTTCAAAAAGTTTAAAATAAAGACGTATCATTTGATGTGCTACGTACCTACCGATCTGTTTGAAGTCGGTGCCAAGACAAATAAGTTTGATAAGCTACACGTACATACGCCTTCGCACCGACTTCAAACAGATCACGAAGGTACATGGCACATTAAATGCTACGTCTTTATTTATCAGGGAGTTTAGTTGAGTGATAGAGTTACCCTGCCTGTAAATTGACAGTTTCTGGGTTCGATGGGGAGACATTTATGTGAAAAGCAGATATTTTTTCCAGAGTCTGGATTTGTCTTTGTTTGTGTCCCAGTGGACCGAAACGACACGAGGGATTTTTAGTGCGCAAACTTTGGCGTTAATTATTTAAAAAAAAGTTTCTTATTAGGTATTCTTTGTAATAACCTTCTTTAACTTTATAGATATACCTTTAGAAAAGTACTTACTATAATGTAATAAAGAGGGTATATGTATGGTACACAATTAGATCGGTGTTCTTTTTGTGACCTAATTTCGTACATTTATAGAAAATATTATCATAGTAAGCCAGTGAGTTTCGACTGCTGGAAAAAGCTTCTCTCGAGTGACACGGAAAGAATTAAAATTACAGTAACTGCCCTTCAAATATCTAAAAATAAGAAATTTTCCGTGCTGAACTGGCACTGCCAAGTATTTGCTGGTACATTGAAAAATCCAGTACTCTGGTCGCGGAGATTTTAATGTAAATCGTGCTGACAATTCTATGACTCTCTGAATCGTCTAATGTGGAGTCACGTGACTGTAAACTCATATTATGTCCTGATTACCCCAACAAGGATTATAGGTGTAAGTGTAAGTAAAGTATAAAATATCGATAGTTTTGTCAACATCCGCATTTATTTTCTCAGTTTTAGTGATAGTTTGGCCATGTTGTACTTTTTTAACTAACCCAAACTAAATACTTAATCAATATTTAATCAACTAAATGGACCTGCCTTGGACTCTTACTCCGGCCCTGTCTGAGAAACGAAATGACAATGACAGTAGTAGTTTTCTTCCATCCTTCAGGAAGGAGCCATACAACCAAATCTTTTTTAGGTAATTTTTAGAATGTCACGTTTTGAAAAAATAGAAGGTTTTTCCTTTACTGATCTTTTTTCGCAAAGGAATCTATGTCCTTGTCCGTACAGCCAGATTTCGAATTCAATGGAAATCAGCATTTGGAAAAGCAGCGTGCTAGCTGAAGTCTAAAAAACCACGGGTGTTGTCTTAGATACTGACATAGGTGGACTATATTAGAAACTTCTAGTGAAAATCAAAAATAAGTACCTACTTATGAATTCGTGTGTTTATTTATTGTATATAAAATTGACGTTTATTTTTACACCATGTATATTTTTTTAGTATAACTGATTTTTTCCATACAAAAGTTTACCCTCTGAATTTATTGCAAACGTGGCATCAAGTGGTTTTAAATCAACTGATACTCTGCCTACCCCGATAGGGATTATAGGCGTGAGCATATGTACACACATTAAAAAAAGTTTACGATCAGTAGCAAAATCAGGTGTATTCTTTAAAATATAAATTATTTAAAGAAACTGTTTACGTTTTATGATTTTATAATGAAAATGCACTAAGTAAATAAAAGAATCATTATTAATTATTTACTTTTTATTAACAAAAGCTAGGAAATGCAATTTTGGCTTAAATGTAAGGTAATGAAAAATTTGAATTAATGAAAAAACAAACAAAATTTATTACGAAAAAATTAATAGTTAGTATAAAATGACTCCTCCCCTGGCTCGCACACATGCGGAAACCCTTCTGGGCATGCTAAGAATTAAGTTATCTAGCATTTCTTGTGGTAACCTGTCCCACTCTTCAATAGCAGCTGCCCTGATTTCTGACACTGTTCGCGGAGGTGGCTGACGGTTCCAAACAGCTCGCTTAAGAGCATCCCACGCATGCTCGATCGGGTTTAAGTCAGGCGAGCCGGCAGGCCAGTCTAACCTGGTGATGTCGTATTGCTGGAGAGCAGCATCAACACGTCCGTTTCGAAGTGCGGGCGCATTATCATCTACCATTATGAATTGGCGCCCGTGGTTGATGCGGAATGGTCTGACGTATCCATCGATTGCAATCGTTTTGTACATGGCTCCGGTCATGGTGCCTTGATACGGGATTAAGGGCGTCCTAGCCCCAATCATTATCCCGGCCCAAAAGGACACTGATTTCCCGCCCTGCTGAACGGTTCCAGTGGCAGTTCTCTGCCTTTCAGAGTCGCCAGGTCTTCTCCAGACACGGACACGTCGGTTATCTGGATGTGTACTGATCCGCGTTTCGTCAACGAAGAAGCAGTTCTGCCAGATGCTTTCGTCCTCAATTTCTTCATTTTGACGGAGCCTAGCCCATTGCAATCTGCGCCGCTTCCGTTGCTGTGAGTTCAGAGGTGCTCGCCAGGATCTCCTTGCTCGTAATCCAGCTTGGTGTAAGCAATTTCTAATCGTTTGGGTGCTAACTTCGCGGCCGGTGGCAGCTCGCAGCTCTGCTTTCATTTTAGTAGCGTTCATTGTTGGCTCACGGGCAGCCAGTAATCTGATATATCGCTTCTGAATTGCAGTAAGAACAGTTGGGCGACCACTGCGAGGTCGATCAGCTAAATCTTCCATGCCCTGATACCTCTCCAACGTGGTCACCACGCAGGATTGGGATACATGAACTCTGCGTGATATTTCCCTCGTGGAATAGGCCTTCTCCACTTAAAGTTAGAATTCTGGCTCGTAAAACTGCAGTTAATCCTCTCGGCATCGTTACCAACTTAATTTTTTTTGAATAAATTGAAAATATTGATAAGTTGCGACTATGTCAGATTTCTGAATGAAAGCAAGCAAGGGTTGATTGTCTTTTTAAATGAAAAAACATTTGAATTACGAAATTATTTTATATTTAAATTTCATATTTTTAAATAAGGAATCAAAAGATAAAAAGTGATTAAGTTTTATTCTTCTACAATAAAAAATATTAGCACTTTTCCAAGTGATCGCAAACTTTTTTTGATGTGTGTATTTGTATGTATGAAACAACTATGTTTGAGCTTTGTTTTCAGATCCAATGTAATATATTATGTCGTATGGCCAAGTTTTCAAATAAAAACAACATTTTTTTAAATCAACGAAAATATGAACTAAATGGCGCTTCAAGAAAAAAATGCAATTTCACGTATAGTTCCGTCAATAGTGTACTCTGTTCTATAAAAAAAATTAACACACAAACTTAGTTGCGGGCATCAGCTAGTCGACAATAATCATATTCAATAAGCATGTCAATAAAATTAAAAAATTTGAAATCTGTACCATTATATTAGTTATACATTATTATCAATATGTCAACAGCTTGTGCTAAGTCCCATGTTGTGATAAAAATGAGAAGTCCGCGTTCTAAGGTATTATATTTACCCTTTTACCGATTTAAAAAGTTTTCTACAGTAATCGCTAAAACATTATATATGCTTATGTGGTATATTACTTCTAAATGAACAACGTGCAATATCAATCGACAAATCATTTTACTAGCTCAACATGTGAGTAAATTATAGGTATCATTCATTACATAAGAACAGAGCGACATATTACTTAACCACTAGTTTTAGGTACCGTAGAAAACTACGAACTCAAAAAATTGCCAAATCGTCGGTCCTTCTGTCGATCAGTCCATCTATCTGTACGCGGCTTTGCGTGGTGTTTAAAATTCACAACCTAACGCTTCAGCCTTCTACACGGAGTTACGTGGCCTCTTTTCCGATTTTTCTACTTTTTTTAGAACACTAGTATAGATACCAAAAAAAATTTCAAAGACAAACATAATCCTTATTCATTTTTAACAAAACAGGTTTTATAATTTTTTTTCATTTTCATCAATCAATAAAAAAAAAACTTAAAAAAAAGAACATGAAAGAAATCAGGGAGAATAGCAGGGGGCACACACCAAGTCGATCAACATAATCAACGTAGCACGGCTGTACACCTTTTTTCAAAGCAACTCAGCGCAGTCTTCAGCTTTCCATATATTTTTAACTAACAGGAGAAAAAAAATTAAAGTAATGTTGCACTGACTACGCAATGCGGCGTATGTTTTAAGTTACAAGTTTCTATCTTTTTTAATTTTATTTTGGCTAGGTCTCTTTACTTTGTTAAGACTTCTTGGAAAATTATTAAAAGTGAGATGGGAAGGGTTAAGGCACGTAACTTTGATTTTAAGCTCAATATTAAGTAATAACAAAAACCTAACATCCGATATAGCTATTGCTGCAGAGTTTGAAAGGCTTTTCACTGACATTCCAGTCTCCACTACTCAATTACTTGGCTCATCTCCCGCTCTCGCTGAATCGTTACCTACTCAAGCAAAATATAGACGAAAGTAAGTTTCATTTCAGTTACATAAAAATTGTTGACACACATAAAAATTGTTGACAACCTTAAAACGTTTAAAATTTTAAACATAAAAAAGACTGCGGACCTTGATGGTCTTCCAGTAAAAGTAATAAATTGCATAATAGATTGTATTGCTCCACATTTAGTGTTTATTTTCAATAGTTGTGTCACCACCACCATCGGATGGTGTGTTTCCTGATTTGAATAAACATAGTAAAGTTATTCCTCTGTTTAAAGCTGGTAGTACAGTACATCTGACCCCACCAACTTTAGACCTATTTCAATACTACCAGTACTTAGCAAAATTTTAAAAAAAATTATCCTTAGTCAAATAACCACTCACTTCTACGCTAATAAACTTATGAATATTAATCAATTTGGATACACACGGGGTCGTTCAACAGCCGATGCTGGTGTGAAGCTCATGTCACATTTTTGAGGCTTGGGAGGATTCACATGATGCTCTTGGAGTCTTCTGTGATTTGTCCAAGGCTTTTGACTGTGTTCACTATGAGACTCTAATCAGGAAATTACATCACTATGTCATAAGAGGAAATCCACTTAGGTTTCTGGGATCTTATTTATGTAATAGGATCCAGAAGGTTGAGGTTAACGGCACTAGATCACTTGGGTCCACAGTCTGTATGGGCGTCCCGCAGGGTTCAATTTTAGGACCATTCTTGTTTCTCGTGTCGTTAATGATTTGCCTTTTCTTGTTAAACAGGCCCATGAGATCTTATTATTCGCAGATGACACATCACTTTTATTTAAAGCGAAAAGATATGACACTAATTATGACGACGTGAATACTGCGAGCTCAAAGGTAGTTGAATAGGTTATTTGCAGAGAACCGCAAATAACCTACTCTTTAACGAGAAAAACACCAAATGTATTAAATTTACTTTGCCTAACGTTAAACAGGTTAATACCAATGTACAGGTTAAAAATGAAAAACTGGAAGTTGTAGAATCTACTGTATTCTTAGGTATCACTATTGACGCAAAGCTTCAATGGGGTCCTCATATTGATAAGTTAGCGAACAGACTCAGTTCAGCAGCTTACGCGGTTAAAAAAATCCGTCAATTATCGGACGTTGAAACCGCGAGAACCGTATATTTTAGTTATTTCCACAGCCTAATGTCATATGGCATTTGACTGTGGGGTAATGCTACCGACATCAATAAGATATTTGTCCTGCAGAAAAGAGCTTTTACTGTGGGGTAATGCTACCGACATCAATAAGATATTTTTCCTGCAGAAAAGAGCTGTTCGCGCGATTTATCAAATGACACCTAGAATGTCTCTTAGAAATAGATTTAAGGAAATAGATATTTCGACATTTGCGTCCCAGTATATATTTAATAATCTTTTATATGTAAAGGCTGGAACAAGCACGTCTGGGAGGAAATTTAATATGTGGCTTTTACATGGTAAACCCACGTCGGGTTCAGTCTTTGAGGAAATGTCCAGCAGTAGAAAAATATTCAAGTCTAAATTAAGGTGGTGTCAAAACCACCAAGACCAGATTGCGATGGATAATCTTGCGGATAAACATTCCAAAAAAGATTTTCGCGGCTTTTGAAAATGTACGCAAAAGCACAATTCTAGGCCTGGCCTGCCTGTGAGCATCGACAGTGTGTCAGGTGACGAAATTGTGGCTAATGTTTTTAAGACCCACTTTTGTATAGATCCAATTACAGCTCCAAGCATGGAGGTGCTCGATGTTGACTCGTTTTATCAAGAAACGGAACCCAAAATAAAGCTGTCGTCCAAGGTAATAGACATAACTATTAAGACCATGACTACAGGCAAGTCTCCAAGACATGACGGGGACAGCATCGAACACCTCCAGCACGCAGGCCCTCACCTGCCGCGTCTTCTGGCAATGCTTTTTAATTTATGTATCAGACATACTTATTTGCCTGACGAGCTAATGAGAACGGTCGTAGTGCCGCTAATCAAAAATAAAACAGGTGATATATCTGATAAAAATAACTACAGACCGATCTCATTAGCTACAGTCATCGCCAAGGTATTTGACGGCATGCTTAACTCACAACTGAACAACACTTTAAAGGTGCACGACAACTAGTTCGGTTTTAGACCTAAACTCTCTACTGGAAGTGCGATTCTGTGCATGAAGCATGCTGTCAGATATTATACGGACCGCAACACACCCTTATACGCCTGCTTTCTCGATTTATCAAAGGCTTTTGACCTGGTTTCCTACCCAGTGCTTTGGAGGAAGCTGCATGGAGCCAAAGTTGCACCAGAAATAATTAATACCTTACGGTACTGGTATGGGAACCAGGTCAATAGCGTGAAATGGTCGGGGCTACGTCGGACATGTACAGGTTGAGGTGCGGGGTGAGGCAGGGAGGGTTGAGCTCACCAACGCTCTTCAACCTGTACATGAATGACCTTATCAGCGCGCTCAACAGCCGCCATGTTGGATGTAATGTTGATGATGTTTACTTTAACAACATTAGCTATGCGGACGACATGGTGTTGCTGAGCGCGTCGGTGGGTGGACTTGGAGAACTGCTAAGCATCTGCGAAGCATACGCGCATATTCATGGCCTGAAATATAATATTAAAAAAGCGAGCTTATGGTTTTCAAGGCCGGGTCAAAATGTCCGATGGAGATCCCAACTGTTAGGCTGTACTGCGTGCCCTTGGTGAGAGTATATACCTATAAATATTTGCGGCACATTGTGACGCCCGACCTGAAGGACGACGCTGATATTGAACGCAGAAGGAGTGCATTGGCGGTAAGGGCGAATATGATAGCACGCAGGTTTGCTCGAAGATCGAGGGAAGTTAAAATAACGTTATTCATAGCCTTTTGTACATGTTTTTACTCGAGTAACCTGTGGCTATCATATACGCAAAGGCCATTCAACGCCATCCGCGTTCAATACAACAATGCTATGAGGGAGCTGTTGCGGCTGCCCCGCTTCTGTAGTGCGTCCGGTATGTTCGCCGAGTTGCGTGTAGATTGCTTCTACACCACTATGCGTAAGCGGAGTACCGGGGTCGCGGACAGAGTGCGGGCCAGCTGCAACAGCCTAGTCACCGTCCCTTTAGTAGGCATTGGCGGGCGCTTCACGCCCCAACTTTTCAGTTATGGGCCAATTAGTAACCCTTTATTTAAATATTTAAATATTTTTTTTATATTTTACATCTTTTGACATTATAATATTTATTTTATTTTATTTTTATTTGACAAATTTATTAATTATGACATTTAATTATTATTATTATTATTTATAAATTTTAAAATTGTTTATTTATATTAAATTAAATATTAAACTTATAAAAATGTAATGAAATGAAATGAACTAATGAGCAATTGTTAGCATGAAATAAATGATTTTAATTTGATTTGATATGTAAAGAAAAATGAAAAATTGTGATAGGCACAATGTAAACACTAGAAGCTTGGATATACTAGACCATTGATTCCCAAAGTGGTCCAGGTGGACCCCCAGGGGTCCACGGGAGACTCGAAGGGGGTCTACGTTGGTGTGACAAAAAAATGGGGGTTCACAATTCGTATAAGCGGGGGTCTACAAAAATGTATCTGTTTTCGATAGTGAAAAACTAAAATGCTCTTTGTGCTGTGAGTAAGATGTCAAAAATGTAAAGTTGGATGGAATAACTTTTTTGATTGGCCACCTTTACTTTTTTGACATCCACTCACAGCACAATCAATTAATTAATAAACCAATTAATTCTCGCTTTTTTTTCGAAAACTGTTAATACGTGGTTGAAACTCAGCCGCAACGCAAATTCTCTTAATTAGATCTAATCTTCACACATTTTTTGTCGAGTTTTGGGAATATGTTAGATATGTGGCTGCAGGGAGGGGGTCCACCGAAACCAGAAAAATTTTGAAAGTGGTCTATGAGAAAAAAAAGTTTGGGAACCTATGTACTAGACAGTGGTCTCTACAAAGTAACAAACCCTTTTATGGGTCAATGTATACGCTTCTACAATAAGATTTCCATGTGTATTCAAAACCTACCTTTAGAAAAATTTCAGACAATAATTAAACAAAAACTTTGTAAAAAAGGGCTATTATAGAATTTCGGATTATCTTTTAGACAAGCAACCATGGGAATTAAAATTAAAAGTAAGAAAATTTATACGATTGACTTAAAAAGATAGACCCTCGGAGTTTCTTGCTTCTCCTGAGGAAGACTGCACCTTTGCGAATAGGCGCAAAGTCAAAAGTGCTAATGTGATTCATCATATTGACGTGTCCAAGTATCATTTTATATGTTCAATGAAATAAACACTTTTGAGTTTGAGTTCGTTCTAAAAAAAAATCGCCTGAAAGGGAGACCTGCAAATCTTATTGTTTCGTTAACATTAACTACTACTTACAACAGTAAATGTATACACGGTATGCTGCCCATCGCCCCAGATTTGTGCGAAAGAGAGAGTTGCAGCTTTCTGGCAAAACATTTCCAAAATTGTCTGCGGTTTTCTACCCCAAAAATTTAACAAAAACTCACGTTGTTAGTCATTATAGATTTATAAGCGTATAAATTAGGTCTGTTTTTTTCAAAATTTCACTTCGTTTTTTGACATTTACCTCTTAAAAATTAATTTTTTTTTGTAGTAAAATTTTGACCTTTAGTTAATTTTTTTTTTCCTACTAAAATTATTTTAAAAATCGTAACGTACAGTTAGAAGTAGGTTTTGGTTAACCAAACATAGCATCAAAATTTCACAGATCCGATGAGATTAATCCACTTATCTGTGACGAGTGACGACCCACTTTAGTGTAGCTAGTAAACCATGACACTTTTAAAAATAAGAAGTAGAACTTATTTCATTTAAATTTAACCAGGATCATTTTTGCCTTTGACACTTTTTGCTAAAAAGTTTAAAAACAATGAGGACAAAATCTACGGTGCAGTGTCAGATGGAGAGGGAGGGAGAGTTGTGAGTTTTAAACACCACACCCACGCAAGTTTAAAAACTTTTGATTTGTTTGTCTGAAAAACATAAAATGACTGTGCTATTAGACGCTATTGGTACTAAATAACTGAAATTAATACCAATAGTGTCGCATGCTTATAATTATTGGCCGTCGATTTATTTTGTTTTAATTTAACGTATTTCGCTTGTTATAACACTATAAATAATCATAAATTCCATAAATTAAGTAACTCAGCTTACCTAAGCTTTGTCAGCTGCTTGTGATAGCAGTAATAATAACTTCTTATATCACCGGTTAGGTAAAATAAGGACTTGATAAGATTTATTTCAGCAAATTTAGAGTATTTTACTGTCCTCGAGATATTGTCACCGCAAATAAGCGATCCGAGAAAGGAAGCGGTTGAGCTTGGCTGAGTTCAAAGGAAATTATAAAGTTTGTGGAACTTCTGCTATTCAAACCCTGAGGAGCTCAGAAGAAATAGTTCAATACAGACTGCTTTATCGTTAAGCAAATTCTATGGAAGGTAAGGATGAATTAGTCTTTTGAGCGACATTTGCATTATACTTTGAACTAGGAAGTAACACAATATCTAAAGGAAGTTACTAAAATATTACTACTACATTTATAAGCATTCCCTCCTACAATCTCATTTCTAAACAAATGTCTCGTGTTCATTTGGTGGGGATCTATCTCTGCAGTTGAATCACACGGACTCCTATTCTGATAACGAAAATAATAAAATATGTCAATTGCAAACTGCTGTCTTCACGGCTGTTAACCAGCAGTAAGCGTCTGTGCCCTAGGCTACTCACCAATATGAGCACGAGTAGAACAACCCGGATGTGAAGAAATTTGTACGTAGGCCAGCCAAGAAGTTGGTATAATTTGGGGGTACTAAGTTACCTCTTTACAGTAGTTAGTAATGGTTGACATTACCGAAACAGTTCAAAAGCAAAATTTTAAGCTCCCTTTAGTTTAAAAAAAAACAGTAATAAAATCGGACGAATAGTTTCCGAGATAAAGTTAATTTTTAAAACTCGACATTCACCATCTTGGATTGGCCGCCATTTCTATTAGCGACGTCGAGATGGCAATCATGGTTTTTCTCACATCGTAATAAACCTATCTAACTACTGTAAAGAGGAAACTTACTACCCCCAAATTATACCGTTTGTTTGAATTCGACTACTTGGCCCATCCCCTAAATCGATGAGCGGTATCTTGTCAAAGGATTTTAATTAAGTACGGATTTCAAAGAACCCACATACCGACAGTGATAACTCTGAAATTAAAAAAAATGTATCACATGTAACTTTTAAATGGCAAAACCAATTTGATCAAAAATAGCTAAGAACCATCTCGCCTACGTCATCTTTCAAACAAAAAAAAACCGCATCGATATCGGTCCAACTTGTTCAGGAGCTGCCATTCCACAGACACTGACATACAGATACACATTCATATAGATACTCACGTTAACCTTATAAACACCTCTTTTTTGTCGGGGGTTAAAAATAATCAAATTCATGTTATAATTCTGTGATTTCGTTAATTCATTACTTTTAAATATTGTAATGATGTGCCAACTTTTGTTCGTCACATTCAAAATAAATAGTTATAATAAACGAACCTCGTTTCGCATCGTGAAATAAATACCAACACTGATTATCCAGCAATTATAATCTCGGTCGCGAACCGACGTCGCCACATCGCTAATTATTTGTTCCCACCTAATTATATAGCTTCGCGCGTACTAAACTTTTTAATACTTCAGACTTACGGGGGCAAATGGATTTCATGAATAAGTAGACAAAATGTTTGAAGATGTGTCTAGCATTCGATTACTCCCTATAATACTAGAATTTATCAGTATTAAATAAATAATAAAATAATAAACGCTTCACACTCAAAGGCCCACATTAAGGTTTTCCCTTGTGTCGTGGGTCCCTTGGAACACACAAAGACAGACACAAACACCCATGACCCGAGAACAAACATTTGCTTTTAACACAAATATTTGCCCCGACTGGGAATCGAACCCAGGACCCGCCGATCAAGGGGCAGCGTGTCACTACCACTCGACCAAACCGGCCGTCAAAGATAACAAGTTTCGTCGATAGAGTCAAATTATCCGAGAATTGGATTTAATATATTAAAAAAAAATTAAAAATCACTTATTAAGTATTTTCACAAGATGTTGGGGTCTTATTTTGAATGTTCTCCTTGTCTATATTAACATTATAAAGAGGAAAGATTTGAAAAATTATGTCACTATTAGAATGCTATAATTATTATCCCTGACTATCATAGGTTCAGTCCTGAGTATCTAAGTTGACTGGAAGAAAACCCCCTCGTGGGATGAGTCCGCCTTCGTAAACTTCCTATTACTGTAAACTTGTTATCTTCTGTATTATCATTGTACAATAAAGAATAAATACATACATACATAGGGTACATATTTTTCTCGAATTTCCACGAAAACGAAGTCTCAGGTTGAATGGTAGTTGATAGTAAAAATGTAAAAACATAATGTTACAATTTCGCTAGTAAAATTATAATCACCTGCAACATTAAAATTAGACCAGTAAAATTCGCCGATTTAAAAATTACATTTAAGAATTTTCAAATCCTAAATGTGAAATTAAAACATAAATGTGCAAGACTAAATATATTCTATGGTATCACCTAATGCTATTTTGGATTATTCTAACACGAACCGCACAGCATACTAATGCGACAACGGTAGACTCGAATATTCAGTGGGATTGCGCTGATACAGAACTAGATAATAAACTGTTATTAGCAAACGTCTATGATTTATTCTGGATCCTCCTTAACGCATACAGATTATTTGTAATTGCTTGTAGTTAGCATTGTCTTCAACAGAAGATTAGTTTGGAATGGCACTTTATAATTAAGGTGCAATGCTATTAAGATATAGTTTAATGTGGTTATAATGAATTAAGCAATAATCAATATCAATTTAGTTACAACGATGTGCCATTGTTGTTGGAGAAATGCTACAAAGTAGAAATTGGGCCTTTCCGGCTATTAACAATTCAATTGTGGGCTTTCTAAGTTTCGTAGGGAATATTGAATAGAGGGACGAAATCATCTTTCCTGCCACGCACGCATTAGTGCTCTCAGTACTTCCAAATATTGTTGAGGGTATTCGCGTTGAAATATAGATGCGGTAATAAAAAAAAGCAAATATCGCTTGGTCTGCCCGCGGGGAGCAAACCGTATGCCGATCACGTCGGCCGGCATCGGCATCACAGCCCCTCATACACTCGCAGATACTTCGCCGGCTCTAAACTGTTACCAAACTTTACAACGAGTTCTTTTTGTTTTCATGCTCACGGGCGAATGTATTATGTTAATGCGCTGCCGCTGTATATTCAAACTTCATGAAACTAGGACTTTTCATACTACAAACGGTGTTTAGCACCCAAATTACTCCCCAGCGCATCAAAGTTATTGTATACGGATTTCCCAGTCACGCGTTCGTAGGTCTTGTCACGCGCAAGGAAATAAGTAAGCTTATTTTAGATTGTTTTTATGACACAGCGAAAGTTGCAGTTTTACAAATATTTCGATCCTATATTACCTTCGAAACTTTTCTCATTACAAACAAAGTCAGATATTCATATATTTGAAGATGCGCGGGACTCTGTAAATGTTGACGAGACCCTACCGGCAAATATCGCGTTCGTCCGTTATTGTTGTTTGAAGTGTGAAGTTTTGTCATTTTTCCTGTCCCGCAAAAGTATGTCAAGACAAGATCTCTGCTATTAAATGTGGGTAGGAAACGGCGCCGATGGTGGTGGCAAAACAAACTTTACAGAATTTTCATTGACAATTTAAAACATTTAAGTTTTATTTACTACGTATTATAGTACTACTTAATTAGACAAATGAAATGCACAATTATGTGATAGTCTACCATTTAGTTAAGTCTTTATTCTCATACAATGTTCTCACATAATATAATTTAATTTAAGTCAATCTCATATTACAACACTTAAAAGTTAAAACTTAATTTTAAATTATAAACCATTAAAAACCCAATAAATATCCTTTTTAAAACAGCGGCGTAGATGTCACTACTAGATAAAATACTGCACTGCATTCTCATTACAGACGATATCGTAGTCTGTTGGCGGATAACACTGCGGATGAGCAAAAGAAAAAAGCTGGGCTGAGCGAGGTTTGATTTTGGACGCTACTGCGGAAATTACTAGTCGAGTATACGTAACCACACCTCGGAGAGCGCATTTTATCGATTTCAGATTACACGAGACCTAAAAGTGCAGCCCTCAGATTACCGGGCCACGTTCCTAGCACCTCTGTGTGCAATTTTTAAATTACTCGACGGAGAAAAATCGAATGACCCGGTAAGTCTCCTTTTAAACCAATTGAACAACGTAAAATTGTATTCTGTTGTACTAAATTTATATTTGTTTACCTGTGGCTCTGGTAAACAAATATAAATGAATCAAGAGGTGTATTTCTGTCGCACGCAGTGGTTATGTGCTCGGTGAGCACGCATTTAGACAGTCTTACAAAAATATTGTCCATTGAATACGTTGACTACGTAAGTCATTTTAAAACAGTCTGAATTATACTGTGTGCACAAGATATAACTGGCACTAGCGTGACCTTGAAGCAACACTTTCCAGAGTACGCATAGTTTATTTGTTTCATTATTAATACGATCCCGTTCGACTTCAGGAAAATCACACACTGGGACTGCTAAAGGCGCCGCCGGAAGTGCGAGCAAGACGTGTTCATTAATCGCAAATCTCCTCAGATCGTCCATCAGTAAGTAAATGGACATCAAAGGTTGTTGTGAGGCTAACGGATTAATTATTACAACTCGCTCACAGGGCACTGGCATAGGAACAAGTTGAGAAATAAAAAATCGAATTTCGTAATACAACAACTTGTACAAATGCAACAACTTGCTTAATAAACTGAAAGTGGGATTTCTTTTTTAGAAAGGAGAATGGCCAAAGTTGTATGACCGCCGTTAAGGTTGTGATATATGTCATTTTAAAGGTCAAACTAATAGCTTCATTTTATTATATGACACCCACAACGAGACTCGTACAAGGAATGAACTATGAAACGTTTTATCATAATATACTGACTTTTCATACGACTCCAGTAGTATATAAGATTGTGACATATGTCATTTTAAAGGTCATACAAATAGCTAGATTTCGTTGATGATGATGACACTAATAACGTGACTTCTGTAGGGAATGAACTATTAAACATCTAATAGTAAACTGACTGGATTTTAACTCTATTTATTTGATTTTTAGCAGTGGCATATAAGGTTTTGACATGCGTTATTTTAAAGGTCATTATAATAGCTTTATTTCATTAACAACACCCATAACGAGACCCGTGCAGGAAATGTACTATGAACCGTTTCATCGTACGAGTATATTGTCTTTTGATCTGATCACAGTGGTGTGTAAGGTTGCGATATATGTCACTTTAAAGGTCATAACTATGGCTTAATTTCGTTATGTAACACTAACAACGAGACTCGTGCAGGGAATGTAATATAAATAATTTTATCATAAAGTGATTCGATTTTCTTTCTTATATCTTCCACGCTGGATTGCAAGTGAAAGTTCCTTCTACGCTGGACTGGAAGTCAAAGAAAAACTTAGAATGTGCCAGCTGCCTACTCTTCCCAGGCATACTGTAAAAGTCAGTAAGTAGGACGTGAGGGTCTTGCTATATCATGGGCGAAAGGCTGACCACCTCTCACCATTACACAGTTCCATCCAATAACCCTCACAATTTGAGTCAAACGTGGTATTAAGTGGTTTTCTAGAACCACTAATGCTCTGCTTACCCCGCTAGGGATTACAGGCGAGAGCGTATGTCTGTATCTTAATCCTTTGCCAGTAGTATGTCAGGTTATCATCTATGTCTTTTTAAAGGTCACAACAAAAGCTTTTATTACCCGACTGCCAAAGAAGGAGGGTAATGTTTTTCGAGTGTATGTAAGTATGTATGTATGTCTTTTCCTTTGTGACCTCCTGTAGCCTAAACGGCTTGATGGATTTTGATGTATGAGGTATCGTTAGATTTGTCTTGATTACGGGAGTGTCATAGGATACATTTTATCCTAAAAGTCCCACGGGATAAAGACATAATAATATTTTTTAGTGTGCAGTCGGGTATTTTGTTTTTTTAATAATTAATAGTTATTTAATAAAACAACGAGACTCGTTCAGGTGGATCAGCTGCTGGTGCAGTTGTAAATACTGTTTAGGTAGGATGGTAAGGCTGGTTCACGTGAAGAAAAAACGAAGCGCTTCGAAAAAAACATACAACTTATTAGCGACGACTACCTATAATGTGGCTTAAATTAAGCGGTTAAGTATAATAATTGATGGACAAATGACATGCGCGCCCTCTGGCGTGACACATGCACAATCCGCGCCGCAACAGCAGGGAATACACCACAGAGATCGGGTCAAAAGTCAGTAGTTCTGTTCCTGCACAAGTCTCGTAATGGGTGTCCTATTATAAATGAAGCCATTGCCATAATTGGGACTTATAAAATAACATTTATTACAATCTTGTACCCCATACTATTATAATAGATCAGACTAATAGAATCAAAATCCAAGTCTGTATACAATAAAATGGTTCATAGTTCATTTTCTGCACAAGTCACGTTCTAGGTGTCATGGATTGAATTAAAGCTATTATCTTTTAAATGGCATACGTCATAACCTTATACACTACTGGAGTCGTATGTAAAGTTAGTGTACAATAAAATGATTTATAGTTAATTCCCTGCACGCGTCTCGTTGTGGGTTTCATATTATTAATTAAATTAAAGCTATTATTGTGACCTTTACAATGACGTATGTCAAAAGCTTACTACTAACGAATCAAAGAAGTAGAGTAAAAATCCAGTCAGTTTATGATTAGGTGTTTCATAGTTCATTCCCTGCAGAAGTCACATTATTGGTGTTATGTAACGCAATCAAGCTATTACTATAACCTTTAAAATGATATATGTCAAAACCTTATATACTACTGGAGTTGGATGGAAAGCTAGCGTATGATAAAATAATTCCTTCCCTGCACGAATCTTGTCGTAGGTGTCATATAATAAAATACAGATATTATTGTGACCTTCAAATCACGTATATCACAGCTTTATACGCCACAGCTAATGAATAAAAAATAAGACGGACAAGTGCGAGTCGGACTCTATAAAAATCATTATCTCTATAAAAACGGCAATAAAATCACGTTTGTTGTATGGGAGCCCCCTTAAATATTTATTTTATTCTGGTTTTTCGTATTTGTTGTTATAGGGCACATAAAAAAAATTTCATCTGCGAAAATTTCAACTAAGTATCACGGTTCATGAGATACAGCCTGGTAACAGACGGACGGACAACGGAGCCTTAGTAATAGGGTCCCGTTTTTTCTCTTTGGGTACGGAACCCTAAAAATTGATTCAAAATCCAGTCAGTATACTATTAGATGTTTCATAGTTCATTCCCTGCAGGAGTCATGTTATTGGTGACATGTAACGAAATCAAGCTATTGTTATGACCTTTAAAATGACATATGGCACAACCTTATTCACCATTGGAGTCGGATGTTAAGCTAGTGTAGATAAAATTGTTTATAGTTTCTTCCCTGCAAGAGTCTTGTTGTAGGTATCATATAATTAAATAAAGATATTATTTTGACCTTTAAAATGACATATGTCACATCCTTATACATACACCACTGGAGTCAGATGAAAAGCTAGTATACGATAAAATGGTTTATACGAGGGCCACACCGAAATGGTCGGGAATGGAATACTTTTGAATAAATTAGACTTACAATCTTCTTGGTATTTGGAATTTGTATTCTTCAAAACTTAATTCCATTTTTGAAATAAAAATAAATTAAAAAAAAGTGTGGTAGCCATTTTAAATCTTACGCGGGAACATTTCCGTGCCATAATTTTTCACTATTTTCGCCGAGGTTTAACTCAAGAACAATGTCTCGTCGAGCTTGTTTCTATTTATGAACTTAAAGCATCTAGTAAGACGATTATATATCGCTGGTATTCCGAGTTTCGTCGAGGACGTTCTTCTCTTTCCACAGTTCCATCTACTGGTCGCAAAAAACAGCGGTAACACAAGAAAATATCAATGCTGTATGTCAATTAATACAAGAAGATAGACATGTGACATACGAGCAGATACGGGCTTCTCTCAACATTGGTACGACAGCCATTCAAATAATATTGCATGATGAACTGGGGGGTCAGGAAGTTAGTTTCCCGCTGGGTGCCCCAGCGTTTGACCGAAGAACAAAAGTCGGCTCGTGTTAATTGGTGTCGGTCTGCTCTGCAACGGTTCTATAGAGGGAGGTCAAATGCAGTTTACAATACCGTTTCGAGTGATGAATCGTGGATTTATTCATATGAGCCTGAAAAAAAACACCAATCGGCTGTTTGGGTCTTCGAAGGTGAGGTCAAGCCAACAAAAGTTGTGCGCTCTCGTAGCCTGTCGAAAAAAATGGTCGCTTCGTTTGTATCGAAAACCGGACATGTGGCTACGATTCCTTTACAAGAAAGGAGAACGGTTGCTGCTAATTGGTACACAACAGTTTTTTTGCCGGAAGTTATAACAGAACTTCGTAAAAGTAATCCCAATCGTCGCATAATCCTTCACCACGATAATGCGAGCTCCCACACCGCTCGGCAAACGATCTCGTTTTTAAACCAGGAAAACGTGGAGTTGATGGACCATCCTCCATACAGCCCTGACCTGAGCCCCAATGATTACTTTACATTCCCAAGAACTAAAGATTTGCTACGTGATCAACGGTTTCAAGGTCCAGAAGGGGCAGTCGAAGCTTACAAATCGGACTATGTTCATTTCAGACTGGAAATACTGTTACAATAATTGGTTTGAACGAATGCAAAAGTGCATCGATTGTCACGGAGAATACTTTGAAAAATAATGAAAATAAAATTACTATATTAACTTAAGTTTTTTCTATTCCCGACCATTTCGGTGTGGCCCTCGTAGTTTATTCCCTGCACGACTCTCATTGTGGGTGTAATATAAAGAAATGAAGCCATTATTATGACCTTTCAAATGACATATGTAACAACCTTAAACAACACTGGGGACGCAACCGCCCATTCTCCTTTCATGTCCTGATCCAGTTGATCAGTTTATTTGGAAAATTCACAAAAGTCACCTTTGGACTTAAATGTATATTTCTTACAAGGAATCTGTCAATTCATTAAACTGCGGGCAAGGCTTTCTCTAACAACGAGTATGCCCGCTGATTAGTGCGGTTTGGCTGTCAGCCAGTCAACGTGGAATTCGTAATTGGCTATGTATGACATTTTAAAAATATGTTTAATTTCGTTTGATTTATTATTTAACATATAGGAATAAGGTCCCGTTTCTTAAAAAAATATTTAAAAAGATCTATCCTTTGAAATAAAAACTTCAGGCAAGTTGGTAGAATCAGCTCTAACGGACTGAGCGGTATCCATAGTGTCAGAATACAGTGTATTGCGAAAGTTCGAAAGTCCAGGTAGCAAAGCCAAGTCGTCAGTAAATATCCAAATAATCAAAACCACGAAACAGAAACAAACTCAACAACCAGATTCATAAGATCAGAGCCCAAGATAGGCAGATTTAAAAAATATTTAAAAAAGCATCTGCTCCATACACTTGAAGCTGAATAGATAGATATTTAACTCATTTGAAATTAAGTTTATAGTACTATGTAATTAGAGACTCTTGCCCTCGCAGACAAACTGCTCAAGCAGTTTTGTGGGGCTTTATTTTTAAGAAACAGTGTAAATTTCATGTTTAATAATTTAAATAAATAATAAATAATAAATAATAACCAACAATTCAAAAACACAACGGTTAGGTTACGTGTCAACCAAATGTCAAATGTCTTTTTTTTTACTTCGGCAAAGGAATTAAATCGTATAGAATGCTGTACTACAGCAAATCGTAACAAAATTTCAAAAATTTATTATTTTTTTATCTATAATCAAGATTATTTGATATCTTTTTTATTTTAATATGGGACCTTAAATCTGCTTAAAATAAAAAAATCACATTATTTTAAAAATGTTGCATAGAGCCCATTCTTCTAAATTTGAAACTACATAATTAGTGATTGGTGTCAACTCAATTTTCATATTTAAGTATACTTATAGTCCATAAGTAACCTTATTACAGCGTTATTCATAAAACTCGCTAATCACCGTCTTAAACATTAAGAAATTAGTTGTTTAGTAACGTAATCCTTGTTTATTTTTTATTTTTTTCTTATTCACTAACGATACTTAAACACTGCTTAGCTAAGCGATAGTAGAAATTTGGCTAAACGAAACGCGTATTGCTTTTTCCAAACGACAAATTAAAAAAATTAAGTAATTTAGGTATTTCTATGAGTTAGCGATCAAAGAGAGCAAAACATAATATGGAAATAAAACTGTGATCTGTCATCACGAATGACAAAATATCAGCTGTTCAGCAGCTGTGCTTTGTCAAGGGTGTGAGGCTGTTTAACTTGCCAGCTAGTTATGAAACGATGATTAATTTTCAAATTACCAACTAAAATTCAGTGCCTGTAAAAGTAACAAATTAAAGTCTGTAGTTGGCAAATGTTTACATTAATTTATTAATTAGTATTTTATGTCTTTAATTATGCAGTAGACTTAAGAATCAAAATAAAATAAATTTATTTTAATCATTGTTTTAAACACGATTTTTTAAACATCATTTAAAGTGTTGCTTAAAAGTTAAATGGCTTTTACAGTACATTGTATATATAACTGTTTTTAATTAATATACATTATACACCATAAAAATCAAAATAAATATCTCCGTGTCTACCTCCGACTCAAGAAATTTTTGCTCGAGAGATGTCGTAGATACTTATTTGTTACCAATCTCTGTTTCGGTGTCAAGAAGCCCACCAAGGGAAACCTTTGTGGTTTCCGAGTGTGTGGCGTTTATAAAAAAAATCTAGGACAATTCACACAGCGTTCTAAAACCCCATACTTAGTAAGGCCTGTACCATGGTTTCCAGATAAAATATTTACTACTTATATTTTTTTTGTAACAAATCCTATACAAATACCAATATTTATTTATAAAATCTTGCTCTGCCAGGTTGATTTGGTAGCAACTTTACAATTGTATTGTTATGGAAATGAAGATTCTCTGTTTGCATTTCTTCGTCCATCCACTGTGACGTTTACGTATTATGAAACGGCGACCTCCGGCGAACGTTTCTCGTGTACCACCTAATTTACTTTCTGCAAGCTCTAGATGAAAGAGGTACCCTGTTATTTTTGTATTCTTATTATGATTACAGTTTTAAAACTAATGAAAGTAGTAGTCGAGATTCAGTGTCGTAAAAATATAAAGAATTTCCTAGTGTAATATTTGTGTTGTCTGTGGTATTTTTATTTTAGATGCATGTTCTCTTTCACGTTTTTTAATAAATATTTCGACATTTTTCGCATAAAAGCACTCGCTTGTAGCGTGGCAAATGTACAGGTTGGTGGTGGCGTAATCTGTACTTAGTCGAGAGCTTGTTTACAGCTTATGAACGGGGTTGCCACTAGCCCTATTGAAATCTGCAACGCCACTTGGCTATGCTGCGTTCAGTGCTTAAAGCCAATAATGAGCACGGTTTTTTTCTTTTTGCTAGTTTTCTCAATAATTTTATTTGCATCTTAGTTTTGACGTATTTTGAACAGTTCTGCACGATAAAATGGTATTTCTTTTAAATTACTTTATTTTTATTCTACCATTGCATACGAGCAAAATACATAACTTTTCTTACATAATATACATAACTTATCTATTTTTACCTCGCATTTGTTTTTCGATAGCGAATTGATATTATCTTGGTCTTCTCAGTGGTTACTATATAATATTATTATTACAATCACTGCTAATTATATCATTAAAAATATGATTCAGGATTTAAGCCTTAATACATTGGTAACCCTGTGTCTCCTTAATCAAATAGGAATTATCGTTAGGATATCTGTATAATAGATAAGTTCATTACTCCGAACAGAATGTGATGTCTATAGCATCGAAATTGTATATTTGTGTTAGATGTTTATAGTTTGATTTTCTTAACATATAGATAAGTATCTTTGCTGGTTCTTTTTTCCCGCGAGCAATAGCTTCTCCCAGCCTATACAATGTTAAACCACTTTTCTCGAGTTTTTAAAACTTTAGAAGCTCGTTGTATCTTTCTTTGACAATTATTCCTTCTTCTAGTCTTATAACCATTTCATGAAAGAGTTTTTGTTTTCTTCAATAGACCCTGTCGTTTCTCCGAAGTCCAATTTAGGTTTTTTGAGAGGAGGTTTCCTAACTTCTTTGCATTAAGAGTCTTCGGACACTGTAGGTGGAGTACTTTGCAGATTTATTTATTTATTTATTTGGCACACAAAACAAGATTATAGTCAAAAGAAAAACAATAACTTAAAAAACTAGACACTACCTCTAAATATGTATGCACAATGCACATACAGCTTATTATATACAGATAATGTTTATGTTCGGTGGGTAAATATTCTCAAGTGTATATAGGTAATCTAGAATAAGAAAAATACAAAAAATATATAGGGAAAAATTGATGACGTCACAAACTAATATTTTATGATGCAAGTGGATTAGGTAAGTAACCTGAGATCTATCTAGTTAGACACAGAAAAAACGGCATTTCTAAATTTATAGTTTAGGGTTAAAAATATCTTGAGTTGAGTTAGCGTGGACCAGGTCGTTATAAGTACGGCACATTCTGGTTATGGGGTTGTAATAAGATGTGGTATTAATGAAAACCTGAAGGAAAAATAATCGGGACGTGGGCTTGCGCGCTCTGTAGAAAATATTAAAATTTAGTAGGGAAAGTAAATATGGGGAATCTATGTAACTGTGGACAATCTTATAAAGTGTAACTAGGTAGATCAATATATTTTCGACGAAACTGTAAGGAAATTAGGCCAAATCTTTGGAGGCGTCTTGTATACGAGCAAAATTGATGACCTAAGTTCAATCTGAAGCATAGTATATTAAGGAATTTAGATTGTAAACGTTCAGTTTTCTTAGTGTGAACTTCATAGTGAGGAGACCAGAGAACTGAACCATACTCCAGGATACTCCTAATTAATGAGCAATAGAGACATAGGTAGGTACGCTGCTTTTAAATCCTGTGGAGCAACGAGCAATGAATCCAATAAGCTGAGAATATTTACTAATGATGTAATCGTAGTGGAACCTGAACGTAAGTTTTTCATAAAAATATACTCTTAAGTCTCTGATGACTGATTTTTGTTGAAAAACCTGATTGTGCAAGGAGTAGTCAAAACAATATTTGCTAAGTTTAGCGTTAAAACTGATAACATAGCACTTGTAAATGTTAAGAATCATATAATTTGAAGTACCCCATTCAGCTACTCTGTTCAAATTATGTTGTAGCACTGTTACATTAAGTATGTATGACCATGTATAATTTTAAATCGTCAGCATACAGAAGGCAAGAACAGGTAAGGTTGTTTACAAGGTCGTTAATAAATACATTAAATAATAATGATCCTAAATGAGACCCCTGGGGAACCCCAGAAGTGATGGTAAGTGGAGAAGAAACATGACCCTTAATCACAGAATAAATAATAGTACTAAGGTACAGAAGTCTCACTCCCTAACAAAAGTCAACTTAGGCATAAAAATTTGCCTATTATTGCAAGCGACACAGGCTTGCAAGAGAAATTGAAACTTATAATCGGCCGCTAGCGTTCATATTCTATTGCGCACCGCCGCACCGACTCGAGGCCCGTTCGCGACGAGAGCTCAGGGTTAACACTCGCCGCCGCGCCGATTTAGAGGTAAAATTATTATTGAAATTAATTAAGTAAGATAATACTGCTTATAAAATCAAGAGAAACTTTAGATAGGAAGTGTATTGAGTAAAAACACAAGTTAACATAACTAACCAAGTTATTTGATACCTACCCTACATACCTACTAACTACAGATGGCAAAACGTGTTTTTTTGTCTGGTTTTAATATTGTTAATAAGTAGGTACACTTATTATTTTGTTCAACACACGCGCGGCGTCTCAGTATGCCCGCCGCGCGAACATGCCTAAACTACGAAGTGACACCCCCCTGCCTTAATGCTGACCAGCTGGCTTCTATTGAATAGATACGAAGTAACCCAATGAAGTAAGTTCCCGTGAATGCCATACCCTTCAAGATTTAAACAAAGCAGTGAATGATTGACTTTGTCGAATGCCTTCGCAAAATCCTCTTATCAGCCCATGTACGTCCCCACCGAGGGGCACGGGCCTCCCTTCGAAACACGAAGGGGATTTAGGCCATAGTCCACCACGCTGGCCCAGTGCGGGTTGGTGGACCGCCCATCTTTCGAAAATTAATTTTCTTGGACGGGCGGGTTTCATCACGATGTTTTTCTTCACCGTTGAGCAAGTGATAATTAGAAATCCGTACATAAATCCGAAAAGACGAATTTAGTGGTACAGGCCCGCACCAGGATTTAAACCCACGACCTTCGGATTACAAATCTGGCTCATTACCAACTGGGCTATCAACGCTTTTTGGCTATCAGTGTAAATAGAATCAACTTAGGTTCTTCTAGCAAAAGCATTGCATAGATAGTTTTTATATTCTAGCAGGTTGCTAATGGTTGACTTTTTAGATATTCTTCTTACCAGCCCATATACGTCCCCACCGAGGGGCACGGGCCTCCCTTCGAAACACGAAGAGGGATTTAGGCCTTGGTCCACCACGCTGGCCCAATGCGGGTTGATGGACCGCTCGTCTTTCGAAAATGAATTTTCTTGGACGGCGGGTTTCATCACGATGTTTTCCTTCACCGTTGAGCAAGTGATAATTAGAAATTCGTACATAAATCCGAAAAGACGAATTTAGTGGTACAGGCCCGCACCAGGATTTGAACCCGCGATCTTCGGATTACAAATCTGACTCATTATCAACTGGGCTATTTAGCTATTAATCCGTGCTGTTGTGTGGTTATAAGCGGTTGCAAATGGAAATGAAGAGCATCATATAATATGACAGACTCAAATAATTTACAAAAGCAGGATAAAATATTAATTGGCCTATAGTTTTCATATCGATCCTTTTCACTTGACTTGTGTATGGGAATTATAAAAATATGATGAAAACTTTCCAACTTACACGGAGTTATTTAATAGAATGTACAGGGGAAAGCCAAGCTCAATTGCACAAGATTTTATAAAAGAAGGAGGAAACCGTCACAACCCGGGCCCTTACTGCGATTAAGGCTCTTAATTTGTGCCTCAATTTTATCTTTGCTAATATTGTATACTTCGCTAAGACAATAACTAGGTGAGGGTATTACTGTGGGAAGCTTATTGATGACAGTGTAAGCCTCAAATACAGAAGAGAAGTAGCTAGAAAATGAAATAATCTTGTTGATATCTCTAAGTCTATCAATATATTTACTAGGAATATAAGATAGATCGACTCCGAAGGTGTCATGTGATACAGATTTCTCTGAGCCGATGCTTGAAAACACTTCGTTTGTTTTTTCTTGTACTCTCCATTAATAATTCCTTTGGTAACATCGTCTTCCATTGATAAATCTGAGTTTGAATCTTCGCATATTTCTTTCCAGACTTTGGTAATTATTGTTGTTTTGACGAACCAGGTTCTTCATTTTTTGAGTTTGTGTCCTGATTTCTATAATCAACTGCAAGTTTTTAGACTCTCTTCTCTTTTCCTTCCATGTCCATTCCTTGAAACAGTGCTTTCATGGATAATATTGGATCCATCACAATTGATTATTCCCTCCTAATATTATAAATGCGAAAGTAACTCTGTCTGTCTGTTTGTTACGCTTTTACGCTTTTGATGAAATTTGGTACAGAGATAGATAAGACACTGGAAAAAGACAGGCTACATTTTATCCCACAGCTGGGCACGATATAATCTGTAGTCCACGCGGCCGGAGCCGCGGGCGGAAAGCTAGTTAGTAATAAAATTATTTGTATAACACTTATTAACAATTTGAAAAATATTCAATATCAACTTTAGTTTATACTTTTGTAGATGTACTTCTTCTAATTATTACTGGAATATATACTTGTCTGCTACACAATTCAAAATTGTATGGTGGTGATGCTAATGACATAACTTAAAAGATAATTTTAAGTATTGTTGAATTCTTTTTACGTTTTTATGATGTTATCTATAAAAATTTTAAAGGACTCGGCAGTCGATTCCTTGTAATAATTTCCTTTGTATTATATGGTGGTGACACTCCGTAGCGGCTGCTTGTCATTTTAGTATGGTCAATGAGTGCACACAAGGGGAATGTTGATGGAAAAGTCGAAAGCAGAAAGTTTGACTTAAGAACTTTGTTTGGACTAGTTAGGTATAAACATGCTAAAAATCCTGACCCCTCCGAGGTGAGCCTGAGGGAGGGGATGCCAAAAAAGGTCCAATTTTTTGGGTTTTTTTGCTTATGTCTCGAAAACGGTGCGTCGTACGAAATTTTGTTGTACTATATAATAAAAGCTGATAAAATTCTCTACGACATTGTCTCTCAAACTTTTTATCTATCTCCAATCTTTGCCTAGCTATCAGCTTCGGAAAATGTTCGATTTTCAAAAATGTTTCAAAATACGAATTGGCCATAATAATTTCTTATTGCTCACTCACACTATATATATATATATATATATATATTTATTAACTTTAATTACGTAGTACAACTTTCGTACAACGCACCGTCTTCAAGATGTAAGCAAAAAAACTAAAAAACGGGACCTTCTTTGTGCCCTTTCCCCCCTCGGGCTCACCGCGGAGGGGTAAGAACTTTTAGTATGTTTATCTCCTAACTAGTCCAGATAAAGTTCCTAAGTCAAACTTTCTGCTTTCGACTTTTCCATCCACAAATTGTTCGTTCTAAGGCTATTTCATGTGAATAGCGTACACGAGAAAAAGTAGGACAATGTTCAGCTAGATTTTCTAGGGTTTGGACACTTGCACAGTCGCAGGGGCACTCGTCATCATCAACAATATGGAAGCGATATAAAAAAGATTTAAATTTGTGTTAACTGAAAAATTTGTGTTTATTGGGTTGACTTTGTTCCGCGCTTGAGTATGTGTCTTGCCACTTGGCTATACTCTCTTACTTGTATTTTTAACAAATGAATGAAGAAACGTACTGTAGTCAGGAGTCTCAGGTATACTGCATTATGACTGCATTATTTGCGGCCGCGTCAGCTGCCTATCGTTACCCGTGATTCTATAGCTCTTCACCCGTACCAACACTATACTACAACCAATGTACCTGTACTTGTGTATGATTTTTTGCGTTTGTGTGACAATAAGATGGGTGCTACTCTTGTTCTGTATGCCTTGGGTAGAAGAAAGTGAGTCTCAATAACATAGGGGTTTATATTAATTTGCTTTGACTACTAAAGATAGATTGTGAAAGTTGAGTGGTATTTAGTTGTCTAGTGCGAGCAAGACTTCTAATAAAAGGCTTTATAAAGTTCAAGCAAATTAACATGAAAATGGGCAATCAGGGGAGATAAAGAGTAGGTTTGAAAATTGTCACAGTTATTCCTTGCGGTTTCCAGATTAACAAACTAAAAGTCCTTAAAATTGGGGGTTGTGATGTAAAGGAATTAAGGATCACTTTTTTCAGTTATAATCTCATAACTATAAAGTAGTTCACTGTGCAACAATACTTCCAGGTATGAAGCTCATTCAATTTCCCACGATTTTATCTCACCCATGCATAATAACTGAGAAATAAATGATTTTCAAGATTTTACGTGATTAATTGCCAAGACGCACTTTGGAGTGCATTAACCCAAATTGTACATTAGAGTGCATAATTGGAATGAATTAACCCACAAAATTGTACAACTTTCCCCAAGAAACATAGAATTGTACAAGAAACATATGAAAAAAAAAAGTCTCTCCTTAAAAATTTTTTAAGCCAATTTGCTTTTGTATTGGAAGCCAAATTTATGGAGAGAATCACCTTCTAGCCAATTTTTAGTCACCCCATGCACATTGGTAGACAATAATTTAATAATAGAAGAGGTTAAAATAAGTTCCGTCAGTGATGGATAATTGCTGTAGAAATCCGACACTTAATTTTATATAAACCGAGAAACGGCCGTAAGCTGTGGATCAACTTATCAACTTCACAGGGGGGTTAGAAGTGACAGATGTTCAAAGTTCGCGTATCCTGTAGCTTTCTTTTACGAATTGACCTCTATAATAAGAAAGGCTTTTAAATGTTTGAAATTAAAATACAGGCTCTTTCCAATGGCACATGGGTTATTGAAAAACATTTTCAATTGAAGAACAACAATTGAAGAACAAATTGGGTATCTACAATTAAAGAGAAATAATAATTTAAATTGAAATAAACAAATAAAACTGAACTTTCATACAAAATAAAATATTTCAAGAAATATGTCAAAAATTAAAAAATAACATTGAATATTAATTCGAATTTGTTCTAAAAATTTCAGCAAAATTTGATGTCTAAATATTCTTTAATAGAAAAGAATTCATTTTCGAATAAAAATTTAAAAGTAAATGTTTCGTCATTTCGTTTCATCAAGGCTTTAAGAGCATAGTATAGCCTCTGCAAAATCCAGTAGAGACCGCATTGACTTTGACTGGTGAGAAAGGGATTCTAGGTGCGATGTTTAAGCCACCGTCATCACATAACTACACGCTAGATGCGGTTGCTTCGGTTTTATAACCCTGCATGCCGTCAACATTCTTTACCGACCTTGGCGACCCGAATAACTGTGAGCAGCGCTTCTCCTCTACCTACACCGTTCGCTCAAGATGCCTTTCCACTCTATTAGGAGAATTTCCAATGAGAAGTTCGGACCAAGCGTCCGTTTTTAGGACGTGACGTCAGCTACTATTTTATTACTGTCCATCGGATTTCTTTTCATCTTTGATGAGGCTTTTGGGACTAAAAGGATCGTAAGTTATCAAATAACAAAGGTTCTTTTTATCAAATACTACAGTATACGTAAGTTAAAGTGTGAATCAACAAGTTTGATGGAGAAAGCCCTGAGATTTTTACGCCCAACTTTCATGTCTCTACGACCAGCGGTTTAGGCTGTGCGTCTTTCTATCATTCAGGCAGTCAGTCAGGACAACCTTTTATTAAAAAGATTAATTAATATATTGAAATTTCATATGCATGTATATGATTTTTTTTGATATAATTCAAATTTGTTGTAAAATTAATAATCCGTGAATTTTGTAAACGATTGGCGATAAGCGGTACAAAGCAATCGGGTTATTAATATGCAGTTAATATTGGACGGTAAGGTTAAAAATAAACCTAACATAACTGGATAACATTGCAGTTGTCGCCGCTTGACTTGTAGGTAGGATTGCTCAGTTGGTCCTGGTCGTGGATTCAAGTCCAATTCGCGCCGAATATTTTTCTTCACCCTAAAATACTTTTTGAATATCTTTCGACGCGGGAAGCGTTTCACAAAAATATTTTATTTGTCTATTTATTATTGGTAAAAATTGGAATAAAATACCTAGATAGAAACATTAAAGAAAAACCAGAATAATTACAAAAACTTCGGTTTCCAAAATAATAATAATGCAATGTACATAGGCTATGGTGGTTCATAATAACGTGATATGCAATGTAAGATAAAAACCTATCAACACTTAACTTTTAATTTTGAATCTTCTATTCAATTATTACTACATCGAAACTTAAACAATAGTTCACAACAATTAAGTGAAAACGGGCAGACTTGTTTATTTTGTCTTCTATAGTATACTGGAAAATAATAGCCGAAGTTAGGCCGACACTTACTAAGTTTCTCTACAGCACACTTGTGTGGGAAACCCTTAACGAGCAAGTCACTCAACGTTTTAGGCGTCCTTCTGATTTATTTACAACTTGTAACATCTGTTGCATAAGTGTTTAAATGATACTTTGAAGTTGTCAAATTATCGCGTACTAAGATCGGGTTTGCCACCACTCCGTCGGAAGTTTCACAAATTAGTATTTGTCACGCCTCCCCTTCCCAGTACATACCACTAATTTGTGAAGTGGTACATATCACGGGTATCGAACTCTCAGTTTCTTACGTTTTATCAAAGTCCGGGTTAAAGGCTTTGTTTATTAGTAATACTAGACATTAAGTTCGGTGTCATAAAAAATACTGTAGAATGGGGATTTTTTTTACCTTTTTCAAATAACTTCTTGAAATAGCTAAATAGGTTCAAATAGCTAAATTGATTTAACACGTAACTTTGAAAACTTGGAATTTCATACGAACCGAACGTTAAACACTTCGCACTTAGTACATACACAGATTAATATTACAGTCCAATTGAAAGAGCAGAGAATCACCCCGTTGAACATTTAGAACAATGCAAAGAGCGATCAAGTAAAATGGGTACTGAAATAGTTCACGAATATTGCAGTGTACAATATTGTGTTTATAGAGAAAGTTCAATTCCAAAAGTTAAGTTTCCTGGGAGTTCTAATAAGCTACCTTAACTTTTGTTGTTTGGAAAACAGTCTTCTAGTATGGCAGAATCCAGAAGTTATAATAAGTGCGCGCTGCTGGTTCAGTATAAAAATGGAAATTCCCATTTTTTACTTAAGATTTTATTACTACTTAAAACCGTCTTTTGATATATACGAGCAATTTTTTGTTTCACTGTACATAAGGATGAAAAATATTGTAATGTTTACTATTATAGTCTTATAATAAGACTCTTTGTACAACAGGCTACCTGATTTTTTAATTGACGTTATGTCATATACAGGGCTTTAGGTATCTCTCTTTCAACCTCTCGGGTGGTTAATCAGTTCATGAAACTGAACAAATTCCCCAAGGAACATATGTCAAAGTACGAAAAATAATTTTGATCTCCCATACATACTTCACCAGCATATAGCGCATTTTGTTTGACCTATGTTAACCTGATTATAGACTGATTAACCACCCTAGAGGTTCAAAGAGAGATACCTAAAGCCCTGTATATTTATAAATAAAATATTTAAGACATACTGTCAATTAATAAATTAATTGTATAATGTAACGATACTAGTCTTATAAAGGCTGAAATACTACATCCAACTATTTTAATAACCATCTTAAGATGGATCATCGTCGTTTCCAGCTGTAAATATGATAAAATACCAGGAGTCAAAGTGGTTACCATTATGATGAAATAAAGTAATCGTCCTTTTATTCTGTAGGTAAAAATTAAAAGAACATTTTACTCATACCTTGGAGATCAACGTATTTTTGACATAAGTATTATATATATAGGCTAGAGGTAAGCGTGACGTAAGCATTTGATTAAGGGGCTGGATTAAGCTTTATGGAATAATTTGTATAGTAGATCCTCTCTCTATTTTTAACCGACTTTAAAAAAGGAGGATGTTCTATGTTCGACTGTATGTATCTTTATTTTTATTTTTATGTATGTTCTCCGATTTCTCCGCTATATATGGACCGATTTTAAAAATTCTTTTTTTGTTTGAAAGAGTATACTCCAGTGGTGGTCCCATTGTCACCAAGTTAGGATCTGATGATGGAACCCCAGAGAAATGTAGGGAAACCCTCGAATTGAATAGATATACTGACGTTGTTTCTCACGTACTTTCTATTATTTATACAATAGAAAAACAATAGAAAAAAATAATAATCTTTTTACAGAAAATATTAACAGACTTTAAAAGTGAAAAATAAAGACGTAGCATTTAATTGCTACGTACCTACTGATCTGTTTGGAGTCGGTGTCAAGCCATATAAGCTTGATAGGCTATTATACTACTTCCGCCTTCGCACCGACTTCAAACAGATCAGTAGGTGCATTATATGCTACGTCTTTATTTGTCAACGAGTTTAGTTTAGTGGTAGAGTTGCCCTGCCCATAAATTGATAGTTTCTGGGTGCGATTTCCTGTTATGCGATTTCCGAATGGAACATAAATTTTTGTCCCCATCCGAAAATCGCATAAGCAGATATTTGTTCTAGGGTCTGGGTCTGTCTTCGTTTGTGTTCCAGTGGACCCAAACGACACGAGGGATTGTTAGTGCGCAAACTTTAGTGTGTGGCGTTAATTAATTTAAAAACTATATGAATTCTTTGTAATAACCTTCTTTAACTTTATTTCACCTTTAGAAAAGTACTTACTATAAAGGAATTCGGAGGGTGCTGCTCTATAGTACACAATTAGATCGGTGTTCTTTTTGTGATCTATTTTCGTATACTTATAGAACATTTTAGTATAGTAAGACAATGAGTTTCCATTGCTAAAATAGCTTCTCTCGAGTGAGACGGAAGCAATCAAAATTACAGTAACTGCCCTTCAAATATCTAAAAATAATAAAACTTCCATGCTGAACTGGCACTAAACGAAAAATTTTGAACGCTTCAGCTGCCAACTTTTTCTTGGTACAATGCAAAAGCCAGTAAGCAGGATGCGAAGGTTTTGATGTATATCGTGCTAACAATTTTATGACTCTCAGAATGTTCGTCAAATGTGGAGGCATGTGACTGTAAACTCATATTATGTTCTGATTACCCCAACAGTGATTGTAGGCGTAAGTTTAAGTAACATCTAAAATATAAATAAGTACTTTTGTCAGCATCCCCATTTATTTTATCATGACAGTAGTAGTAGTAGTAGTAGTAGTTCTGTTTCATTCATCAGGATAGGCAAAGGACGGAGCCATACAGCCAAATCTTTCTTAGGTAATTAGAATGTCACGTTTTGAAAATGGAAGGATTTTTTCTTGTTTAATCTTTTTTCGCAAAAGAATCTGTCCGTGCAACTGGATTTCAAGTTTAATGGAAATTGACATTTAGAAAAGCAGCGTGCTAGCAGAAGTCTAAAATGCAAGGGTGTTGTCTTAAATATACAAAGGTGGACTATACAGGGCTTTAGGTAAATCACTTTCAACCTCTCGGGTAGTAAATCAGTCCATGAAACTGAACAACTTTTCCAAGGAACAAAAGTCGGAATTCGGAATATGAAAAAATTTTTTTTAGTTCCCATCTTCGATCAACGTTCCCATACAATCTGCGTCAGCTGATAGCGCATTTTGTATAGAACGTCAAAATTTTTTTTTTCATACTTCGACCTTTGTTCCTTGGGAAAGTTGTTCAGTTTTATGGACTGATTTACCACCTGAGAGGTTGAAAGTAATTTAACTAAAGCCCTGTAATAGAAACTTCTACTGAAAATCAAAAATAAGTATCTACTTATGGATTCGTGTGTTTATTATCGTATTAAGTAGGTCTTCAAAAAGTAAAAAAAAAAGTATTTTTTTAGTAAAAGTAACTGATTTTTTCCAACAAATGTTTTACTTTTCTCAAGATGCCGAGATACAATATAAATATCATTTTGTGAGATGGTTAAGATAACATTAAAATATTTAAAGGCACACTTAGTCTATTGAAAGCAGCAAGCGTAACAAGGGTAGGTGGAACAAATATTATTAGCATTAAAATTAGCCATGCTAGACTGGAAGTAAAAGAAAAACACAGAATGTGCCAGCTGCCTACTCTTCCCAGGCGTACTGTAAAAGTAAGTAAGTGGGACGGGAGGTTTTGTTGGCAAAAGGCTGACAACCTGTCACCACTTACATCACATTTCGTCTTGTAACCCTCTGAATTTATGTCAAACGTGGCATCAAGTGATTGTAAAACCACTGATGCTCTGCCTACCCCGTTTGGGATTATGGGGATGAGCGTATGTATGCTTATGTATGAAACAGTTGTTTGAGCTTTGTCCTCAGTTCCAATGTAATATGGCCAAGTTTTCTAATTAAAAAACACTTTTAGAAATCTACGAATAATGAACTGAATAGTGCTTGAAAAAAAATGGCAATTTCATGCATAGTTCCGTCAATGTAGTGTACTCTGATCTATAAAAAAAATAACATGCAAACGAAGTTGCGGGCATCAGCTAATCATAGAATCGTCCCATGATAACTCTGCATAGGTTTTTAACTGGCAAATCAATAAAGTCTAAACGTGGTAACCCTTTTTGAACGTCATTCAAAATTATAATTTCAGTTTCTTGTGGATATTTTGTTGCGGTTTTTTTTTAAATTCTGTTTTCACGATGGGTGAAACTATTAAAAGTGGTGTTCGACAACTTATACACAAGATGATAATGAATTTCCGAAACATAAAGGAGGAGATGGAGTCTGTTCGTCAGCAAAAGGGGCAACGTTTACATGAAATTGTAACCGCTACGAGTAAGTCTGCCATATACTTACTCTTGATACTTTTATTTTATTTTTAATAAGTGTTATGTTTGCATTAATTTAAGATAAAATTATTAAAACACATTCATTATAGATAACAATATATTTTTATAATATATTTTATAATATAACAATATATAACAATATATTTTTATTTTTGCAATGTGATTTATTAGCTCTTACACCACGTATGCTTGTGAAATGCAGGTTTTTAACAGCAAGACCACATCAACATTTGTTCAGCAGTTCCAGCACCAAAGACCAAATAACCTCCATCCATCTTCATAATATTATATAGTTCACATAACGAACTTTTTTTAAAGTCTTTATTTATTATAGACGGTTTTGAGACATGCCCTCATCATGGCACTCACAAATAACGAACTTATCCTTAACTAAATTCAATTATTGAAGCTCTACGACACTGATTATATCTAATAAACTTGATTAATTTCGATGTGGAACTATTATTTTCAAAAGACAAATAAAATTTTGCGTCATCGCAATTCTTTAATTCTTTACGAGAGTCATTTACTTCATATGAAATCTGTTCTTTCTTTTTTTACTTCAATAGTGTAACAGAGGGTACGAGTTTTATCGATATGACTTCTTTTTACTAATTTCTATGGTATAGATGGATCACAATATAAATCACAATATAAAGAGTTTGAGGTAAGCATACTAAAGTACACGACCCTCTGGAAGTGAGTTTTTAAGGATATGGGACACTATGAAGCCCTTAATTTTTTCTTTTTGCTTTAACTCGAAAACTGTTGTTTCCAGAGCAAAAGCAATTAAATCTGTATGAAAGCTAACAACATCCTACTTGTCCCTTCAACCGTTTTCAAGTTATCAGCTCTTAAAATATCTCATTTTTGGAAAACTACATAACACCTCAAAGGTTATTTTTGAATCTAGAATCAAGTCAAAAGAATAATATTTCTGGTTTACGATGGACCGTCTCACATCAGCTTCATACTAGCAATGATAAGACGTCAATTTTGCGAAATGGAGGTATTCTTGAAATTTTATGGGAATTTGTAAACTACAATATGTACTAGATTAAATCACAAACATATTTATTCAATAACTACCCTCATTATGCCGTAAATTACTATCAAAGTTCGTTTCTAACGAAACTGCGCGTGCGGTGTTATGTAAAATTTATTTGTTTTACGGTGATATAAATAAATATTGGTTTATTTCGAATATGGACCATAAGGAAAAAGGTATGTGAAGTATATTAAATGTTGTATTTTTATCTTATTACTGATATTGGTGGAATTATCGCTATAAAACCAAATTTTATTTAAAAAAATATAAATCCTGTGTTTGCAAAAATTTTGCACGACTGTTGCTATAAGGAAATAGCTAAACATATAATGTATAAGTAATTATAAATAAACGTGCTAAATTTTTGCAGAAAATATATTTTTTAGTTTTTTTGTGCATTGAGAAATAATCTTTTTTTTTCTTTTGTGTTCTAATCAGATTTTCTCTTAGTTTTGAATAGTTTTATTTATTAAAATAATTTATAAACATAAAAACATTACCCTTTTAAGAGAAAATATTTTTTATTTCAGGATGGGAATTGCAGCAATATCAATGCGCTAAGAAAACATTAGTTGACTAGCTTTCCGCTTGGGACTCTGTTCCCGTGGGAATTTGGGAAAATTACGTACCCTTTCTGTTAATCCAGGGTGTGAGCTACCTCCACACCAAATTGAATCAAAATTGGTTAAGCCGTTTGAGCATGAAACAGTAACAAACATCCATATATCCTCATAAACTTTCACATCTTAATAGTATATAAAACGGGCATGTGTGAGTCGGACTCGCGCACCATTACCTATAAAACCGCCCAAGTGCGAGTCGGACTCTATAAAAAACATTATCTCTATAAAAACGGCAAAAAAATCACGTTTGTTGTATGGGAGCCCCTTTAAATATTTATTTTATGCCGGTTTTTAGTATTTGTTGCTATACGACCTATAGAAATAAATCATCTGTGAAAATTTCAACTGTCTAACTACCACGGTTCATGAGGTACAGCCTCAGACAGACTTTCTATAAAAACGAGCAAAATGATCACGTTTTTTGTATGGGAGCCCCTTTAAATATTTATTTTATTATGGTTTTTAGTATTTGTTGTAATAGGGCACATAGATATGTAAAAAAATTCTCAAAAATTTCAACTATCTAACTATCTCGGTTCATGAGATACAGCCTGGTGACAGTCGGACGGACGGACAGCGGTGCCTTAGTAAGAGGGTCCTGTTTTTTTCCCGTTGGGTACGGAACCCTAAAAACAAAGTCAGGTTTGTTCGAACACTTATCGCTCGGGAACGGTTGGACCGATTTTAATAAAATTTGGTAGGTAGCTGACACCCTGGATATGGACAAAAAAACTTTTTTTTTTAGACATAAAGACTTTTTTTACCAGCCCATATCGTCCCCACCGAGGGGCACGGGCCTCCCTTCGAAACACGAAGGAGATTTAGGCCATAGTCATAATTTTTCCAAGTTCCCACGGCAACGAAGTCCCAGGCGAAAAAGCTAGTTTATAATATTATTAGGAGTAAAAAGTAAATTCAAAAATGTGGACAAAGAATTTGAAGATGTTAAATTTTTAGTTGAACAAATAGCTTTAAAGATTTCTGCCAATACTTTAGCCTAAAAACATAAAGAAAGGATAATTTTAGTGAATATTTTGAATATTAAGAAAATGATGAGGTTTTCTAGAAGAAGTTGTGTTATCTAGCAGTACGATAAAGTATTGCAATTAATTTAATCATGTTTAGTTCATTAAATGTATTGATAATTAAATTAATTCTACTTATTTTTTTACAATAGAAGTTACTAAAGTAGCAAGCTTATAAAAAAACTTTTTAAATTATCTAATAAATGTATTACTTTCTTTTTATACAGTTTCATGAATGGAGAATATAATAAAAATAATTCAGATCGAAAGCGTAATAATATAATAAGATAGTTTAAAGTCAAAATGTTTGAATTAAGAATTAATATCATCGAACCGGGATGGGTGCGCTGTCCCTATGTGCGTTTGAATGAACTAAAAAAATACTTGTACAGAAAACAGAAGAATGAAAATTATTGGGCATTTGCTACATCTAGAGGGAAAGATTGAAGAAAAGAGAGGCAGGGGTAGACCTAAAAAGAGAGGCAGGTCGTGTCGTATCGACAGACCACATCACTAGCGGAAGATATGGCGATTACTCCAACAAATTTAGTTAAGAAAAAGGTTCATACTATACAATTTCTTGGAAGCTTTGTCTAGATATCACCAAGCATTGGATGTAAACTATAAAATAAAAAGTAACTTTCTAAACACGTAATGAAATTTATCTACACGCCTCGTTCAAACAAAAAAAAAACAAATAATATATTCCCACAGTATAAGTTTACATGTACAGGATGGTCTTAGAATTAATATATTCAGTGAAAATATGATATTATAATTCCGCTTCGGCTGCCTACGAAACACGGGCTACGTAACCAGTTTCGTACAAATAATAATTTTGCTTATTACAAATCCAGTTTTTTACTATATACAAAACTAACGAATTCCTTTATATTATAATTCCATCATTAGCTACCTAACTTTTCTTGAAGCACTTCATTCTTTTTAACCATCTTAACTTCGGTTTGGTTCGTATGATAGAGACCAATTCACAAATTCAGTTGAAGACCAAATGAAAATCGTTAAGTTTTATAGATTTTATAAATAGGTATTTAAAATTCTTTCTCCAAACCGGTCCCAGAAGTATAAAAATCTGCACCCCGCCCCCAAATGTACTTTATTATCATTGTAAAAAAAAAATTTTTTTTTAGGGTTTCTTTCCTAAAGGGAAAAAACGGGACCCTATTACTAAGGCTCCGCTGTCCGTCCGTCCGTCCGTCCGTCTGTCACCAGGCTGTATCTCATGAACCGTAATAGTTAGAAAGTTGAAATTTTCGCAGATGATGTATTTCTATTGGCCCTATAACAACAAATACTAAAAACCAGAATAAAATAAATATATAAGGGGGCTCCCATACAAAAAACGTGATTTTTTGTTCGAAAGTCTGTCTGAGGCTGTATCTCATGAACTGTGATAGTTAGACTGTTGAAATTTTTACAGATGATGTATTTTGGTTACAGCTATAACAACAAATACTAAAAAGTACAATAAATTAAATATTTTACAATGCAGTTACTTACAGAAATGTATGAAGCAATAAAGAGTAGCTGATTTCATAATTCAGTGACCCTTTTGACAAGTGAGAGTATTATTTTTTTCATAAAGCTTCATACTGGCTATATAGAATGACAGCAAAGAGTATTTATGCCTGTCAAAATAATTATTTCTGATGAAAATCTTGATTTTCAGTGAAATCTTATATATAAAAATGAATCACTAAATCTGTTGGTAAGCGCAAAACTCGAGAACGGCTGGACCGATTTGGATGATTCTTTTTTTGTTGTGTTCCTTATTGTCAGGAGAAGGTTCTTATGAAAGAAAAAACTAAAAAAGTGCCACAGGAACGAAGTCCCGGGCGGAAAGCTAGTAAAATATAAAAGTATATTATTTATTTTACTTTTTCAATAAAACAAATTTGATTTTTAACAAATAATTGAACTTTTTAATAATTTCTGTAGGCGTAATTGGCATTTTATTTACTTAGCCTTTGCCTCATAATTGTGGAAAAATATTTTTCTAGTCTTTGTTTAATGCACATGTTTTGGTCGATATTTATAACGGCAACAGGTAGACGCTTGAAATATTCATATAATATTTGGTATTATATTTACTTTAAAAATTAATAAATAAATTAAAATAAAACAAATATTTAAGGGGGGCTTCCATAAAATTAACGTGATTTTTAGGGTTCCGTATCCAAAGGGAAAAAACGGGAGCCTATTACTAAGGCTCCGCTGTCCGTCCATCCTTCCGTCCGTCTGTCACCAAGCTGTATCTCATGAACCGTGATAGTTAGACAATTGAAATTTTCGCAGATGTTGTGTTTCTATGTGCCCTATAACAGCAAATACTGAAAACCGGCATAAAATAAATATTTAAGGGGACTCCCATACAAAAACATAATTTTTTTGCTCGTTTTTATAGAAAGTCTGTCCGAGGCTGTATCTCATGAACCGTGTTAGTTAGACAGTTGAAATTTTCACAGATGATTTATTTTGGTTGCTGCTATAAGAGCAAATACTAAAAAGTACAATAAATTAAATATTTAAGGGGCTCCCATTCAACAATCGTGATTTTTTTGCCGTTTTTATGGAGGTAATGAGTTTTATAGAGTCCGACTCGCACTTGGCCGGTTTTATAGGTAATGGTACGGAACCCTTCGTGCGCGAGTCCGACTCGCACTTGCCCGTTTTATTTTAATTAGTCCAGATTTAGAAATTGAGACGCGAGTTGTGAACGTGAAACGTGGGGAATGAGCGAAAAGTGACCACACTGGAGCGCGCAATACAAAGATTAAATTGAATTTGGCAACTTGCCAGATACACCCCACCGGAATTACGAAATGTTATGCTGATTTCATAACTTGAGTGAAAGCCGCTTATTAACTTCACAAAAATGAACAAATAGCTGAAAATTGGTTATAAAATGTGAATAGCGTATTTTCATGTTATTCCATGTTATTTTCACATTAAAATATAATTTATCACCACCTTGATTCTCTCCGTGGATGTCTTACAATATGTGATCCACATATGTGCTTCTAACTGCTGCAGAGACTGATGCTGAGCAGCAGCATCTCCAAACACTACTGCAGTATGCGGTCGCTCCTATTTACGGAAAGACCCGCGGCCAGCGGTGAGACTTCGCAACTTGAACTAAATGACTAATGCAATTAACAAAGACACCTAGGTACAATTCGTCAGGTCAGCTATACTGAGGTTTATATAATCAGATATTTAAAGCCAAGTTTGGTTTTGCGAGTGACGTCAGAGCCCTCCAAAGGAACAACTTCACTTTGTGTAAAGCATGTTGATAGGCGGATTACATCAACGTATAAAAAAAAACAACTTCTGTCTGAGCTTGCTACATTTTCGCCTCTGTGCTAGAAAGAAAAAGAAAATATATGAAGACCTAACCCACATAACTTGTGCCACGGCTGGCTTAGTCCGTCGATAGAGTTTTCAACAAAAAACTGTTCACAATAACAACTTTTGATTTATTGCTAACTTCTTATCCAAATACATGACTTTAACGTGTAAACATAAAGATTCTGAAGATTCATAACAAAAACCTTAAAAAATTTAAATGTCTCGCTCAGACGCCGGTCAAAAGCTGAATGCATGACTTTTTTAATGACGTGTAAGATGCAGATATTTTTGAATTTGAAATAGGAATCCCAACCAGAGGAGCAAAACTGGGAATGATGAAGAAGATCGAGAATGAGACGCATGCAGCCTCGTTAGATACTTATGCAGATATAATACAGGGAGTAAGGGACAGCTTAGCAAATACTTAAATGGTGGTATTTACCCATAGATAGCTACAATTTATTCTTTTTTCCCGGAAAGTCAAGTTACGGAGTCTTCGTTATTTACCAACTTTGGTGCTACGTAATGTGCCGCGAAACCACGCCCCGCGCCCGATACCCTCGCGCTTGCCGCGCCGCTGTCTGAATGTGATGCACATTGCTGGTTTTCGTGTTTTACGCTGTTATATTTGTTTTTATTGAGTACGTTAGAATAATTAATTTAATTTTTTAGGCGCCTGCCGCGATTTTTATAAAGCAAGGCGGTATGAGGTCGGACAAAAACCCGGAAGCTAAGACACGCTTTGTGATTTTTGTATCCGACACCAGTGTATTTTATGTCTTTTCATTAAATAGGTGTAGAATAATAATTCACTATGTCCATTGAGTGTTGCCGTCTCGCCATGGCCAAGAGAAGACGCCAGATCTAGCCTGATGAGAAGCCAACGGTCTTAAACTTTTTATTGTAATAAAATACTCTCGAATTCTTTCAAATTTTGACGAATCCCGTTAGCGTTCTAATGAAGTAAAGTGCACAATATACTATGAGCTGCATTATCCATAATGAATATTTAAAAATCCAAGTATGACATCCCAGCCAAAGTTATTCTGCACAAACCTTTTAGCTTCCTCAACAACAAACTCCTCAAATAATTTTATCTTCTCTTCAAAGCTTTTATCAACAATATAATTTTAATTCTACAAATCTATCTGTCAAGAAAACTATTTTCCTGTATATGCTTTCCGTTTGAAAATGACTCTTTCTTAGGTAAACTATTGTAGACCCACATTGAACTGGTTCCAACAATTCTTCCGGCCTGTTGAATACCTCTCTGGGTTTACGTAAGTTACTCTTTATGACCTTTGAAATAATAGGCGATTGGGGAATAGATTCGGTTATTTGTTTCACGCCATTAACATAGGACATCACAGGAGTCTTCAGGTCCCCATCTTCAGAAAAAATATTAATAATAGCCCTCTTATCAGTCGGGCAATCAGAACGTTGCTTCTCGTGGGCTAAAAGCACCTTGACAAAAAGCTTATCCTGCGCCACTTTCTAAGTACAACTTCCGCATGCCATAAATTCTCTTATCGATTTCTCCCTAAGATAAGACGGACATAAGCTTTTGACAACGGAAATGTGGATTTTGGACATACTCGCTTCTTAGTAGGACAAAAACGATGAGTATTCCAAAACTGCCAGCAGTTCGAACATTGCGGCATAAGAAAACATATCGCTCTACTGGCACACGAACTCCATTTGTGTAAACAAAAGGAGGCATAACAGAGCCCTTGAAATAAATTTGCACACTTTCGCTGGGGGTCCAAATACCGCCAGTATCTCGTCTGTTTAAACGCTTAGCAGATTTAATCTCAACATCACACTGGAGCTCATCCCTAACTTTTCCCTCTTCAATATCTAAATCAATGTTTCTCACCAGCCCCTAAGTGTGAATAATTTAATTCGTCGTCCTACATAACCATGACTTCTTAATAAATTCCCAATTGATGAATTTATCCGCCGATTCTACTTGTAGAAACCGAAGCAGAACCTTGTAAGGGCTCTTGTAGGTCACCTTCATAATGTCCTTTATTTGTCTCTCAACAACCGCGCCAAAGCAATCTGCTTCGGTAAAATAACTGCGCTGCTAACAGCCACCTCAATAAACATCTTCTTATCATGGTCACCAACCACACGAGAATATCTCGTATTGGAGCGCTTCTTACTCACAACCTGGGTGAATTTCTTTTCATCTTCCTCAGAACCATTTTCCCAGGTTCGTTTGGATATCTGTGACAACAATATAATCGTATCATTGGAGATCGGGGAATGGAAGTGTTCCTCCTCATCTTCATTAGCCTCCATTTTTACAAGAACCACAGGAAGTAAATACAGACAAAACGCACTGCAAACTCAGAAAAATCACAAATATAATTAAATTATTTCTAAATGAAAAAATTCCGAACTGTCACCTATAAAAGTGACAAGAATTAGGTATGTAAGTAAGTGTATTAAGTTTTAATCTTTTCAGACTAGGTTAATAACTATTTATTAATTTATACAGATAATAATTCAATAGGTAGTGTTAAATAGGCACACATTCATTAGGTTTGAATGCCCAGCGGGGTAAATCTGTTTAATGTTTATATGTATATAAATAGGCGCTTTGACTTCGAAAACAAAACAGACGAGTGTCCCATTACAGACATGGTTGAAATGTTGTGGATCAATTCATCCCTAAATAAGTTTAAATAGTGCATGGGAGGACGTAATAACCCAGCCAGCTCAAACCTTCTGAGTACCTTTTTTATAACAGCAGTAATAGAAACGAATTGTTTTATAAGATTACCGTAATTAGCTTATTTTGCACTTACTCAGACGTTATTCAAGCAATTTGGGCACACAATCATACTGCTAATAGCTATATAATAGCAACGTAACAGATAAAGAAGTGTTGAATAATTGCACGAAGCGTTTAGCTTATTCCAGCACATTTTATCAAGAAGTTATTTATACTAATTTTAAATTGGCAACTCTGAAACACCCCAACCGTCGTGTTTATTGTTTTGGTGACGATGACAGCTAAACGGCTATAAGTAAATAAATAATTTTACCCTAATTTAATGCTTAAAGAAAGAAATTGTAAGTGCGCATGAAACTTTACCGTATATTCATATAAGTGTTACCGGCCAAACCCGATTTTAGGACAAACTAATTTTTCCTAGATCAAACCAGTTCATCCTGTATGCGATAGGATAAACCGGTACAGACTAAGCTAAACTGGTCCTTCCTATGGCTGATAGGAGAAACTTGTTTAACCTGGGCGAAACTGGTTGAGGCTAATATGAATAAGTACACTTTAGGATTATTCGGGCTTGAACTAGTCTATACTAATTTTGCCTAGTCAAAATTGTTTAAACGAATACTATCGAGACCTGGGCACGCAGGAAATCCCCCGATCGTATTTCTCAAGCCCTGCCCGCCTCCTAGCTAGGGTCCTATTGGGAAAAGTGTGCCAAAATTGCGTCGAGCAATGCCACTTGGCATGGCTACTCTACAGGTCAAACTGAGCTGAAAAAGCCCGTTAGCCAACCTTGGTTCCGTGACAGGGGGGAGGGGGAGGGGGTTAAAGTGACGAACTCCCGGCGTTTAGAAAAAAAAATCTAGTGGATGTAATTGAGGTGCAAAGTCAAGTTTGGTGTCGTTTTCGGATAAATCGAAGATGGCCGATTCATTGGCCATCTCATTTTTGTATGTTTTCATAGAAAAAAAAATAAAAAATGCATAAAACTCTGCATTCCAAGTGTTAAAAAAATATAAACAAACCCCAATATTTTCAGATTTTTATATGGAAGATGGTGAACAAAAAATACTCACTAAAGGCTCTTTAAATGTAGATTACAAAAACATTAACATCAAATAACTTATTACCTAATGGTAATGTAAAAAAAATAGAAAACTTATTGCGGTATTCAAATATCTCAATCCCGGCGCTCGGGAAAAAATATATCTAGTGGATGTTATTGAGGTAGAAAGTCAAATTTGGTGTCGTTTTCGGATAAATCGAAGACGACAAATTTATTGGCCATCTCATTTTTGTATGCTTCTATAGAAAAAAATAAAAATAGCTACAATTGTGCATTCCAAGTTTAAAAAAATATAAAAAAATCCCTTTATTATCAGATTTTTATATGGAAGATAGGAAAAAAAACTCAGTTAAAGCTCTTTAAATATAATTACAAAAACAAACCACACAATTATCTTTTTATCTATTATTAATGTAACAAAAATATATTATACTTAAGTACGACCATGTTCAGCGCCATAGTACGAAAAAAGCTAAAAATTCAATTAATCATTTGAATGTGTCGATTTACATATAATATAGGGTGAAATAGAAATAATTGCGACTCTTGAAAGGAAAAACTGACTAAGCGCCACAGGGCTAAATTTACAGGAAAACAGTTTAACTTTTGCTTAAAAAAATAGGTACATAAATTATTTATTCTTTCAAGAAATTTTTTTCCTTTCAATCGTCAATCTCCATCCTTCGAACCATGAACGTACTCATGAAAACAAATAAATTTCTTCAAAAATCAAAGCTGTGACAAATTTCCATTACCTGTTACATTGATAACACAGCAAAAATACCTACCACTAAAGCAGAAAAAAAAAGAAATATTTTGACTTGTGTAAAACGGAGAGGATTTGAATGAAAAAGAAATATTTGCAGCTACCACCACACTTGCACAATTGAAATTCCTTTATGAAGGAGATTATGAGAGAGCAGACCCTGAAATTCAAAAAATCATTTTCACTATGTATGATAGGTAAGGAATACAACAAATATTTCATGACAAAAAAAAAAGAAATTTATATTAATTAATATTACTTTTGACAGGTCGTGCCCATCAGAGACGGTGAATGAATGTCGAAAGTATTTGTTCACAAAAAAGGACAGGCTAATTGAAAAACCTCCCACAGAAGCTGCTCTCAAAGAACATATATTAAGGGCAGTTTTTCAGGGCATGCACGTTTGGGGGCAATGCCTTATAAAACAGCAAACCATACCTTGCCCTTCTGAATTTGGCTGGCAAAAAGAACCTGGCAACGAAACTTGATTGCCACCTTGGACCCAAAACGCCATAGCTGCTCAGGCGTGCCTAGAACTTATAAGATGTAGGTGCGTTAAATCTTGCGGCACAAGATGTAACTGTTTTAAACGGCAGTTGAAATGCACGGAATTGTGCAAATGTGGTGGTGGCTGCAAATAATTTTTTTCGTTCAAATCCTCACCGTTTTACACAGGTCAAAAAATTTCTTTTTTTTATTGCTTTGTGTAAGAATCTGCTTTAGTGGTATTTTTTCTGTGTTATCATTGTAACAGGTAATGGAAATTTGTCACAGCTTTGATTTTTGAAGAAAATATTTGTTTTCATGAGTACGTTCATGGTTCGAAGAATGGAGATTGACGCTTGAAAGGAAAAAAATTACTTGAAAGAATAAATAATTTATGTACCTATTTTTTTAAGCAAAAGTTAAACTGTTTTCCTGTAAATTTAGCCCTGTGGCGCTTAGTCAGTTTTTCCTTTCAAGAGTCGCAATTATTTCTATTTCACCCTATATTATATGTAAATCGACACATTCAAATGATTAATTGCATTTTAAGCTCTTTTCGTACTATGGCGCTGAACATGGTCGTACATAAGTATAATATATTTTTGTTACATTAATAATAGGTAAAAAGATAATTGTGTTGTTTTTTTTTTGTAATTAAGTTTAAAGAGCTTTACCTGAGTTTTTTTTCCTATCTTCCATATAAAAATCTGATAACAAAGGGATTTTTTATAGTTTTTTAAACTTGGACTGCACAATTGTAGCTATTTTTATTTTTTTCTATAGAAGCATACAAAAATGAGATGGCCAATAAATTTGTCGTCTTCGATTTATCCGAAAACGACACCAAATTTGACTTTCTCCCTCAATAACATCCACTAGATATATTTTTTCCCGAGCGCCGGGATTGAGATATTTGAATACCGCAATAAGTTTTCTATTTTTTTTACATTACCATTAGGTAATAAGTTATTTGATGTTAATGGTTTTGTAATCTACATTTAAAGAGCCATTAGTGAGTATTTTTTGTTCACCATCTTCCATATAAAAATCTGAAAATGTTGGGGTTTGTTTATATTTTTTTAACACTTGGAATGCAGAGTTTTATGCATTTTTTATTTTTTTTCTATGAAAACATACAAAAATGAGATGGCCAATGAATTGGCCATCTTCGATTTATCCGAAAACGACACCAAACTTGACTTTGTACCTCAATTACATCCACTAGATTTTTTTTCTAAACGCCGGGAGATCGGTACTTTAACCCCCTCCCCCTCCCCCCTGTCGCGGAGTCAAGGTTGGCTAACGGGCTTTTTCAGCTCTGTTTGACCTGTAGAATAGCCATGCCAAGTGGCATTGCTCGACGCAAAATTGGTCAGGTCTCCATACAACGATGCCCAATAGGACCCTAGCTATCCGGCGTCCTCACTTACCTCGCTTGTTGATTTTAAACGCTCATTCTGCTTTGAATTAAGGACGTGTTAGCTGTTACGTGTCATTGTTTTAAATATTAGTAAAATAATAAATAACATTATACGTTTTTGGTTTGTGTTTTCATGGATGACCTTTTCACTAGCAAGCCGATAAATAATGAATATACATTTCATGTAAAATTTTCACGCGCCACCTGATAAGCCAAGTTTTTAAGATAATAAACAACATTTTGTCTATTGGTTTGTTTTTGCTACTGAAATATTTTTGTGTTGTATGCAATTAAAGGGTTTAAAAATAATACTGTAATACTTTTACAAGAGTATTATACCGATTTCGTTATTAAAATTTAATATTTGAGTATAAAATTCCACATTATTATAATAGGTTATGTTATTCATTATGGCGACGCTCATTCTGAATTAATTACCCTGCTTGTACCGCGACTCGTCTTATGTCTGCATATAACAGACCTTATGTGCTGTCCACTTATTAAGTTATTTTCTGGTTAAAAGTGGTCTGCGCACAACATATTTTCGAAAATTATTCTACAATTATTAATAACACGCATTCGTATAATTGGGATTCAATCTATATTATTGAAAACCCACAGTATAGTTGTTAATAATTTGTTCTTTTTAGCTTTTTTGGAGTAGTTTTAAGAATTTTTTTTTTACATAACATAGTGGAGACATAGAAAAGTATACGAGCTGTTCATCCGAATAGGGTGTTTTAGGAAATGTTGAATATGCGATCATGATGATGATGATGAGTAAATGTTGAATAGCTACAGAAATAGGGATCTGCACCCCTGGGTTTGGAACCCTAATAACGAAGAGATACCTATTAGTGAAGTAGAAACCAAAAAAATGAAAACAAAATACAGCAATGTGAAGTTGCAAATGGCAGGCACATACAACAAAGAATGTTCTTTTTATATCAAATATCTACTTGACAAAATATGTTTCTAAAATGTACTTATTGGGGAGGTATTTGACAAACAGAAAAAGAAAAGTTGGTTCGTGTCTCACAAATTCTCCAGAGATTGATTTGCTAAAATCTGTCGTAAGGTATTTATACAGGAACATAATGATACAGAGCTCAATATCCAACGCTTTAACTATGAATGAAGATTCATCTGACAGTCTTATGAATCTTATGATATTGGAAAAAGGGACGAAAGCAAAACATACAAAATTGACACTGTAGATAGGTATACAGTTCGGGCGTTTTAACTTTTTATAGCCGCTTTAAGAGTGAAAATTCAACGGGTATCTGTGAACAAATAGTAGTCCCTGAAGAGAGGAAACTGCCATAAAAATTCGCATCGTTGTCATTAGTCTCCGACGTGTTTTGATCAGGACTTCGCGCCGCGGCGTCCGAAGCCCGCCTCTTTTTATCTTCGACTCGCAATTTTAAATGAGGCCCCGTGAAAAAATTCGCCTTAGAGAGATCTCGTTTTATATCCCAAAAGACGGGAAATTACTTTTGCGTGTCGGTTAGAATTACAACGTACTAATATCAAGATCAGACAAGTCGAGATAAATTTTGGGTAATCGATGGGAGAACGTGTCAAACATGTGAAAATACAGTATATGCCCAGGCGAAGTAAAAGGTGTACATTATCGCTAACAGATTCATTAATGACTTAGAACAGAATGAAGACTACACACCTGGAAATACTACCGAAATCTAAATAATTGATTCGGTTGTATCTACTCACGACCAGATGGTACCGATTAGGCACGTGAGCCGAACATGTACTGATGAAGGGATTACTTGTGTGAGAGTTTGCAAATACGGTTCAATTTGGGTAGTTTGTTAGAATTTTCGCAAACGTTTCCTGTTTAGAGAATTTAAGCTCACTCATTTTAGTAGTTTCCGTATGATCGAAAGAACAGGAGGCGGACAGAAGTGACGATAGTCTACTTGCATCAATCCGCAAACGAGCAGTCAATCACATGAAATTCACAAAAGAACTACATACTTGTAATACTACATCGCACATTTTTATGGTTTCTAAGTTTCTAAGTAAAGTTACCTATTTGCGTGACAAAATTACAAATTTGCTGGCACAATAGCAAAGGAAATGCCTCCTCTATTTCGTGATAAAATGAATCAAAAGAAAATACAAGTATCAGAAGAGCAATTGTAAAGATAACAAAAGTAGTATCCGCTTTCTTACTTGTTGGTGATATTTTGTAAATTTTTGAATGTGTTTGATAAAATGAAACTAGCTTATATATCGGAGGGTGCGCCTAACATTGATAACCTAACTAAAAAAGTAAAGTCTAATAAATTGCGACAACTTGAAAACCTACCCATGTATGAACTACCTAAATGTAACAATGTGTATGGGGAGAGGACCTGGAGGTATCTGTTGCCTAGCATACTGAATGAACTGCCAAAAACACTGTGTAGAGAATTAAGCATGACTCCAAAGTATGTTAAAAGCAAACTAAAACGCTATCTTATTGTGGACCAGCATGGAGGTCCCCCGGGTCCTCCCAGCCATGATATTGATTGATTATCGTGTCATATTTAACTATCCCTTCTGACTGAAGATTGTTTGTGGGTCTATTTTTACTATTTTATTATTATGATATTGTAAAAAATTTAATGTTTAATAATTATCAAAGGTAAGAGTGAGAGATCATTATAATTTACTTATACTTAATCTATAAATATAGTAGATTTAATAAGTAATTGCATGTAAATTTAGGGCATGATAGAAATAAAATGATTAATTTTTTTTTACACGGATAAAAAGTAAACGAAAAGCCTTTCCCAGAAACTGCTTTGCATTTCACACCTTTTTGAGTTATACTTAACTGATTTTATTTCTAAACACACAACGGTTTCAAATTACTAAAGATCACTTTAACTCGAAAACAGTGATATAGGAATCCCATAAATACTTGCGAAAAACAGAACAGAAAGTATACGTGTTTATTGTCATACAAAATTTGCGGAATGATAAGTTGTATGGAAATCCTTTATTTCTCCTTTTTATTTTTGGTTTGATTATCATAATATGAAAATACATGTCGCCTAGGTAAATTTAAAAAAAAAAACCTTCTTATGAAAATCAAAATAATCAAATTGGCCGCTTATTTTTTCCGTATAGAGCCGGATGTGAATTGTTTGTTTGAAGGCGGACGTGGTCGACATGGTTCTTCGCTACATTTCATCAACATTGGTTCATCCATTTAAATGTTATAAAGTATGAATGTCGTATGATACCACATTTTTACCCGACTGCGCGATCAGTCTATGTATGTACACTGGAGAGCAAGGAATCTGGGTCACTTAAAGAATCCTAAAAATCTCGGAAACTAAAAATGCTAGCCTCATTAAATAAATTGTGTTTAATAGACCATTTAATACCCCTTAAATGAAAGTAATAAATTAAATGATTTACTAAATTATATTTACAAAAAATTACATAAGAAAAAAACTACTGATCTCGCCATAAAACATCAAGAGAAAACATAACATTTTTGAATAACATTACGAATTTCTTGAATTTTAATACTTCGTATTGCCTCCTCGTGCTTCCTTTACTGCGTTTACGCAGTTCGGCATACTACACACCAAGTTCCTGATACGATTTTGGGGAATATTCTGCCATTCCTATTTTCCCATTCAATAACAAAAGTCTCGACTTCTGAACTTACTTGTTTTTTTTCTTTTCAGTTTTTACTGCGCAGTCGGATTTTTTATTTTTTAAATTAATTTAATTTATTAATTTCTTAGATGGTTTCGTCAATTTCTGTTTATTTGGTTTAATTTTTCATTTTATTTCAAAATATTTACATAATTTTATAATAGGTATACTATAAAGAACTATGTTTCGAGGAAAATCCCGATCTTATAATCCCTGCACACCGACAACATTAAAAACATTTTTATTGGTTATAACCTAAGACAGATAGAGTACCAGTCATCTGACGTTGTTTTCAAATAAAGTTGTGCGCTGCGCAATAAGATCGCTTGTCTTCAGTGCTTCCGTGTCAGTGACTGCGGTGACTGGTACTCTATCTGTCATAGGTTATATTATATTGTTATATCTAGCACAAGTGCTCTGATAACATTAAAAACATTTTTATTGGTATAATTATTCTCAAATAAAGTTGTACACTGCGCAATAAGATCACATGACTTCAGTGCTTCCGTGTCAGTGACTGCGGTGACTGGTACTCTATCTGTCATAGGTTATATTATATTGTTATATCTAGCACAAGTGCTCTGATAACATTAAAACCATTTTTATTGGTTAAATTATTCTCAAATAAAGTTGTACACTGCGCAATAAGATCACATGACTTCAGTGCTTCCGTGTCAGTGACTGCGGTGACTGGTACTCTATCTGTCATAGGTTATATTTTATTGTTACATCTAGCACAAGTGCTCTGGTTATTCTGAAAAGCCACTCAACCAACGAGATTGTCGAATAAAATGAATATTATAATTTATTAATGCTTGCATGATAATGATAAAATACCCCGCTGAGTGCTGATCAAATATTACTTCAAACACAACCTACTAAAAGCATGGAAAGTGGTTAAAATAAATAATTTTGTATTAAATTAAGTTATACCAACGAGTTGCTTTCTATTAAAAAGTGTAAGTAGGTTTTTTAAACAACAAAGTTATATGCCTGTTCCGCGAAACCTATTATCTGACGTTGTTATCTGCAGGTATTGTATTTTCCTCCATTCACAACAAGTATTCAAATTAGACACCCTATCGGAGAATACTTTGCCACCATTTGTATGAAACTATTTGACTGAACAAACCACAAGCCGCTTGAGGCCCACGCCAAGAACGTAATTTGTGCAAAAGCTAACCGAATCAATTCATACTTTTGCCCTACACTTTCTTAGTTGCTGTGTAGCCGCCTTTCACTTTGATTATAAGTCTGCTTTAAAAAACTCATATCATTGATTTGCATTTTTGATGTTATTGTGTCAGACTTGCTTTACGTATGAACAACCTAACACCCTACTAAAAACGTAAAAGTTTGTAAGGATGGATGAATGGATGTCTGTTACTTGATTTTAATGAAACTTTGAAACGATGCAGTGATAATATAGTGATAAAACGCCATACACTCAAAGGCCCACACTAAGGTTTTCCCTTGTGTCGTGGATCCCTAGGAACACACATAAAGACAAACACAAACATCCATGACCCGAGAACAAACATCTGCTTTTGACATAAATATTTGCCCCGACTGGGATTCGAACCCAGGACCCGTCGATCAAGAGGCAGTGCCACTACCACTCAACCAAACCGGAGTGATATAGCTTAGATATCAAAATAACCCATAGGAAGCCCATAAAGAATATATACTTTTCCAAATTCTCACGGGAATGAAGTCATAGGTAGAAACTTAGTAATTATAACATGTCTACTTGCGATGTATAATGTTAAAGCTAGATTCTAGCTTTGTAGAGCTTTTTCGTAGGCAAACTTGTGGTGGGCTTATATGCGTTAACCACACCGTAGCAAAAAAAATACAGCCTGTGTGACCGTTCCAATGTGACCAAGATGATATCGATAAAAACAACTACAGAATTAAAAGCCAAGCCCAGATTAACTTTACACACAAAAATATCACCCACACCGTATCGAATAAAAGGGATTGGTTCTTTGCATAGCGATAGCATAGGGCAAAACAGTGTTGCCTTAACAAGGCGCGCTGTAATCGTTGAATAAAATGTAACTATCTTATAAAAACCGCTTAAAAATATTTGCCAAAATGTTTTCAGAACCAAGACGACATGAAAGAGAAAAACATTTAATAGGGTATATTAATAGGGCCAACCTAACGATATGGATTCGGAGTCTTTCCTCTGACATTAGTCGATCATGACTAACTTTCCGCCCGTGACTTCGACCCCGTGAAACCTGTGATAACCTTACAAGCAGTGGCAGCTATACGGATTAGATATAAACTTAATACCTAAAGAGCGACTAAAGAATTTCATAGTTCTCTGTAGTTAGAAGAGAATTTTCTCAAATAAGTAAGGTATTGTTTATTTGTGATACAAGGGTGGGAAATCGGTTATTAAAAACGAGTCGGCGTGTGTAAGCCCGAGCCGCGATGGTGTACAATCGGCACATTGAAATAACCTTCTAACACGTGAGTCACATAACGTTTTTAATACAGTTTTAAGAAAATACACAAATATTAAGAAAATATAATGAGATCATTTTCATTAATAGTCAAGGCCTTTTTATTCAATTGACCTCAATTTGACAGAGGTTTACTATTCTAACGAATTATTAAGTAAGGATATTTCATTTAATATTCACAAGTTTTGAAACAACTTAAAAAATTAAAATAATAATAAACGTTATTTCTTTACTTTTGTTCTTTACTTTTAATGTTAATTCGCAATGGATATATTTTTAGTACACCAAGACTGTTTGTTTTGGTTAAGTGGAAATGAAGAAAAAAAACTGCATAAAACGGCTAGGTAGGTAGTTGTAACTTCTGAAAGTTAGCCATTTTGAGTAACTGTTTTGGAAACTTGTTACTGCTTGTTTTGTTGAAATTGCTCTAAAGGTTTGATCTATTATAATGCTGTAACTTTGATCTATTTTAATTGCCATTAGCTGTACGAAAGTATTATTGTAGTGTCCAATTCTAAATCAGTCTTAAAATAATAACTAAGCCAGTTCTCTTTAGCGGAATTTCTAGATAACTACTTCACGGATTTGGTTAGTTAAGGTCCTGATGTCTATCGAGAAATTTACGTAAAAATGTTCTTTGAGATATTGTTAATTTGTTTATTTCATTGCTTAAATTATTTATTTAATTTATTAGTTGTTCCCGAAAAAAGTTACCTATTAGAATAAATAGGTTACCTATTCTAATGCAGGAATAAGTGCATTAAATAATAAATATTCTTTCATTTAACAAAACGGAATCGATATTTCCTAGAAATACCTCTCAATAGAACCAATTTGGCCACCGCTGCTGCATTCTCCGTACCCTTGGAAGTAACCACCGCACTTTTCGTGTTCAAAGACCGAAGAACCGCGCACCCAGTGGTTTCCATAGCGGAACTAAGTTCTATGGCAGTTGCCTTGAAGTCTATTGGTAACTACTCTTTACACCGTGCTCCTCAGGATAAGGAATAACTGTGTCATGTTATTCAGACAATTGAATTGGTCACTTTCCATTATGAACAAATTCATGAAATACATTTCATAATAATTAATTTTCATAAAAAGTAAGTGACTGTATGAGAATTAACTAATGTTGTAATGACTTCTGAAGCTGACAACGTTGCAGTACAATTGATATGAAATTTTGGCACAAGTACTGCGTTAGTAAACTTTTTTCGCTCTTCTTGAGGTAAACAATTATTTCTAATCGACAGGGATACTGTCACGTACTAAACAAAAACTGATAAAAAATAATAATACCCTTTTCACTGTACAACCGAATTAATAGAGTAAAATAAAATTACGAAAAACTTAAAAACTACTTATACTTTATTTTGTCTTTCTTTCTTTCTAAGATATGATGAGATCGTGATGCATTAACTTTACAAAGCTGTAGAAGCATCTGTAAAGTTAATGCATCACGATCATGGTGTTCAATAGATTTACTATTGTAATTTAATAATATTAAAATTATACCCATGTTTCGCTAACAATAAAGATCTTCAGCTTAGTTACTGATTCATGAAACTCAAATATGTTTTCTCTCACAATACCTACTATCAAGAACTCGAAAGTTGGACGGTCGATATTCTTTAGGAATCAAAAAACAATTTCCGGTCTATTGATTGTACATGTTGCTGTTTATCTTTTCGTTTTACTATAAAGCTTCGTAATACGACACGACCGATTATATTTCATGCTTTGTAGATTAGATGTTTCACGGCAGCTTACAGAATAAGTACAGTCGACGGTAAAAGTGATGAGAATGACGTTTATACTCCTTTGAAGTGTAACGTCACTAAATAATCGCTGAATTCGAAAGAAAAATCTGAAGATATTTAAAATACTGCTTCTCTTGCGCTATTTATTAGGCCGGAAAGTAATTATGGCTATCGCTTAAACTGTTAATGAAACGAGACGGAAATTGAGAGAACGAGTTTTTAAAAGAAGTCTTAAAATGATTATAGCAAATAAAAGTTAAAAAGAAATTTTGCGCGTCCCTTAGCAAAAGTCTTAAAGAATGTAAATAGGCTGTTGCCGAAACTTTATAACGAAAAACGTAATTGCGATACAAAGATTCTTCAAAACAAATTTAAGAGAGAGAATATAAGATGACACCGAAGCCGTGTGGGTCCTACCGTCATTCTATTTCGTCTCAAGTGCTTTTAGTCGGAAAACTGAGAAAAAGGAAGTACATTCGGTGGAAGCAAGTGCACAAACGGTTGTTGGCGAAATTTGCACCCCTCACTTTACCTTAAAAGTGTTTTGATCAGTCTAGCGTGACTTAGTGATATAAAAAGCATGGCCTCTCTTACATTCAAATGAGACTGCAGTGTAAAGAATACTACGAAGCAGAACCTTAATTTCTTGACCTGGCTTATATCACTATTCCGACTACACATGAGTAGTGGCAAATGGTACTAGAGGATTATGTGTTGAGGACTGTAGTTTTACCTAGTCATACAATAATTCACGATTTCGCAGATCAGGTACTAAAGGAGCTATGATTGCGATTCAGTCAAAAGAAAAGACTTCAATGTGAACTGAGACATATTTTGACATATTGTATTTAATATTGAGTAAGTTAAGTATCCAATAAGGTATCTCAAAATATATTAAAATAAAATTCTAGTGCAGCACTTTGAAACTAAGTTAAATTTACAGTATGCGGCTGCGGACTTCCGCTTGTGGAGGCATTTGGGTCGCATTGTGACTGGATGTCAGCGCAGACGAGTTGCGTCCATTTTCAACCACGTTTTCACAAATGGCGGGTGTGTGTTGTCCACTAACTTATATCTATGTCTGTAGTGCTGGCGCCGAAAATGACGAAAGAGAAACAATTGTAGCGAGAATAATCTGCTTTTACCCATCGCTTAAAAGTATACTGACAACGAGTCATACTAATTGTATTTTCATTTTCAAATACAGGTTAATGCCTCTACCACCGCGAAATTAATTAATCAAAAATATATACTTTTCTGTGACTTATCGTCGTGCATACCAATCCTTCTGGGACATGACTGTTCAAATAGCTGAATGTCCAAATGTTTAGATTGTGTAAGTGTCAAAATGTACAAAGTTTAATGGTTGAAATGATGCTGTGACAAAATGATAAAAGTTCATATTGCAATTGTGCGCTGTATCGTCGTGCACACCAATTTGTGCTTAACTTCCATGAATTCCTTTTCACAATAATAAAAGCAGAAACAACTATCTGATGTTGTCTAATGTATCTGTTTTCAACTTTTCATTTCATGTATTATTCTCTGAGCTCCGTCCCTCGGCGCCTATACGTAACATTTTAAAATACATATAGCTAAAGTTTTAAGGCGAGATTGAAAATTATTATTTATTATGAACTTGTTGATACCCATGACTTAGTTCAGAAACCTTATCGTGCTTATGCACAACATCTTACCAAAAGATTCATCATAATTGGATGAATTGTTTAGGAATGCTTAGAGGAAAAATTCTACAGACGTATTATGAATTATTTGTAAGATCTATTATCCTACACTTACCTACCTAGTAAACCTTATGCCTACTTCAGCAGGGAATGAATAGAGACCCATAACTTTAAAATAATTTGTAGGCTAAACTTTGAGCATGCGAAAAAGTACAATGATTTAATTTTAAAGGTACAGATCAAAAATATAAAAAAATAATTAAAAAAAATTTAAAAAACCCGACTGCGTTATAAAAACTGAAAAGAAAAAAAACAAGTAAAGCCCAGTAGTCGGGACTTTTGTTATTGAATATTATTGAATAACATAACGATTTTAACAGTTGGGACCCATAAAAAATCCGGCTGCCTAATACTTTTTTTTTCTTTTCAGTTTTTACTACGCAGTCAGGTTTTTTAATTTTTTTTACACTTTTTAGTTGAATCAGATATTTATATTTGTATATTGATCTCCTCATTAGCTTTATATATATATATATATATATATATATATATATATATATATATATATATTAGCTTTATATATATTTATATTTATATATATATATATATATATATATATAAAGCTAATGAAGATATATATATCACTTGCATAAAAATTTAACAATTTCCGAATTAAAAGCCTACATTTAAATGAAAAATCGTTACTAACCAACTTCTAGAAATAAATCTTCGTAGATCCTAAACTTCGAACAAGTATATACCTAGTTGATCGAAGATCCTAAACGGTAATTTTTGTTGAAAAACGATATGAGAAACTTAACGATGATTTTAAAATACCTACTCAACAACGATACCCCAATTGTCATAGTTCTTCGAATTTCATTTTTTTCTTTTTCACATTATGGCGTCCAAAATCGGCCATTTTGATTTTTCAATTTTTTTTTACTTTTATGACACTCGCGCCGTCATGATGAATCCAACGTATCATTCATCAAAATCGGCCCACGCGTTTGGTCTAAGTAGTACCACAAAGGTACAAACATATGAGAATGGAGAAGGAGGATGAAGACGAGGCGCATGCCGTCTCGTTACACATATATACATACGCGCAGTCGGGTAAAAAGCATTTTTTTACGAATTTCCTATTTTAATTTTCTTGTAGGTTTTTAACTTTTTTGCCACCTTCAAATCAGACTACTTTGAAATAAAACACGCTAGTTCATACGAAGCATGAAAATAAGTTTATACTTTTGTTTGAGAAAAAATATGTATCGTTCAATTTACTTTTGTTAATATGAGCGTAAAAAAAAGATTTTTCATACGAATATAACATAGAAAAACCAAAGAGGAATTAATCTTACGTAAACGATGTTAAGCACATTGAGCCACGCGTTACCTTATCTCAGTTTGTATGACTTCGCGAAAATGGAAGATATGGATCTTTGAAGTCTATTACTTCTGTACAAAATTTCAAAAAGAAATAACTTTTGACAAATCAGAGTATTAACTTTTCCATAAAACTTCATACAATGTATGGAACTAGTGGGAACGGACGGTATAATGAGAAGAGAGTTTTAAATTTCAGAGTAAATAAAATATTAAAGTGATAATTTAAGTCATAAAGTTAATAAACTTTACTTACAAAAACCTATATCGATTCGGTTAGGTTAAGTTTTTTTGGTACACAACTTTGATATTACGCAAAATATTTGAGTACGTACTCAAAGTACTTAAAATAAAATGGCTGTCAATTTTCACACATGCGTAGAAAGTTTTGCTTTGCGCGCCATTGATAATTTCTTTTTTCTTGAAGTTGGTTTTTATTTATATTATGAGTTCAAGTGACTCTACATTTGACACCCGAAAGTTTAAGAAACGGAGCTGAAGATGCTGTTAATAATACAATGCCCGTAAAATCTAAAGAAAGTTAACAATGCAAAATCATTCAGAAAATTTACTTTTGATTTTTTAAAATAGATAATCCAAAAAACTTAAACCAAGCTCATTGTAGTCGATATATTCAATGTTCAAGACTACCATGAAATGTAGGAATAATCTCAACATTAAAAATTATCAAAGATTGATTGCTTTTATAAAGCGTGAAAATGATGGCTACAAATGTAAAAAGGCCAAGTTTTTGATTTAAGCTCCATATCAGAAATATTGATGTACTAAGGCGAAGTTTCGTTACTTTTTCAGGTTACTTTTTAACTTCTAGTTACCTAATGAAAAAGTTGAATTACCTACCTAAGTATATCAGCGCGCCGCCACTAGATGGAGTGAACAGTAAAAGGCCGTATCGTTATTTTACAAGCCTTCCTTAAGGCGACTACAGCACCCGATAAAGGCAGCACACATAGGAATAGTGTCATCTCCGTCTCTCAACAGGCCTGGGCCGGCAGTGCGAACAGTGTCGATATACGAAGTTTACGGACTATGAAAGCGCGCGTGCGTAAAAACATGTTCGAAAGTTAGAAAAATGAGATTTATGGAAAGGTAACAGCTTAAATCGAAAAATGCGTTAACTACTTATCGAGAGTGTTCAATCACGAACATTTTGATAGCAAATTCAAGTTCCTGTGTGCATTTTAGTATCGTTTTTTACAGCTTAAAAGATACACAATATTGGGTATTTAGAGGTGACTTTGTGAGCTTTTCTATCGAACCAAAAGTGCTGAATCATGTTTTTTAGCATACTACTTATCTAGTTTATGTCCTAAATATTACCGTATGCTTATCTTCGATTTAATGCAGTGCGTCATGCTTATCTACGCATCATAAAATCGTAATTTAGGTGCTGTAGTCGCCTTAAGAATTAAGGAAGCGATCGCTGCAAGGGGAGAAGTATTTTGCCTTTACAAAGACGAAAATTACAAGATTTTTCACGATATGTTTTTAATTCAACTTATGATTCCTCGCCGACTAAAAATGCGAATTTCTTTCAATCTTCCATTCCACAATGGAAAGTGCAAGGCTCAATTTGTTAGTGATAATAAGAAATTACTAGTTTTAACAGCTTCCAACCCAGAAATGTATACAGGATACTCTTTCAGAAGGACTTCAGCAGCATTACTCTCAGATTCGGGAGTTGACTTAATAATAACAACCCTTAATAGACATGGCAATTGGCGGTTGGAAAAGAAGTTCTGTCGCAAAATCCTACTGGGTGTAAGGGACAGCTTACCGAATACTTAAATTGTGGATTCTATCCATAAACATGATCATCTGCATGAGTTATTTCTCGGCAACGTCAAGCTAACTACTTTAGCGCTACGCAATTTACGGCGAAACAGTGCCATGCGCGCGGGTCTCACGTATATTGCTGGTTTTAGTGTATTACGTTGTTAATATTGTTTTTTATCACAAAATGGAGTGTATTCGAGTAATAAGATTAATTTGAAAGCCAAAAATATATAAATAAAAACATTAACAAAGTTTGAAAATTTACCTGAGGCCACGAGAAAATAACTCAAAATGACGGTCTAAATTCAGAGTTTCAGTAAAAGACGGTATAGTGAAAACTAATCTAGTTCTAGCCGCAGATAAATAGGATATACCTAAGATAAACTACCTGTGACCGGCTGCACCTAGTTCTAGCCGGTATAATGCAATTTTTGTAAATCAATGTTTGCAGGAAGAATCATCAACCTTACTTTCACAGTACATATTTTGAAATGTATTAATTTTCCTCGGTTTGTAAAATATTAAACGATATACGTGCGTTAATAACTATTGTAATAGACTTTGCCTGATAAAATAGACGCCCAGCCTCTATATACGGGAATTATGAATGTAGCAGTGACAAAAGCGCGAGCTTACGTTTGTTTTTAGGGTTCTGTACCCATAGGGTAAAAAATGGGACCCTATTACTAAGGCTCCGCTGTCCGTCCGTCCGTCCGTCTGTCACCAGGCTGTATCTCGTGAACCGTGATAGTTAGACAGTGAACATTTTTGCAGATGATCTATTTCTATTGGCCCTATAACAACAAATACTAAGAAATATAATAAAATAAATAATCCATACTAATATTATAAATGCGAAAGTAACTCTGTCTGTCTGTCTGTCCGTCTTTCACGCCTAAACTACTGAACAGATTTTGATAAAATTTGGTGCAGCGATAGATTAGAGCCTGGGAAAGGACATAGCCTACATTTTATCCCACAGTTGGGCACGATATAACCTGTAGTCCACGCAGGCGAAGCCGCGGGCGGAAAGCTAGTTTTTAATAAATATTTAAGAAATACATCATCTGTGAAAATTGCAACTTTCTAATTATCACGGTTCATGAGATACAGCCTCGGACAGACTTATCTGTAAAAACGGCAAAAAAAAACACGTTTTTTGTATCGCTCTCATACAAAAAACGTGATTTTTTTGCCGTTTTATAGATAAGTCTGTCCGAGGCTGTATCTCATGAACCGTGATAGTAAGACAATTGAAATTTTCACAGATGATGTATTTTTACTGCCGCTATAACAACAAATACTAAAAAATAGAATAAAATAAATACTTAAGGGGGCTCCCATACAGCAAACGTGTTTTAATTTGCCGTCTTTACGGAATGGTACGAATGGTACGGAACCCTTCGTGCGCGAGTCCGACTCGCACTTGGCCGGTTCTATTTGAAAGAGGTATCGGCAAAAAGAAAACGGTCGGTAAAGCTTTATTCTACAAAATATTATACGAGGTGTAAGGGACAGCTTATTAAAACATTCAATGATTGAATCCACCAATAACTAAGACCGGCTACAATATAATTATTTTTCCAGGACTGTATTCGAATAAGTTATTTAATTTTAAAGTAGAAAATGTAAAAAAGGTGAAAAAAGTCAACTGAACTCTAAGTTTCAGTTTTTGCTAAGGACGGACAACCTGTATTTTCATCCGCGACTTCATCATCGTAAAACAGGAAAAAAATAAAAACAAAAATATTCAAGCCGACCGGGATTCGAAGCCCTACTAAACCGTGTTATTTTGACTAAGTACGAACTTGTAGTTTTCACCCGTTATGCTCACATACATTCAAGCTTACTTTCTCTGTATAATTTTGATCCCATCCCAGTTGGCTCTATTGATTTTTATGTTCGGCTCACTACTGGAAGTCGTAAAACTCTTAATATTTATGAGTATGAGGAAGCAAGACTTCAGCGCCGTTAGGGCAGTTAGAACCGCTTAGTCGCGGATGGATAAACTGAGTTTTCAGAACATTGCGTAAAATGTGACTATTGGTGTAAAATATATAGAGCTTGTATGGCATTCACCTACAACACGTGGACGTTAAATGTACGAAATACTATTTTGGTTGGAATAATAAGCTCAAGTACCTATGAATAAAATATGACTGAATTAGTCTCGATACCAAACAATTCATTAGTTCCTTCGTCACCTCATTTTTTCTATTTCTAGACACTGAGATGTCGAAGAAAAGGAAAACTTACAAATAAAATTATTGAGTTAGGTAGATACTTACTAAGCCTAGATAGTTTGAAAGCATCGGCGGTGTTTATGATGTCGACGTAGATCTGGAAGTCGAGGCGGGTTCGGTTTGGCACGGAGTGTTGTATCATAGCGAATTTAAATGCGTTCTGAATCTCATCGGTGTTCTGATCGAAGACAACACCTGCAAAAAAAAAACGAACATTACACGAAATTCGTTACTCTAAGATGCATTAGAGCTGCCAACTTTAAAATTAAGAATCTCAAAAGAAAATTGAAGCTAATTTAATCATTTAATTTTTTTTTAAAGCCTTATAGTACTCGTTCAGGGAGACGTCGCGCCAGACGCGCCGCGCTACGCTTTGCCTGTCTCTAAACAAGCCCTTAGAAGTTAAGTTTTTTTGTTTGAACGGTCTAAAAAAAGTAATAGCTGTGAAATATTCTCAATTAAAAGAGACGACAAAAACAGCTACAAACCCAAGCAAAGCAACTCTTCTTTAAAAATAATATTTAATAAAAAAATTTAATTTTCATGGTAGTCATAGTTAGGTGTTTTCGTTTTCAGTTCCCAAATTTTTATACAAGTAAAAATTTTAAGATAGCTGAACGGAGTTTTCAAAACTATTTCATTATGTTATATAACAACAAAACGTCCTGTGATGACTGATGATTCTCTACGCAGGTTAAACTAACCGAACATAAATATTTATAGTACATCCGCACAAACCCGCTACTATCTATTTACTTCTCGGGTTGACTTAAAAAAACGGTTACTAACAAGGCCATCTGTTGTAGGTACGTTATTCTTCACATTTTTCTGTGTTTCTATGAAATCTTAGTTTTTGTGCAGTATTATAAATATTTATAATAATAATAAATCGGCATCGGGACGTGACGACCCCATCGCTCACTCGCATTATGCAGATGCAGTAAGACAACGCAAGTTAGACAATGTAGGGTAGCTTGTGGCGAGCTGTTAGGATGAGATGATCCCACGGACCCGAAAGCTTTCGGGGAAATTCCATCTAGCCTCCACCTCAGGTTTGCCCTAACCAGCCGGCCAGGTTGGAGCGCAGGAGGTATGTATGCTCGAAGGGTGAAAGAGTAAAATGTCAAAACGCCTCCGGAATGACGTCATTCTAGGTTTCATCGAAGTCTAACGCCTCGCAGACTCACCTCTTGACACCCTTAGCCACCCGCACCGATGTTGCTCTCAAGGAATTCGCTGCATATGGGGAATCAATTTAGTAGCGGGCGAGTTACCGTGGGCGAGTTATGATTATGAGATAATTGTATATGACTAGCTTTTTTCCGCGGTTCGCTCGCGCAAAGAACTCTTTTAGTCACCCATTTCATTCTTGACCCTCTAGGGGTTGAATTTCGAAAAATCCTTTCTTAGTGCTTGCCTAGGTCGTAAAAGACGCATTTTTGCCAAATTTCGGCTACCTATCTTAAGTTCGAAAAAATGTTGACCGATTTTCATTTGACAGAAAACTTTTCGACTTTTTTGTTTCGTTTTTTTTTAATTCGCCGACATAACGTTTGCCGCTGTATCAGTTGACCTATTATTAATTCGATTTTTTTCGTTACTCCATCGTTTTATTTGGCCGAAAAACTTTTTGGCGATTTTATGCTCGGTCACCACTTCATTACACCACCATTTTATTTGCCATGATTTCTTTTCAGATATGTTCATTACACCACCGTTTCATTTGCCTTATTTTTTTTCCAAACATTCATCACACCACTGTATTATTTTAGTTAAGCATTCGATAGTAGTTATTACATATAACAAGCAAGCGCGCAGTGTGCAAGCAATCAGCATGCAAGCAAGCAGCATGCAAGAAAGCAAGCAGCATGCATGCAAGCAAACAGCATGCAAGCAAGTAAGCAGCATGCAAGCAAGCAGCATGCAAGCAAGCAAGCAGCATGCAAGCAAAGCAAGCAAGCAGCATGCAACCAAGCAAAGAGCAGTATGCAAGCATGCAGTATGCAAGCAAGTATGCAGCATGCAAGCAAGCAGGAATGCAAACAGGCAAACCTATAGCATGCAAGCAAGCAGGCATGCAGAATCATAACCTAACCTAACCTAACCTAACCTAGACCGTCGGTTTGAGTGATGTTTCTTTTGTTTTTCTAGCAGGGGGCTCCGCCCCCGCGCCCCCGTGCAAGCAAGCAAGCAAGCAGCAAACAAGCAAGCAAGCATACAGCGTGCAAGTAAGCAGGAATACAAAAACATGTTCTAACCTGTCCCATTTGTTGTTTCGATGAAGCTAAAGAGAGGCAAATGAAAAAAGTCAAAAAGATTTCGGCCGATGGTAAAAAGTTCAAAAAAAACTTTGGCCAACAGTAAAAAGTTCAAAAGAGAACTCGGTCAATAGTTTAATGCTAAAAAGAAACTTCGACCAACAGTAAAAAGTTATTTTGAAAATGGATGAAACATAATTCGGTAAAATGATACTTTTGTCTAATGACATTTCGATGATCTGAAAATATGGCATATGAAGCATATAGCAAAAAAGACGCAGGTTAACCGTTTTCAGTCAAATAAAATTCGGACATAAATTCTTCGAAAGGGTGATCGGTTCCCCCAAATTTCAGCTTTCTAGGTCTAAGGGTTTGGGCTGGACGTTGATGAGTCAGTGAATCAGGACCTCTGCAGAGTGTAAAGGATAGCTTAGCAAATACTTAAATGGTGGAATCTACCCATAACTATCATCAGCTATAAGTAATTACTTTTCCCGGAAACGTTACGTTAAGGAGTTTTCATTATTTACCTACTTTGGCACTACGCAACGTAACGCGAAACTGCGCCCCGCGCGCGATCCCCCCCGTGCCGTGCTGCTATCGGAGTGCGATGTGCATTGCTGGTTTTCTTGTTTTACGTTGTTATGATTGTTATTTATGGCAAAATGGAGTGTATTCGATTAAATAATAAAAAATTTAAACAGAAAATATTTAAAAACATGATTTAAAAAATCCGGAGAAAGATTAAACTGGAAAACCATTCAGAATGATTGTCTGAGACCATGGTTTCAGTTTTTGCTAAGCTGTCTTTTACATCCTGTATAAGATTGATATCCCGTTGTCAATATTAACCAATGCAGCAAATTCCTTCTCACAGTTCCGGTACATTTCCCATTTAATTTACAATAGTCTTTGCTCTACCAGGTACTGTCTGTAGATGTATTCAGATTCATTTATTATTTGCATAGAAAATGGTAAAATGCAGTTCTACAGCACATCTCATGGTATCACATTTTCTATTACTTAACAGTAACATGCAAATTGATTTTAAGATTACTTACAAAAATAAAATAAAAAATAAACATTCAGTACATTCAATAAAATAGGTATATCATCTGAATAGTGAAATATAACTTACATAAATTCATTAATCGAGTAATATATTTTATCCATAAGCAAATTACACAGTTTGGTTTCAAATTTAGGGAAAGGTAGATTTTTAATACTATGTGGCAATTTGTTGTACAAACGAATTGTTATAGTACAAAGCAGAGCGTGGCATCTCGAGTTAGCCTGTCAGGGTACCGCAGTATCTCCTCAAACCAGAAAAATATAGTAACTGTTACGTGTATATATTCCAACACATTATGGTATCTTAGGGAAGACTCTCTGCGTGTTGGATCTGTATTTCTACGCAAGCCTTTCACTTGTCAAGATTCTTTCTTTCAATTGTCCTGTAATAACTGGGGATAATCTTTTGGTGCAGTCCTATACTGCATACAAAGGTAACTGCTGGTTGGTTTCACATTACTAGATTAAATTGTTTTCGCCCCCGCACATGCCTGCTAAAGGGAAATAGTTACCTGTTATCCTAAAGACTATAGACGAACATAAGTACATTAAGATATTTGGTAAAAATATTATTTGTTTAATTATGTTATGCAACTATGAGTTTATTTCTTAACAGTATTAACGTAATACTAGTAACGTACATTTAAAAAAGAAAGCAGAAAAAAGCATTCCCAATGCAATATCGACTTTGTAAAGATACCCTTCTGTAATGATCGGATGTGATATTAGAACGGGAGGCAAATACGCAGAGCTATGGTCGGAGCGGGTGGCTAGAATACTAATGATTAAATAAAACCTGCTTGTCCATTGGTTTATGAATATGACTAGTGTGCGAGCGGCATTCACAATTTATTGTTTTTCGAGCATACGCGCTGGTAGTATTCCGGAATGGAATTTATAGCCTTAGTCTGGCTGGAGAAAAATATGGATTTATTGTCCAAGCTTTGCAACAAATCGTTATTGCTTTTAGGGGTCCGGGTAAAAATTTAATGCAATAAAAATCAAAAGCAATGCCTTATATTGCCAAACGTTCCGAATAACGTAAGTTTTGAAGTATATAATTATGTATTTTTACTCCTATACAAAAATTTATGAACTGATCATTTGAATATCAAATGTAGGTAGTAGAATTTAAATACTGGAACTTGGTTCAAACATTGTCAGGTTATATTTTGCTCGAAATTGTACCAAAATTATGTTCATTATAATTATCAAAATATTCTTTAATTTAGGATCAAATGTACGAGCGTTAACGTTTTAGAAATCGGCAAAAACTCCAAAGCGTCACAAAAAATTTTTAAATTAAATTTCGTCAGCTAACTATAACAAGTATAAAATGTACAGAACGCATAAATTGAAACGCTAAAGAATAAAAACAGGAGTCCTTTACATACAATTTGACATATTTAGACTTTCTAAAAAGTTGTATTTGAAAAGCTTTCTATTTAATTTTAACAAATACAACAACAACAACCAAAAACAAAATCAAATAAATAATAAACAAAACAATGCTTGACAAAAAATGCAGTTCAATACTTAAATCCTTACTTCTTATTTTCATATTAAATAGTTCACAGTACGCTTTAGCTGTTTCAGTTACATAAGTTTGGTTGCTCAACTCATGGAACGTAGGTTGCTCGACAAGGCGATTAGTGGTCGAGAGAAGGTTTAGTCTTGTACCTCTCTACCGATTCCGCTTAGACAGATTGTAAGATTTCCTTTGATTAAGGTACGCTACTCATTACCCGGATCTTGCTTAGTAACAAGAGGCAGATTTAGCGCATCAAAATCAATGCCATTCGCTTTGAACAGTAACATATAGACATACATTTGAGTGGTTAAGTTTTGATCTATATCGACGGCAGTGTGACAACCAAGTTCGCAAAGCAACAACGGCCGTGAGTTAGTTATAACACGAATCGTCAAACTTAACACTTATTTAACCTACACATTCAATTTTGTGTGTTTAATAAGACTATTGTTTATATAAACAAAGTGTGCAAACATTTTATGGATTGTTACCTGGATTTTTATAAAATTTTGGACATGTTGTTTTTATACTTGCAATTGTTTATTATGTTTTTTAAGTTAATATTGGCATACCTTGCCGGTTGACATGCACAGATCACCTACACTGGGCGTCAAAAATAAGTAGTACAGTTTTAAAATTGCGATTTCTCCCAAACTATAAAACTTAGACCTTTGAAACAAAAAAGGTTAAAAAGAAAATTTAATCTTATTCAATAAAAACTTCATGCATTATAAGAACTTATAATGCTTGACTTTAAAAAAAAACGAATAAATAAAAACACTTTTTTTAAACTGTTGAAAGGTGTTGTCTTACTTAGGATTTTTGTGTTTGACACATTCGCTGCTGATAAAGCAATTGTAATTGAAAAGCATAGGTATCTTCAGAGAGTAAATTTGACTAATCATGCCTCTTTCACCAGAAGAATGTGCAAGAATCTTAGCTTTTCTCGAAGTGGGCATCAGTATGCGTCGTACTGCAAGGAGGGTGGGTGTAACTTTAAGAACGGTTCAGCGAGTAAAGCAAAGGTACGAAGAGACTGGAAACCATCTAAGGAGACGAGGTAATGGCAGACCCAGGTGCACAAGTACCCGAGAAGATCGCTTTATTGTTTCCACTGTGTTAAGAAATCGACACCTTAATGCAGTTGAGGTTCAGCAACAGCTTCTTCGGACCCGAACAGACTACATCAGTGAGAGTACAGTGAGAAGAAGACTTGCTGAAGCTAACCTGAAGCCTCTAAGACCAGCAAATGGCCCCAAACTTGAGACAGAGCATCGCGTAGCAAGACTACGCTACGCCCGTCAACACGTACAATGGGGCGAAGAAGAATGGGCTAGAGTTTTATTCACAGATGAGTCTCGATTCTCTTTATACACTTCAGATGGACGGCGGAGAGTCTACAGACGACCCGGTGAGCGATACATTCAAGCTTGTATCTCGGAAAGAGTCCAATATGGCGGGGGCTCTGTACACGTATGGGCTGGTATCTCTTCAGAGAGTCGCACAGAGCTTGTGGTAATAGAAAATGGGACTTTGACTGGTGAAAGATATGCCTCGGAGATCCTCAACGAGTATGCAGGGCCATATTTAATTAATATGGGTGATGGAGCCATCCTAATGCATGATAACGCCCGGCCACACACTGCTCACCACGTACAAGAGTACATTCAGGAGGTTGGCATCAACTTGATGGCTTGGCCATCGAGAAGCCCAGATCTCAACCCGATTGAACACGCCTGGGATGAGCTTGGGAGGCTAGTCAGAAGGCGCAGTCCACCTCCTGCCACACTCAGGGCTCTAAAACATGCGCTGATAGAAGAATGGGAAAATATTCCCCAACACCGCCTCCGAAACTTAGTGTTCAGCATGCCAAACCGGATCCAAGCTGTAATTAGAGCCCGAGGCGGCAACACAAGTTGTTAAATTGTGAAAAAGTTCCAAAACGTGAAAATTAAGTGGTTGACATATCGTTAAAAATTGATACTTTTTAGTATTTATCTTAATTTTAAGTTTGAAACTTTATTCATGCCAAATAAAATATAACTTTAATAAACTTCGTTAAGTTTACTATAAACTGCTTTTTATTTCATAAGTGTAACTACTATAGTTTAGGAGTAATTGCAATTTGAAAAGTGTACTACTTATTTTTGACGCCCAGTGTATTTAGCTTAAGATCATTCCGACTGTATTCTTGCAAATAAATGAATTTATTTATTTAAACATTCTACAAAAACTAACATAGTATTAGTACAGCCAAAATTAAATTACAGTCGACAGGTAATATTTTAAAAATTGACAGAAGTATAAAACTAGGTGATCCATTGTCACATAAACACTTGAAGCCTGGATGAATAAAGGGCTGAAACTTGGCGACAAACGGCTTACAAATCTGCGTTTTGCAGATGACATAGTCGTCCTATTCTGCACTTTACCTGCAGAACTTCAAACCATTTTGTAAGAATTAAGGACCAGTCAGTATCCTTCGACAAAAGGCAGGACAAAGAAGTCGAAAGACTTATGTAAAACGCCTGGAAAAGATACTGGTCCACGAAGGAGCTCACGAAGGGTAACATTCCATTGTCACTTAAGAAAAAGCTCCTTGACATGTGTATCCTGCCTGTCTTAACCTACGGTACACAAACCTGGTTTTTAACAGAATCCCAAAAGTTCAAACTCAAGGTTTGTCAACATGCCATGGAGCGCAGCATGTTAGGAGTTAAACTAATTTAAATGAGGTCCTGCGCTCCAAACTACACGTTATAGACGTCGGAAAAAAAACAGCGTAGCTGAAGTGGAACTGGGAAATATATATCTGCCGTGTGTAACACGACCGACGCTAATTTACTATAACCTGGGTACCAAACGATGGAATATGGTGCGATGATCACTACGCGTTCGATAGCTCCTAGTCAGTTGCGGCTAAAAACAGAACTAATTTGCAGGATAATAGAATACTTCTAGGTTACTTAGGAAGTTGAAAAATTTGAGTTCACTATTTAACAACCAACTTCGAACCCATTAAGAAATAATAATTCCCATCAAAAACATCAACGTGGAAAAGAAGGCCAAGTTCGTATCAAAAAACTCACAAGATTATCAATTACTCAGATAAAGACTTCGCTAAAAAAAATTGAGAATAATTAGCAAAGAGCAAAGAAGTGAGTAGCAAAGAACATAACAAATCTTTAAAGCAACCGAAGAACGCTATAAATTAAAAATTATTAATACTTCAACTTGATAATCTCTAAATAGTACCATCTGTGTTGGTTTCTAGAAATAGTATTAGCCGGGGGAAATACATAGCACACAATAGAAAAGTAGGCGCATTTCTGCAACTCTGTTTCTAAATTGTTGGTTTGTGAAATAACTCAAAGGTGTAGGTTCATTAGCGAACTTCTGGCTTTTCAAATTAAGTTTGTGTTTATATCAGTGAGGATTCAAATATCAGCAACATGGTATGCCTCAAAATGTGTTAGTTAATTGCGAGGTATTAATGTGTTGAATGTGTAGGTAAATAACACTATTGAAAAGGAACGCCACGGGAAACATAGCAAAGTCAGTGGGCTCTTGTGAATAAACCTGCCAACCACTGGACGCACTTGTTTCGACTTTTATTCCAAACTGTAAAAGCCTCTGACGAGGAAAATACGCGGCTTACTTTTTATTGTAACGCGAATGGTATGGGGAGCGGAAACTTTCCTTATTTTTCACGTTCGTAACGACAGATGCCTCTAATGCTTTGGGTCACTTTTTATAACCTTATACAATTTTCAGATCTCACACTTACTGAGGGGATCTCTCAAAAAAGGTTGAACAATTAAGGGAGCTGTAAGATGTTTTGTTATTTATGTCTCTGGCAGTTTCTTGAGGTTATTTTTGTATAAATCATACCATTAAAAGTTTTAAAATTGCACCATATTTTTTTCTTTGAATAATTTTGGAAGAGAAGACAGAGAATGCCTATCATGGTTGTTCCTTAAACCCATTCAATTATTTCCTACATTTTAATTACATAAGACGTGCCTTTTATATGAATAAAAGCTTTCTCCACTACTGAAGAAATGTCAACACACCCCATGCATAGTAGCAGATATGCTTTTTGCTTATTTGCTGCAGTACCTAATCTAATTAGCTTCTTACTTTTACAATATCCAAAAGATTAGTTATAAGTATAACAACTTTATCTAAAATTAAAAATAAATATGTAATTTAAGAAAATAGTCGTGAATTCTGCTTAAAGAGTACGTGGAAATTAAGTTGCCGGTGGTATCTAAAGGAGCCAGAGTAAGTCAAAATGCGTTTTGTTTGCAAATGCCTTCGTAACAGGCAATCAACGTTTATTGGCGTGTTTATTAATTTGTACAACTGCGATTAACCGCCGCTTGACAATCGCTAATGCCGATTGAGTACGTAATTGCTATCGTTAAACAAAATAATAATTATTAATTGTAATTGGGTAAGCTTGGGGTGTAGGATATTTTGAAATGTCATTTTTGTTAGTTCAGAGGCCAGCGCATTAGGTTACTCCATTTTTATAGCAAAACCGCTATTATCGCAACGGCTTAGAGTGCACGCGTGTAGTAACCTGATGTGCGCCCTCCGTACATGTGTGTGTATTTACAAAGTCAGTTAATATTTCACACTTATAACTTAACAATTACTACTACTTACTACTTTTTTATATTACTATTACAAATGCTGAGATCTTGTTAGATTTAGAAAATTCACAATAGTGGTATACAGTAAGCAGTACATAGAAGTCTTAGCTCGTTGACAAATTGCTTTAGCTCATTAGAATTCGGAGTTGTATAAAATTCTACCGAAGTTCGAATCATGTTGAACATTTAATTTACGTTGTTAAAATTATTACGATATTTTATAATTATTTTGTAGGTTGATAGACCCTTTTAAAATAAATTCTACAAAAAGAACGAAACCTGCATTTAAACAGTAATAAAGCAGTGTTATAGGACTTGCGAATTACGAGTATTATGCAAAGAGTTTTCTCCGACAGCGTTGGAACATGTAATTTGTATGAAGTTTTTTAAAGAGTGATTGTAGGTATTATTTTGCCAAAAGTAACAGAAAACAAGAAGAAGGCGTTTTCAGTTCAAATGACGGCTCACTTTAAAATGGTTGAGTCGAAGTTATAAAACGTAAGTTTGTATGAAATGACTACTGTTTGAAACAATTATAAACTTTTAACAATTAGGATCTCGTCTTCAAATATTACATACACGTAAATAGGTAAATGTCTCGCGTTATTGTGACAGGAAATAACTTGCTTTGCCTTGTGAATATGCTTGAGATATGGCTCGAGAATTTTAATTTCCTGTTTGTCTTACTAACTTTCAAAAGCTTTCCAACGTTGTAAGACGGAACTTCAAAGAAGAAATTTTGATCCTAAGACCATCGGCGGAAATAGAAGGTAACGGAGAGAACAATTGTAGAAAGTGCTTTGAAATATCTACGCACTTTGTAATAATATCAACGGATATGTACTTTATAATTGAAAAATGTATATTTTTGATCTGGGTTCTGGATCTAACACGACGACGTCGTAGAGAATTACCTTGACTTTTAGGAGACCAAGATTCATGCTTATGTAACACACGGCATAACTCTAAATTTAAAAACCGGCCAAGAGCGTGTCGGGACACGCGCATTGTAGGGCTCCGTAGCAGCATGGTTCAAATATGCAGCTTTCTTCTATCTTTTAAAAAGCTATCCTATGACATCCCACTCGATGATATCAGCGAGAAAAAAAAATCCATCGCCCTTTCACATGTATGGGAAACACCCGAAAAATTTTTTTTTACAAAATTTTATTTTTTCTATTTGTCGGCGCAATTAATATGTATGAACATGGCAAATTGCAGCTCTGTAGTACCAAGGGTCTTATATTAGTAAATATATTCTTATTAATCCCAACAATGTTTGGCACTTGGTCTACTATTACTCGCAAACTTGAAGGGCCAACTTATGTTTTATAGTTTTTCTTTTAAATTTGATGCATATTCTACCTCTGTGAATTTTTTCACATTTTTAGAAACAACCGTTTAGCTGGTAGAGGGGGGGACACTTGTGTTTGACAAAAATTTTCACTTTAAAAATTTATGATTCGCAAACGGAGTGCTAAATCGAAAAACGTTCTTAGTAAACCCCTTCTATCTTTTAAAAAGCTATTCTATGACATCCCATTTGATGATATTGGCGAGAAAAAAAAAAATTCATCGCCCTTTCATGTCTATGGGAGACACCCGAAAAAATTTTTTTTGTAAGGTTTTACTCTACAGTTCTGTCGGCGTGATTAATATGTATAACCTTGCCAAATTTCATCTCTGTAGTACCAAGGGTTTCTTAGAAAACCCGCGGACAGACGGACAGACGGACATGGCGAAACTATAAGGGTTCGTAGATTACTACGGAACCCTAAAAAAAAATGTACCTCTCCCGACATTCGTCGCTTATAACTCTTAAACATCTGAAAAATGTTTAATCAAATATGGTTAAGATTTCGATTACGTCAGTAAACAAAAACGCATCATAATGGGACTATTCGCTTGGGAGCTACGATTCCACACACAAACACACAGATACACACATCAAACTTATAACATACCTGTTTTTTCGTCAGCGGTTAAAAATAAAAAATACACTACACGAGTAGAAGCGAATCGAACCACCAGCAAGGGCTCATGTCAATAAGCCAATCACATCAATAGGCCAATCAGCATATTTATTGGTGTTTGTCAATGAATGACCAGCAGTTATTTGAAGAATACTAAAAACATATGTTATTAGACCTTTGCGTTATTGCAACACATAAGAGGACCTAGATTACCTTTCAATTAAAATTAGAACTCTAAAATTTTACAAATTATATCGCCCCCAACTTTCATCGCTTATAACTTTTAAACCGCTGAATCAATTTTCATCAAATATAGCTACGAACCATCTCTATTACGTAAGCTTTCAAATAAAAAAAACTGCATCGAAATTGGTCTTTTCATGCCACAGGAGTTACGATGCCACAAACAGACACTCAGATACGTAGATTTAGATATATTTAGATATTTTATTTCATAAAAACTTAAGCCTAAATACAAAAATGTTATCAAATTATCAACTTAATAAAGTAGTGCAAATGCTTATTAAATAATGCTACATACTTTTTTATTACAAAATGGTTAGTAGGTCAGGTATGCTATATAAAGTGTTTACTTGCATCTTAGGTTAGTTATATAAAAATTAGTGCTTTAATTAACAATATTTCTTATAGAACAACAATAAATAATAACAACTTAAAATTGAGGAGCTGGGGAACAAAAGCGGACTTGTCTACTGTACCCAATTTTTGTTTTTTTTGCACTCTTTAAGCTCATATCTAAAGACCCCCGGAGTATTTTGTATCAAAAGCGGTCCCATCTAATAGAAAAAAATTTTTGAAAATCACGATTTCTTTCATAAGCGGACTAATTTCAGCCCATATACATATATACCTAATTAAGTTTTTTTTGCTCCATTGTAAAATGTAATTAATTGGACAAGTCTGCTTTTGTTCCCCAGCTCCTCAATTAGAACTTTAGTGTATTATTAGTAGAGATGTAACGGATAGCAGTTTAGCCGGATACCGGATATTCGGCCAACCTTAGCCGGATAGCCGAATATTCGGCCGAAACATTGCCGTTTGGTGCATCGTAAGAAACACACTTGCTTAGGCGGCGCGTAGAGGAGAAGTTAGGTACTGAGTCAGCTGTAACTCGCAAAGCTCATGACACGTTTGATTGCTTTGATGAGGTGGCAAAAGAGAACAATACTAACCAGGTTCAGCGTGAAGAAAAAAATGCGATAGCATGTGAGCTTGATTTTTACCTTAAGTGGTGCGAATTGATCACAATTGTGACCCTTATGTTTGGTGGGCAGCTAATTGCTAAACAATAGCTAAATTTAACAAAGTTCGCCAAAATCTATCTTTCAGCACCTTGCAGCAATGTCTACAGCGAAAAACTTTTTTCTGAAGCTGGCCTTATTTACGAAGACAATTGAAACCGTTTGCTACTTCTTAATACAGATAAATTAGTATTCAATCACCATAATTTGCTCTTGGTGCAGTTTGAGTACTAATACCAATTCATTATCTAAGTTCTATAATTATTGTGTGATTACTGATTGTATTTCATAAGTGATACTAAGTGAATAAAGCAATTTACTACCTGAAATTTTTTTAACCAGTGTTCGGCCGGATAGGCGCTAGTTATCCGGTATTCGGTTAGATAGTATTAAGGCTGTCGGATAGGCCGGATACCGGATAGTTACCGGATATCTGTTTCATCTCTAATTATTAGTATTACTTACGGGCTAAATCGTTGCGTTTATAACTAAGATTAGCTTATAATACACACATCAAACTTATAACAACCTTATTTTTTTCTCCTGGCTTAAATACCCACTAAGTATACTGAGTTATTTTTAAACCTCTGACAAAAAAGAAGGGTGTAACCAATTTGACGTGTGTATTTGCGTATCTGCGCGTCATTCTTTGGGCCGTTTAAAAGTCGATTAATGTCGGTGGTGATATTTTTTTTTTACTTTTTCCTAGTTTCTTACTGGTTCTTTTAATATATATTTTATTATAATGAATTTATTTTTGACCACAATTAACTATGGTAAATTTTTAGTAACTGGGGTTGAATTCAACAAATCTAATAATTTTTATTTTTGGCTATAAAAGTTCATACTTAAATTTTAAAAAATCACGTTTAAATGAAAAAAATCAAAAAATCACCTTTATATGTACCTATGTCAGCGAAAAATTTTTTAAAACCGAAAATTACAATTTGTCTCATAAAATTATAAATTTACTAAACTTTAGATCCAATTTCACCATACTCTGTTAGTAATTTAACAGACGATTAGCAGCTAACCAGAGATTTGACAAAGTCATTTTCATACTTTTTGTTTGACGTTTTGTCTGATTAACTTCTTAATCGTGGATTAACTAACTAACAGAGTATGGTGAAATTGGACCTAAGGGTCCACCTGATAAGTTAGGTTAGGTAAGGTTGCATTAATATTATAAATAAGTCCGTCAATGTAAAAGAAAATGGGGCAGTTCACAAAGTACCGAAAGTTTATAATCTTACTTAGTCAAATTACAATTTTACGGGTTTGATAATTTTACGGTGACATCAAACCTCATCTCTACACCTCTCTTTTAAATATATTATTATACTAGCTTTCTGCCCGGGTCTTTGTTCCCGTGAAAATTCGGGAAAATTATGTAGCCTATGTGTTAATCCAGAGTGTCGGCTACCTCCATACCAAATTTTATCAAAATTGGTCCAGCCGTTTGAGTGTGAAAGAGTAACAAACATCCATCCATCCGTCCATATAAACAAACTTTCGCGTTTATAATATCAAGTAACGATATATAAAATGAATGTTGCTCAAAACTCGAGAACGGCTCGACCGATTTAAATGATTTTTTTTTTTCAACACATTTGCTCATAAAGTGGGTCTTATGTCATTGTTTTAAGGTTCATAATGATATGTATTACCCAGCCCGTGAGTAATAAAAATAAAGCACTAGTACGTAATGGTTTTTTTTTCTAAATTTCAGCAAAGAGATCAGACCTTATTTTATTAATATTTAAAATTAAGTGTAAATATTGAACTATTTGTAAATAAAAATATAATTCCACTAAATCATTTAAATTTAACAGAAAATTATCATTTATTTATGCTAAAACGTGAAAATATATGGTTAAGTATTTTTTTATTATTTGGCTGTATGGCATACTTGTCAATGTGAATCTCATTTTGGGAGCGAAAAAAGAAAAAAATAATCGCGCCTCTTTTCAGATGTTTTCACTTGGTTTTCACAAACGGCATTTTTATTCATCAGATTGTTATTATTGTCAGAAATACAACACAAAAAATGTCTTCTTCAAGTGCAGAACAGGAAACCTACGTGGGTACACCGCCAGAAATACTTTCAGAGGCGCAACATGCAAGTGATAACTTGTTGCCGTCGATATCAAAGGAAAGTTTTTATTTCTTTCTTTCCTCGCAAATGTGTTGAAAAACGCCGTATGACACGCGTGCGCTTATGATATTACATTCTCGGCTCCATTGAGCCCTCGCCCCTCTAATGTAATGTCCAACTTAGCACACTTATAGCATAATGTACTATTGTGTTCCTTATTGCCACGACCAGGTTTATATCCATATATTTGAAAAAAAAAGAAAATCCACCGGGACAATTCCCACGGGAACGAAGTTGCGGATGGACAGCTAGTTAAAAATATAGATATATGTGATATGAATTTATGCATTACTTTTAGTCAGAAGTAAATAGGATTAAGATGTTCAGGGGAGAGAAAAGACGTATTGAGCGCACACAGCTTCTGATCACCGTAATAATAATAATTGTAAAAGATGCACAGGCAGGCCAAGTTACTTGACCAATTTTTTCTTGACTCATTAGCACATCGAAGTTTTTTTTTCTGGTTGCAAAACTACTATAAAAGTTTTTAGAAGACAAACGAAAGTTTGTGAAAACCTAAAGCTGTCGGTTATTTTGGTTCTCGACCATGCCGCTCTACCACCTTCGGCCCCAAAACCTTCTACTATCGGTGCCCATACTGATTTGCAGCGACATTAAGAGGATTAGAGAGTAAGTTATATTATTTTATTTATTTTTTTCTTTTCCCACGTCCTAAATTTTAATAATACTTAAGTTATATAAATATTGACCTTAATAGAAACATAAGAGGGTAATTAATTACGTCTTCAGTACATTTAACAAAATTAAAATGAATTAAAATTTGTGTTTTAAACTACGTTATTTAATCTCAACATGTCTGTATTACACTCAACGCTTTTACTACAGAATTAACAAGTCTGTTACGACATGAGATGATAAGCGACCCACTTAAAAATATGCTTATGCTGTAATTTTCAATTTCCAGGTGGATTTACCGGCGTCTATAACGCGAGATGATGAAGCCTTTGTTCGTGTTAGAGTAAAGAATAATTTGCCGAGCGTTTTAGATGGCGTGTAACTTCAATATGTAGCGAACTGTTCGTGAGCTCGACGCGGCGCCGACGCCTTGCCGCCACGCTGACATACGCCCCACATTTATTTACACGACACAGATTAATTCCACGTCATCCCACACATATCCACTCGAAGACTTCGTCGTTCTCAATCATGCCACTACACGAAATAGCAATGACTCAGCCTGGGAACTCCTTTACCCTGCTTTCTAGCCGCAATGTCCTTATTACAATGCATCCTTATTCAAATGTACAAATAATTTCCTTTTCAAGAGGAGTTTTGGTTCGGTAAATATTTGATTAATGATTAAAAACGAGTTCGAGTTCTGCGAGTACTTTACTGAGTATTCTTGTTTTGATTTTCATCTTTAAAACGGTAACGTTACGTAAGTGTTATGCTGTAATCGGTTTCTGAAACGATTTGTTTACAGTTTTACTAGGACACCGAACAATTTTACTGATTCCAATTTTATGTTCAACCCTTCTCAGTGAATACTTGAAAAACGAAGTTGAGAAAAAATATAACTTAAGTAGCAGATCAACCGTGTTAGAATTGAAGTTATGTTTCTGATCACACAGGCCTGTAATGCTTTTTAGGGTCAAGCAGAACGACACGTGGTTCTTTAGTTTTCCATATTATTTACATCTGCTCATGCTTACTAACCGATTTTATCATTAGTTTTTATTTTAACAGGAGCTGACTACTTTACTAGCAAGAAACATTTGTTTATTTATGTTATAAATAGACTTAAAATAAAATTCAACTGACTTCAAAAAAGCGGAAAATAAAGACAACAATTCATTTAATGTGCTACGTAGTACCTAATGATCTAGTTGAAGTTGGTGTGAAGGCGGTCGTTTAATTTTTTTTTTCTAAACACATTTTTTATTTTTCAATTTTTAACCGACTTCAAAAAAAGAAGGACGTTCTCAATTCGGGTGATTTTTTCAATTTTTTTCTGTTTGTCACCTCAAAACTTCGTCTTTTTTAGACCGATTTTAGAAAGTTTTTTTATTCGAAAGTACCTACTTCCAGATTGGTCCCATACAAATTTTACCGAAATAGGTTCAGTAGTTTTGTAGTTTATTTATTTCTATAAATAAATAAAAACATACATAAATTAGTATTTCATATGTTTATTTATTTCTGTATCTGCAAGAATACAAGTAATCTGCAAGAAGAATCCTCGTAGCTCACAGATTGTAGCCATTGAGATTGAGGTTAGCATTGATTTACATTCAAATAATTTTCATCGTATATTTTTAGGTCTTTATTAGTTTTGTTGTATAGGTAACTAGCTCGTTTTTATATTGTACTAGCTTTCCGCCCGGGACTTCGTTACCGTGGGAACTTGGGAAAATCATGTACCCTATGTTCATTACGGATAATGTAATATTATAATGGTGAAAGAATTTTTCAAATCGGTCCAGTAGTTTCGGAGCCTATTCCATTCAAACAAACAAACTAACAATCAAATCTTTCCTCTCTATAATATTAGTATATATTTATAATACTAGATATAGATAGTAGCAAATATAGTGTTTTTATTGTGAACTGCTATTACATCTTTTCTTCTTTTATCTTTTATGCTTATGTCATAATATATGTAACTGTTTTATGTGTTTTTAAGATTGTAAAATATTCTTATGTTAATAATAAGATTCGTTCCCTAATCGTGTCGCTAGATGGCGTTAGTAGTCGTTTCTACATCGCGGTATTGAGGTGTTCCGGTCAATATATATAAGCGTCCATACATTTATTAAAGTTATCTAATTCCACCAATCAGTGTGTGGTTTTATTTCAACTCTTCGTTGGCTTGGGATTTTTACATGGTCCTTCGAGCCGGATTTAGACTGTGAGTCAGCGCAGTTTTTGTGTTCATTGCGCGCCCGGTCTGCGACTTTTTGTTAAATCGCACTAGCAAGAGTGCGCACCGTTAGGGACTGCGCGTGTGCCTACGTGGCACGCGAGCCGCAGAGGAACCAGGAGGAGCAGCCGAGGCGAGGACGTCACCGGCAGGGTGACGTATCACAGCAGCAAGGGACACGGATAAATATTGGTGACGTAATTTGTGTCAGTGAAACCGTGAGTACAGTTGCATTTTGTGTTGTCAAGAAAGAAGAACTTAGAAAAATTTCGGAAATTTCGACTTAGAAAAATTTGGCAGTTTTGGTCTTAGTAGAGTTGGACTTAGAATAGTTTTCTCAAAAGTGTTTTACGGGGAATCCATGCCGGATTTTGCACTGTTTGTAAAAGACTTGTAATTTTTTTCAAAATTTTTTTTGAACTTTAAATTTTATTTTTTAAAATATTAATACCATGGAGGCTTTAATTAAAACTCAAGTTAATGCAAAAGGTACTATTGAGAAGGCTTACAGTAACTTTAAAAAATCACCAAAGGATAGGCTTTCCAAAGAGTCATATTTATCGATTAGATTGGAAACGCTAGACGAGCAGTGGAAACTTTTTGTGGATACACACCGTAGAATAAGTGCTGAAGTTACTGAAAGTTTTCTCTCTAACAATTATTTTACTGAAGATATGTATGGTAATACAACGGAGATTTACATTAATTATAAGTCAGATCTTCAGGAAGCCTTATTGTTAGTTTCTACTCCTTGTAAAAGTTCAAATTCATCGGAAATTCATAAAAATAATGTAAAGCTGCCAAAAATTTCCATTCCTATTTTCTCTGGAAATTATAGCGAATGGCCTACCTTCAAAGATTTGTACATGTCGTTGATTCACAACAACGATTCTCTAGACAACGTACAGAAGATGCACTATTTAAAAAGCCATCTTACAGGAGAAGCGGAACAGCTTTTGCGTCATGTTTCGATTACAGCGGCGAACTACGAAGAATCCTGGGCTATTTTAAACAACAGATACAACAACAAACGATATCTGGCCAATTGTTTATTGAGACGTTTTATGAATCAACCAGCTACATTTACAGAATCTGCTACTGGTGTCAAACAGTTGTTAGATGTAACAATGGACACTTTAAACGGTTTGAAAAATTTGGGCGTCGGTATCAAATCATGGGATGTGATCATAATTTATATTGTAGCGTCTAAATTCGATCCCGAATCTCGTAAACAATGGGAGTTAAAGCTGAGCTCATCCGATGAACTACCTACTTTAGGTCAGTTAAAGGAATTTTTGGAGTATCGATTTAGGGCTTTAGAGTTTTTAGACGAAAATCAAAAACCGAGACCAAATGTTTCAAACAAAACAAAAACTTTGAACGCAGTTGCCAACAGCTATAATAATTCCGAAGATAGGTGTAAGTTCTGTGACCAGAGTGGTCATAAAATATATGCATGCAAATCCTTTAATAACGGTAACTATCAAACTCGTCACGACTTTGTTCAAACCAATGGACTTTGTTTCAATTGTTTAGGACCGAATCACTCCGCCAATATTTGTCGTGTGGCTACTAGATGCCGCGTATGCAGAGGTAAACATCATTCTTTGCTTCATCCTAAGCCAAATTTGGAAACAACCGCTACCACTTCTTCAGCGAGTACTAATCTAGCTGTCGAGGCTTCTTCAACGACGCCAGAAGAGGCATCATCTTCGGATGAAAATTCAACTTCAAACGTTGTGGCTCATTTTTCCAATTCCTCGATTGATTGTGCTCCAAATCAGGTATTATTAGCTACAGCACTTGTCAAAGTGCAGGCAAACTCAGGCTATACCCATGTATTGAGAGCCTTGTTAGATCAAGGCTCACAAGCGTCATTTGTGACAGAATCTTCAGTGCAATTGCTTGGACTCAAAAAGATTCCTACTAGGAGTGTCATTTCTGGTTTGGGTGGAGATAAGAGGGTTTTATCCTCTAGGTACATCGTAAAGATAACTATTCAATCTCGCCACGATCCAACCTTTTCAGTGCAAGTACGTGCACATGTATTGGGAACAATTACTGGTCTTCTTCCATCAGAAAAGGTGTCTTTATGTGATCTTTCTCAGTTGGCAGGCATTTCTCTAGCCGATCCTGAGTATCATCAACCAAACAAAGTTGATATACTGTTGGGTGCCGATGTATACGGTCAGATTGTAAAAGAAGGTTTAATCAAGGGGGCTAAAGACTCACCCACAGCTCAAAATACTGCTTTGGGTTGGATTTTATCAGGACCCACTTCTAATGTTGGTCATGATCAAAATAACTCATCCCCTGAACATTGCCATCACAATGTGATAGTGACCTTACATTCGCAGGCTGACGACAATGAAATGTTAAAGCGATTTTGGGAGACTGAGTCAAATATTGTTGAGACTAAACTCTTGACTGAAGAGGAGCAGCGCTGCGAGGAGTATTATAGGCAAACTACGCAAAGGGATCCATCTGGTAGATACGTGGTTCGACTTCCCTTCCGCAACGATGATCCACAGTGTAAGTATGGAAATTCGAGAGATATCGCACTCAAGAGGTTTCGCTACCTTGAAAGGCGTTTTGAGAGGAATCCTGAAATAAAACCTAGATACGCTGAAGTCATTCACGAATACCTAGAGCTTGGTCACATGGAACGCATAAGAAGTGATAGAGATTCTAAACTATCTGAGGCTGTATATTTACCACACCACGCGGTAATACGCGAAGATAGGTCTACTACCAAGGTGAGAGTAGTATTCGATGCTTCATGCAAAGGCACAAATGGAGTGTCTCTTAACGATACACTTATGATAGGGCCCTCACTACAATTAGATCTGCGTCACATAATTATGAGATGGAGAATGCATCCCATTTGTCTTAGTGCTGATATAGTTAAGATGTATCGCCAAGTTATTGTGGCAAATCAAGATGCTGACTTTCAAAGGCTTGTATGGCGTGACAAACCTGATTCTGAAATAGAAGAATACCGGTTGCTTAGAGTCACGTTTGGTACAGCAGCAGCTCCATACTTGGCTATCAAAACCTTGCAGCAAGTTGCGCTGGATGAAGGCCACAATTATCCTGAGATAGCTGAAAAGGTTAAGACAGATTTTTATGTTGATGACCTAATGACGGGTTGTCAGACAGTGGAAGAAGGAAAAAAAATTCATAAACAGATGAAAGAAATGCTTGCTAAAGGTGGCTTTGATTTGCAGAAATGGATTACTAATAGCAGAGAATTAACAGAAGAAATAATGGACAGAAAAGAAGGTGAGCGCGAAAATATTGACATAAAATTGGATGAAGTAGTAAAGATATTGGGCCTTTCCTGGCATAGAGAATCGGACTTTTTTCAGTACTCAGCGCGGCTTTCTCCTTTACAACAGCCAATCACTAAAAGAAAAGTGATTTCAGATATTGCAAAACTTTTTGATCCGTTAGGATGGGCAGCTCCTTGTGTCATCTCAGCAAAAGTGATGATTCAAAAACTTTGGCTTTCAGGCATCAATTGGGATGACGAATTGCCAGCTGACTTACTGGACGAGTGGCTGAAGTATAGAGAGGATTTGCTGCAAATTTGTAACTTTCAAGTCCCAAGATGGATTCAAGCAAGTTCTGATGACGCATGTACGGAGCTACATGGCTTTTGTGATGCATCCAACATGGCTTACGCAGCTGTTGTTTACGTCAGGATCATCAAGAAAGATGGAATTGTTAAGGTTAATTTAGTAACGGCAAAAACCAAGGTAGCTCCGACAATGCAAGTGTCAATACCGAGACTTGAATTGATGGGTGCTGTACTGTTGGCAAAGCTAATCTCGGAAGTTGCTATGGTACTGTGTATCAACAGTGCTCATGTCCATGGATGGACCGATTCAACTGTAGTATTAGCATGGTTGAGTAGTCACCCGAGTAGATGGACAACATTTATTGGTAACAGAACGTCCGATATATTGTCCAGGATGGATAGTACTCAATGGGCTCATGTTCAGTCAGCAGACAATCCTGCAGACATAGCATCTAGAGGTTTATTACCATCAGAAATTGCGCAAAGCAAATTGTGGATGCATGGACCTTCTTGGTTACAAAATCAAGATATAGTTTATTCACGTCCCAAATCCATTTCTACAAATTTAGAGCAACGTAAAATAAAGGCTCATGTAACCTCTAACAAACCCGAACAAGAAGATTCACTTTGGACAAAGTATTCTTCACTACGTAAGTTAGTGAGAGTCATTGCTTTCTGTAGGAGATTTTTTAGTAGAAATAGGATATTTGAACCTTACTTGTCCAGTAAAGAGTTGAACGATGCTTTGGCGGTATGTATACGCAAATGTCAAGGTCAGCATCTCCAACTTGAGAAATTAAAATCCCTATGTCCTACACTTGACGCTAAGGGTATCTGGCGAGTAGGAGGAAGGCTTAAAAATGCTGACCTGTCCGAAAATGCGAAGCATCCAATTTTATTGCCGCACTCAAGTCATTTCACAAATTTAGTGATAGACGAAGCTCATCAGAAAACCCTTCATGGTGGCCCTACTTTAATGCTAAATCACATACGTACCAAATTCTGGATCGTTTCAGCAAAAAATCTTGTGAAGATGCATGTACGTAAATGTGTTGTTTGTGTGCGACACACTAATTACACAAGACATCCATTGATGGGTCAATTGCCGACTAGTAGGGTGAAACCCTCTAGACCATTTTTACTCAGTGGTGTTGATTTCGCTGGTCCTGTTAATTTGCGAGTATCAAAGGGACGAGGTAATCGCTCGTATAAAGGATATATATGCCTGTTTGTGTGTATGGTTACCAAGGCCATACACCTAGAGGCAGTTAGCGACTTGACGGCCAAGGGTTTCATTGCTAGTTTTAAGAGATTTGTTGCCCGACGTGGTTATGTCAGTGACATCTGGAGCGATAATGGCACGAATTTTATTGGCGCTTCCAAAGAAATTTCTCGACTAGTCATAGCCGAAACTTCGTCTGTTGCCGTTGAGATTCGTGAATGGTTAGGAAATAACAACGTGTCGTGGCACTTCATTCCTCCTCACGCACCAAATTTTGGTGGACTTTGGGAAGCTGGGGTCAAATCCACAAAATATCATTTGAAACGAGTAATAGGAGAGTCTACACTCACATATGAAGAAATGGCTACAGTACTAACACAGATAGAAGCTTGTTTGAATTCTAGGCCCCTGTCTTTATTGCCTAATGATTGCAACGAACCCATGCCACTTACTCCAGGGCACTTTCTAATTGGTGAGCCTGTTGTCATATGCCCTGATCGTAACTATGAGGATAGCAATCTCAGCACTCTAAAACGATGGCAGGTAACGCAAAGAATGATTCAAGATTTTTGGCGTCGTTGGTCCAATGAGTATTTGGTTTATTGTGTACAACGTTATAAGTGGTCCAAACAAATTTCTGAACCAAAAATTGGAGATGTAGTTTTGGTTAAGGAAGACAATTTACCACCGGCGCGGTGGCTATTGGGCAAAATTTTAGAAAAGCATTCCGGTTTGGACAAGGTCACTCGAGTAGTAACATTAAAGTGTAAAGGATCTGTTATTAAAAGACCTATATCCAAGTTGTGTATCTTACCTGTAACAGAGTGATGTTAATTATTGTTAATGTAAAAGTATTATTACTTCTTGATGTGTTGATATAGTTCTCAGTTATGTTAATTATGTTTTGATGTCACAGCAAAAGTGATGAATTATGTTGTCACATTTTCTTTGTCAATCTCATAGGTTTCATGGTGGGCGGTATTTGTGTTAAGAACGTTAAAAAATACGTTCTTGGTGGGCGGTATGTAAAATATTCTTATGTTAATAATAAGATTCGTTCCCTAATCGTGTCGCTAGATGGCGTTAGTAGTCGTTTCTACATCGCGGTATTGAGGTGTTCCGGTCAATATATATAAGCGTCCATACATTTATTAAAGTTATCTAATTCCACCAATCAGTGTGTGGTTTTATTTCAACTCTTCGTTGGCTTGGGATTTTTACAAAGATGATGTGTAAAATATAACTTTTCTAACAGAGAGTAAGTTGCAGGTTCTGTATAGTGTATCATCGGTTCAGTAGTTTAGTTAAAAAATATAAAAAATATAAATTTACGATCATAATGTGGATGATAATGAAAAACAGGTCATCAAAGTAAACGGAGTTGTTCCCTGAGACTTTTTAGTTGTTTTTGGGGCTCTTTTGTGTCATGGGGCTCTACCGTTTAGTGATTGGTAGAGTATATTACCACCACATATCTTTCCTGCCGTCTGGTGATCGGTTGATAATATCACCACCCTTTATCTTTCAGAATTGTAGCACCCCGTATCTTTCTTGCTATCTTACGACTGATTGTGAATATCATATCTTTCCGTGGGTATCGAGAGGGGTAAAAGTGATTGATTATTATATCGCACTTTAATCTCGCGTGATTTAATGCTTTTTAATAAATCTACGAGGAAAGTTCTATGAACGATGAATGATAACCTTTAAAAATAATAAAATTAAATATTTTTAACAAAGATTGACACGCCTCCAAAAAGAGTGATTTGTTTTTTAAAGCTACTTATATATTTACAAGTAGTGGTTACGGGTAAAGCGGTAAATAGGTGCATTCATTTTGGCAGTACAAGGCAGATAGTTTTTATCTTTTAATAGCCATGCGAGTAATTGTTCGGCGCCTACTTCAAAAAATAATATTTCTCTCTATTTACCATATTCCGCTAGTTACCTATACACCTATTTACTGCTTTACCTGTAACCACTACTTACTCGTGAATATACCTTTAAAAAAATATTTCACCCTTTTTGAAGGCGGGTCTTTTTTTTTGTTAAAAATACTTTATTTGTGAAAATAATAGAAATTACTTATGTGTAAATAATAGAAAGTCTTACATGAGGAACATTGTAAGTGCCTATTAAATTCGAGAGTTGCCCTCGATTTCCTTGGGATTCCATCATCAGATCCTCAGTTGGTGACAATGAAACCACCGCTGGAGTATATATATTCTTTCGAACAAAAAAATAATTTTGAAAATGGTGGAGACATCGGTAAACATACATAAAAAAGACTTACACACAGTCGATAGGACCTCCTCCTTTTTTGAAGTCATTAACTTACAACTGTGTCAGTTTTAAGTATTATCTGAAGAAAGCTGGAGAAAAGCCACTGACTCTGAAAGTTAAAGTTAATTCCTCATGCATGACGTTATTAAATTATGTTTAATGGTTGTCAGGGTTCCGAGTAAATTAATTTACATATCGTGTTAAAAGTAGATCCCATCAAAAACAATACTTGTCAAAAAAACCAAGTCTCGCAACTCAGTTGTTCTGCGGTAAAAAGTTGTGAGATCCATGTAATACCAAGTCGGTTATTAATTTATTCAGTCTCTACTTAAGCGACTTTCTGTCTTAATACGTCCAGTCTCTAAGACCACGATCGTGGTCCATAACAATTGAAAATCAATTGTGTCTGGAATCTCCGTACTCGAAGCATTAAGTTGTTACGTAATAATTAACAGCATCTTATAGTGACGCATATCAATATTAAAATTCTTTAATGTTTTATATAAATATATCGAGACTTGGCCATCGCACTAAATAATTGAATTTACATGTGTTTTCAGGCGATTGAATTTACACGTGTTTTCAGGCGATGGCCAAGTCTCAATATATTTATATAAAACATTAAAGAATTTTAATATTGATATGCGTCACTATAAGATGCTGTTAATTATTACGTAACAACTTAATGCTTCGAGTACGGAGATTCCAGACACAATTGATTTTCAATTGTTATGGACCACGATCGTGGTCTTAGAGACTGAACGTATTAAGACAGAAAGTCGCTTAAGTAGAGACTGAATAAATTAATAACCGACTTGGTATTACATGGATCTCACAACTTTTTACCGCAGAACAACTGAGTTGCGAGACTTGGTTTTTTTGACAAGTATTGTTTTTGATGGGATCTCATTTCTTTTTGTATTTTGTAGAAAAACAATCGAAATTATCAATGAAAATCGCAAACTTATAGGTAAAAATTCTGGGCACATCCGAACAGCATTGGGTCGTTCGCGCGTATGAGCGCGGCTGCTGCTCGCTCGGCGACATTCACCTTTCCGCGCGCCCCGCCACTGTCCCCGCCCCGCGCCCTCGCGCTAGCACCGCGCAGCGCGTAGTAACGGCCCGAGCTCACTCGCTAGCATCGCAGCGCGTGGTATAATACCCGTCGCGCGCTTGTTTACGCCGCGTGCTATACAAATCCTGCACGCACGGGTGTGCATGAATCGCGCGAGGGTTTAATTTACAACCTTACGCACTCGTAATAAGTACGAATACGCACGTAGGTACGTTTTTTGCATTAAATAATTTAATTTACACGTGTTTTCATGACGGGAATACCCATTTTTTGCTCGATTTGGCAGGGGCACTACCATGCACCTATATTTATATGGGACTAGCTTAAACCCGCGGCTTCGCACGCAATAATAATAACTGCCGTAAAACATCGTTACGAATAAAGCCAATATTGAAAAATTTAACTGAAGCCTTGGCTGTATGGGCTTAATTTTCTTTGCGGACTTTTCTAGATTTTTTAGTTTTTCCTTGATTCATATACCAAACACTACTTATATTCCAAATTTGAAGCTTCTAGGTCTGCTAGAAGTGCCTTAGAATTTTGATGATCGGTGAGTCAGTGAGTGACAAAATTAAGAAATTTGACCCGTTATAATTCTTAAAATACTGGTTCAAATTGAATGAAATTTGAAATATACCGTGTCTTTACAATGCCTGCATGGTTACTGAAAATTTCAGTCTTCTAGTTTTATCCACAACGAAGTTACAGGGGGTCGAAAATGGTCTGAATTGCTTCGAGAAAAGGATGGTACGGCCGTGACGCTTTTTTGCTCGACTTGGTGGGGGCACTGCCGTGCCCCCAGATGTACAGTAGCAACACAAAATACGATATCGGACGATTGTCTTTGTTAATACACGTTGAACATTTCGAATAATTCCGGTCGGGTGATTCTCTTTGGGCAAAAATTACAATAATACATACGTTTTATTCGTAATACGTAAATTAAAGTGTACATTTAATGTAATGTAATATTAAGTTTTATTTTAATTTGGTACGTATGGTTTGTTAATTTTAAATTTAATAAACTGCAACATCTTATTATTTTTGTATCACCCCTGACATTTGATTGCTTATAACTTTTGAACGGCTGAACCAAGTTTGATCAAATATAGGTAAGAACCATCTCGATAACGTCAGCTTTCAAAAAAAAAACTGCATCGAAATCGAACCATTCACTTAGGAACTACGATGCCACAGACAGACACACATACGAGACATACAGATACACACCTAAAACTTATAACACCCTTTTTGTCGGAGGTTAATAAATGCAAGTTCTGACTTTAATTACTTGCTATAAGCATTTTTTATATATTAAACCCTTATATTTTTTCGAGTTCTTAATTATAAATATAGTTATATTTAGTATAACGTGCCTCGTGATGTTTTTTTATTCAAACTGAATCATCAATATCTTTAAAAGTAAACTTTTCTGGGATCTGAAACTAGAAATAACTGCGATTAGGCCACTATGATCGTAGTTACCATTGTTAGCTGGTTTTTGCGGGCCGTTAGTCTAAATTCTGCGTTTATCCAGAATGTGCAATGGATAGAGTTGAATTGAGCAAAAATAGGTTTCGCGTCACAATTATACGTGTTTGAGCTAGCTAATCATATTTTAAGTAGGTGATCTAAAGACTTGTAAAATATTCATGAAGCCATATAATGTTATATCTAACATTGTGTTAAATAGGTACTTAATTTGTCTTTTTCCGGATCATCAAGTTCTTACCTACAGAACATCAAAGCCTGGTAACCAAGCAAATAAATAAACAGTGTCGGGATTCGCGAAAACAACCCGTTTTGATTTTATATTCTTGTAACATGAAGTCGCAAAAAGAAATTAAGAACCAAATCATAATTTTATGGCTGTTAAACATGATAACGTGTTTTAGATAAAATAAAATTCCACCTGCAGACCTCCATTTCCTTCGTGATCATGTTACTTAGCAATAATGTCGCAATATCGGAAGCTAAAAATACCATAATTGTTGTTTAAATCGTTAATAACTTAACAAGTGTGGAAATAATCACGACAAACTTACAGAGATACAGTGATAAAATGTAAGGATAGTTCGGCGATACTCATGTTAGTTGCCGATATCTATGGCGCTAAGCTCAGCTGACGCGGGTGTGGCGAATGTTGGCGACTAGTGGCGAATGGTGGCACAGGACGTCGGGTCTCTGCCGAGCTGCGGTCACATTCCATTAGGGTATGTGCCATAAACTCTAGTCGCCGCCATGCCCCGTTTTACAACTGAAAACTTCCTCGACATCCCGTTTTAACGTAATCCCTTACCGATAGCGTGCTAATTCATACAGACGATAACTTTGTGTTTTACTTGCATTCTGTGTCTTCTAAGCTGGAAAATTTGTTTTTCATTAATTTTTATTTTCTTTCACCCAGTAAATAAAGTTGATGATGTTTTTAAAATAAAGATGTTTCTGTCAAGTATTTGGGTCCTAATTTTATTTTGTCAATTTTGATATTCGGCAAACGGCTTTGGTTTGCAGTGTTACCTTGAGACGCGTTACCTAGATTGCTTGTAGCTCTTATATTTTTTTATATTTCAACATTAGTTTTGCAGGCATACCGCATGAGCCAGTAAATGTGACAAGAGGGTTTTGCTGTATCGTGGGTGAAAGGCTGACTACCTATCACCACTATACTCTTTCTCGATCTAACAACCCTCATAATGATAACACATTCACACCTAAAGGGATTATAGGTGTGAATGTATGGATGGAACATCAGTTTTTTTATATATTTATCAGATCAATTGATCAATGCGTGTATAGTAAACGTGTATATATTTATGCATTTCAAATGAAATGAGAAATATCTTTCAGACATTCCTATGTCAACGACAACAATTATCGCTTACAAGAATAAAGTGTAAAATTAACTTAATTAATTATCTGAGTTTCAGGCTATATTTAACTTTAGACAGACAACAGTTTGACATTTTGGCAAACGTTATGAAGACGACGATTTAATCTCCTTACATCTAAACGATTAGTGTTAAACGCAGCTCAGAATCAAAACTGAAAAAAACTTTAAATGCGCTTTAAATCATTTAATAATACTATTTCTAAAATATTATATGTGTAATAATGACTGATAATTTATGTTTGAGAATTCGATAACAAACCATATTAATCACGAACAAGGCGCAAAGTTTATTACGCTGCCCAAACTTGTGTACCTATCCCCATGCAACCAATAGAGCTTAATTTAGAGGTAGATTACTTAGTTGGAACGCCTTGGGATATTGAACATCCTTTATAATATAATGTTTAGATTTATAAGACTGACTTCAAATTATGGCAAGTGTACGATCCTATATTATCACCCCCTTGACATCTGTATGCTTTATATTTTAGAACAAGTATTTTAACTGTGAGGGCCTGGTACATCCAGTGGGACACTTATATAATAAAACAAGAAATGATAATTAAATAAAAAACAAAGAAGTAGAATATTGTCTTAGAGCATAGAGACGGCCGGTTTGGTCGAGTGGTAGTGACGCTGCCTCTTGATCGGCGGGTCCTGGGTTCGATCCCCGGTCGGGGCAAACATTTGTGTGAAAAGCAGATGTTTGTTCTCGGGTCATGGGTGTTTGTGTTTGTCTTTATGTGTGTTCCGAGGGACCCACGACATAAGGGAAAACCTTAGTGTGGGCCTTTGAGTGTGTAGCGTTTATTTTTTTATATTTTTTTTATATTATATTTATAACACTTATACCCACCGTATATATATACAGTGTAGGTCAACAGTCTTTTGCTACTTGACTGCGCTATGAAACATAAATGATGTCAGCACTATACCACTACCTCTGGTGCGTTGCGACATAGAGGTCATGTCAAATTGGAGATGTCAGTATTGAGGCTACAGGCCGCAGCTTGCGCTGGTAACACCTGCTACTCCGATGCCACCTTAGGGGTTAAAAGCGACTAAAGGGTTTAAGGCTTTTTAATACAGGTGGTAGAGTAGACATCGTAGCTCTATTAGAGTCTAAAGTTACACGGTTGATACGGTCGGGATCGCTACCTCCACCCCAAAAATATCTACGCCTCACAGTGATGTGTCCGTCCTTTTTACCTAGCCAGGGCTTAAGAATAATCAGAATTGTTCCTACTGTCGCGCTTGGTCCGGCTCAAATTCCATATCGCTTCGCTGATGACAGAAAGCAGCTGTCTTCAATATCTACAAGAATGTTCAGCAAAGGAAAACGCTGTAATCTTAGCTGTACAGCCATCAGGCAAAACAGACTTTTGCTTCGTACCCTTCCTAATCGGGGAACCGAGCAGTCGAAGCCTGGGAAAACCTATTAAAATCTCAAAGTTTTCGACATCTGAATGAATACAAAATCATAAATAGGAGTGTTTTGAACAGTTGAGTATCAACGTCTCAAAATACAGAACAACACAGCTTTCTGAGCTCAACCTTACAAAAAGAAATGCCGTTTTCAAGAAAAAAGTATTTGTGACTCAATGTACCGTTATCGCCTGGGTTTACACAACAGTTAGAATCGAACAAGCATATGCAAGCCACATATTGTTTGAAAGGGTTTAGACGGTAAAGGGTGTTATTGTGTGAAATTTGTATTCAGCAGACCGTTCATGTAGAAATCCTCAGAACAGGTTTACATATGAGCTCTCAATAAAAAACTTTAGAACTCATTTGGTTTCACTCCAACATTAACCTACTCGTTTAACTATAATATTGTTAATTAGAATTTAATAAATAAAGTAAGAAATTGTCAAAAAAAATTGCGACTTTGACATTTTTCATCGTAGCAACGCGAAATGGCCAATTTTAAGAATTACAACACGAATTTTGAGTCGTGGTCGTTGTGCAGTTACCACAACATTTTTCGGGCTATTTTTTCGCTCATTTAGCGTTTCCGGTCTTTAGGCCTAACACATACATGGAAGTAATTAAAGAATTTTGAAATGCTAAGAAGATGCGCGAGGAAAACGCATGACTTTAGATCAGCGCATGTTCGTGGTACGCCAGTACTCTGCAACATAACTGTTCATTCTTAGCTCCCACCCTTAGGATGCATCCCTCCATATAAAAGAAAGCTTCGTTGAACCCACTTATCGGTGTTAATAAAAACGATCCTTATTAGATGATATTTAGTTATAAGACGGCCAGTTTGGTCGAGTGGTAGTGGCGCTGCCTCTTGATCAACGGGTCCTGGGTTCGAATCCCAGTTATTTATGTAAAAAGCAGATGTTTGTTCTCGGGTCATGGGCGTTTGTGTTTGTCTTTATGTGTGTTCCGATGGACTCACGACACACGGGAAGGTTTTTATAAAAAAAAAAGAATTTAACATACATACTCAGCAACACATCTCATCTTTTGAAGTGTTAGATACAGTATTGATTTTATTAATATGTTTTAATTAGTGTCTGCTCTACAGGCTTAGTACATGAAAAAACCCTTAGTAATGGTTACAATGTACACACTCATACGTTTGAGGTTAAATATTGGTGCCTGAAAGAGAGCTTTGTCGTAATCGCATCGTAAAGGTACATACTCGTAACATGCGGTTACATTCCATTTCACTTTAGGAAAGTTATTTGGTTCTCAACCTATTGAAGACTACAATGTTCTGGTAACGTTTGGAAAACTTTTTTCTTTTCGTATAGATTTGGCCTTGTGTATCTGAGAGGCCAAATTAACTAAAGTTTTAGAACGGCCTAATAATTGGCTCTTTGAAAGTGATAGCTTATTGTGCTAATTGAGATACTTTATTATTTTCTTTTGAGTCAAAAAAAATGTCTTACAATATTTTATCAATAATCGGTAGTGGATAGGCTTGACGAAATCGTTAATAAGTGGTTAATGGATAGTTCGATTTCACCGTTTGTATAATTTTAAGGGGCGCTTCACCAAAAATTTAAAAATTAGGATGCTCAGTATGTCTGATGTACTATTAACATTTTAAATATAGTTTTATTCAGAAAATGTTGTACAATATTATGTTTTATCTTGTGTAAATGTAAAAAATATGTTGTTCTTATAAACACTTTACACGGGTTGAGAAACGCTGACTAGGGTGTGATCTCTGGAACGTCACCCCACATCTTTATACTTTAACGAGGGCGCTTATGAATTTAATTAATTCTCTTGGCGATGATTTAAATATAATTGACATTAGGTAAGATGTTAGGTACAGATAAACAAAAACTGAAATGCTGACTTTAGATTATCAATTCAAAATATTTTAAAAACATTATTAAAAAAAATAATGTTTTTAAAATATTTTCTACTATAAAATTAAGTTATTTATTAGAAAACGGTGATAGCCCAGTCGGTAATGAGCCAGACTTGTAATCCGAAGGTCTCGGGTTCAAATCCTGGTGCGGGCCCTGTACCACTAAATTCGTCTTTTCGGATTTAAGTGCGGATTTCTATTATCACTTGCACAACGGTGAAGGAAACGTGATGAAACCCAACCCTCCAAGAAAATTCATTTTTGAAAGACGAGCGGTCCACCAACCCGCTGTGGGCCAGCGTAGTGGACTTGGCCTAAATCCCCTTCGTGTTTCGAAATGAGGCCCGTGCCCCTCGGTGGGGACGTGTATTGGCTGGTAAGAATTCAAAAACACTCTATTTTCTAATAAAAATAACAGCATAAACAAGAAAACCAGCAATGTACATCGTATTCTGATAGCAATGCGGCACACAGGGCCGGCGCGCGGGGCGTGGTAACGCGGTACACTGCGTAGCGCCTAAGTAGGTAAATGAAGAAAACTCCTTAACGTTTCCTGGAAAAACAAATTACTCGTGGCCAATTATAGTTATCGGTAGATTCCACCATTTAAGTATTCAAGCTATCCTTTACACCCTGTATTGCTAAGAAATTACTATGGATTAAATTGTTCAGTTGTGTTACGTGAAGCATAAAAAGACCCAATCTGTCCATATGGTGCCAGAGAATCTCCCTTCAATTCGTGTACTACGGGGTGAATTGAGGAAATTGTACCAATTCAAGATATTACAGCATTAGCGACTGGTAGAGATCTCTTACTTCATGGAATTAGGTAAACGGTTTCTCTATATCGTATTAATATAACACATTAATGCGGTCTCACTTTCTAATTCCATTCCATTTGCTATGTTGCATACGTCGTATGTAGCTACCGCAAATCGGGATCATTAATTTACTATTAGCAATTACTTATTGTGCAAAGATTATGTATGCGGGGAGCCGGGTACATATCACAGACAGGCGTTTTGGGAATTTGCCTGGCATGGCAGCGGTCGAGCGTGACATCTGAGCTTTACCGAACTTCATGTACGGAGGGCCGCACATCAGGTTACACGCGAGCACTCTGTCCTGTTGCGATAAGAGCGGTTTTGCAACGAAAATGGAGAGATCTGATGCGCCGGCCTCAGAACATTGTATTTGTGTTATTTGAACATTGTATAATTTGCAAAAAACGTGTTGTAGATTACAACCTAAATATATAAATATATAAAATAATACAAGATTATACTTTATCATTTTTAATAATTAAAAGTGTATTCGTTTGTTCTACAGCAGAATAATGTTTTTTTACCTCTTTGCCTCGCTAACAAATGTTTTAAAGTGTTGGAAATAAATAAAGTAGAAAATTTTAACTTCTTCTCTTTCGCGTCGATGGCATAAGTCTTAGGTAATTTTTTTTTGGCCCAGTATTACTTAAAAAGTACTGAAGTATTATTTGTAGAAAAATATCATAATGGTTAAAGGTTAGTTATAAATTAAAGCTTTACTAAATTGTTGTGTTCGTGATACTGGAGCCAGTGGAAGGATTAAACATTAAACACTAATAATAGGTACCATTTCGTTTTTTAAAATGGATTTAAGAAGATTAACAACAAATATATATTTAATTTTTTTTAGCCCATCAGATCCCACATGTCAGATTAATTTGTTGTAATGTTTTTTTTTATTTTGTTTTGTAGTAGTCTAACTTACACAATACAGCTTGTAGAATATTTCACTTTCCTAGAAGGATCATACACGCAAACGTCAATAACGCAATGTAGCGTTGTAAGTTGAAAATGAAAGACCTGTCGCGATGTTGTAGCAATATCATGTAGCAAGACAATGTACCTAGATGCCAGACGAGGCTTTCAGTCTATTTATTGTTTTCAGTCCAACAACTTCATGGCACTACTTGTGCTAGACAATTATATAGAGGCTAGACAATTGTATTATCCCCATCGATAATGTTATATCGAACTCGTTTGTACTCTATGGATGTTTAGATGACTAGATTCTATAGCTATGAACCATCGCTGGCTTAGGTATTAATATATTTTTTTAAGTATTACTAATACAAGTTAATTCGCAAACAAAGACAGGTAAATTATGTCTGTGGATGCAAATAACAACTACTAAAATTTATTAAATATGAGGTTACCGTGTATTAATCATAAGAAAAAAAAATGCAAAACAAAAATATATTTTAAAAGAAAATTTTTAACTCGTATGTAAAATCTACATAGTACGCTAATCTATGTAGTGTAAAGTTCTGACTTCCCTTAATCAGTTCGATTTGATTTTAAAAAAATCTTTGTTTTATAGCAAATATGTTGTATAGAGTATAAATAGGTGAATAAGGAAAAGTATGAAAACGTGCGTGAATACAACAGCGATACCTCGCAACAATAGCATTCAAATAGGGTTGTCACCCTTTCAGAATTTTCCGGATACGATTTTATTTACAAAAGCATACAAAGGATGCGACTTTCGAAATAATTATCTTTTATCTATATCAACAAATGTATTTTTACCCGAGTTACCCAGCTTTTATAATATTGACAGGCAGTTATAAACAATATACTAAAATATATTTTTTTTGTAAATACTATTTGCCACTCATTGGCTATCGGCAGTGACGTGATGACGCGCGACGTTGTCGAGGCAAACCCCGCAAAAGCGATGACGATTAAAATACTCATGCATTTGTGGAATCATTTTTTACGATAAACAGATCTTTACAGATGCAAATTGCAGCACACTGAAAAAACCTAAATAAAAGCAGCGAACAATGAGAAAACTTCGGAAAATCTACACTAACATTCGGTACATGCGAATTCCTGCATCCCGTTCCGGCATGGTGAGCTTACATGAAGCACTTTTGAGTTGAAACTCGTAATTTATTTCGCTTTGTGATTTTTCATAGCATGTCTCGGCCGCACCATTTGTACAGTCACATTTCATCCGATCCCAGCGTCACTTTTCACTCGGGCTTCACGCGATGTTGCCACCACCCCCCTCTTTCTCTCTCATAGCATGCTTATCTCCAACATTACTCGTTAATTCTCCCACCGCCCGCATGCGTTGAGCCGCAAACTGGTTAAGCTAGAATTTGTCAATCTGTAATGCGAAATTTATCCCAACGGTAATTTATACGGTCCTGAAATCGCGATTCGCATAATGGTGTCTGCTTTACACATAATGTTAACAATGCAAAATTAGACGAGCGATCCTGTTTAATTAAATTCACATTTAATTTTTCGTTTTCTTAATTTTGCACATGTAGCTTTTTGGGTATTTTACAAGGTGTAAAAGACAGCTTAGCAAAAACTGAAACCCTGGACTCAGACAATCATTCTGAATGATTTTCCAGTGGAATTTTCTCCGGAAAATTTTCATTTTTTTCATGTTTTTTTAATATTTTCTGCTTACATTTGTTATTATTTAATCGAATACACTTCATTTTACAACAAAAAACAATTGTAACAATATGAAACAAGAAAACCAGCAATGTACATCCGCGCGGGGCGCGGTTTCACGATAAGTTGCGCAGCGCCAAAGTATGTAAATAATGAAAACTCCTTAACGTGACATTTCCGGGAAAAAATAATTACTATTAGCCGATGATAGTTATGGATAGATTCCACCATTTAAGTATTTGTTAGGCTGTCCTTTACACCATGTATATTATGAATTAAATGTATCACAGTCTACATAGATTTATTTTATAGGACATTCGGTATGTTACTTAAAATAATCAAAGTTACATGAAACGAATAAATATATTCATACGTGTTTGTTCTTTTGACTCTACTGACTCTACGCCTATTCGCAAAGGTGCAGTCTTCCCCAGAGAAGAATTAAGCAACTCTTTCTAACTTAAACTAAATCTGAAATAACTCTAGAGCTGAGAAGTTTATTCCCATGGCTGCTTGTCTGATAGATAAATCAGAAATTCTATAAAAACCCTTTTATCAAAGTTTTTGATTAATTAACTATTGTCTTAAATTTCTTTAAAGGTAAATTTTGAATTCACATGGAAATCTTATTATAGTAACGTATACATTGACCCATAAAAGAGTTTGTGACTTTGTGGAGACGACTGTCAAGTACATTCAGTTTATTCTTGGTTCTAGAGCATTGATAGAATCATGAATAAGTCTTAGGTTATAAAGGAACACTTATCACTCGAGAACGGCTAGACGGGTTTTGATGAAACTTTGTAGTAATATAGCTAGGAAATTAGAATAACATATAGGTGATGGGTTATGGGCAGAAAAAGAAACGATTTTAATTATAAACCTTGGATTTATTTTGCAACGTAGCACAATACAAGAGGGCACCGAGATCAAAAAAAAAAAAGTGACATTAGTGACAGATGACAGCTGCTGTCAAATGCGTTTCATTGTTCGTATTTGCTTATAATTACGTTTTGTTTACACCAACACTGGCCCTTAAACAAATAAGTATACAATACTAAAGATATAATTAAAACATACAACATAGTTATACAATACACAGAGCAACCAATTTACCAGTACAATATGAAACAATTAATGACTATTGATTTTAAAAACTATATACCTATATAAATTAAAAACTTATTGTAAACCTAAAGAAGTTACAAATTTATTGTGTTTTTCTTTATTAAGTGGTTTAGTTAAGATATCAGCAGTCATTTCAGAAGTACACAAATATTTCAAATTAATAATATTATCCTTAACAACTTCTCTTATGAAATGATGTCGAACATCTATGTGTTTTGTACGAGCGTGGTACATAGGATTTTTACATAACTTATGTGCTGATTGGTTATCGTTAAAAATAGTAACAGAACAATGTTTACCAAGCAATTCATACATCAGAGTTCTTATAAACAATGCTTCTTTACAAGAATCTGAGAGAGCCATATATTCTGCTTCTGTGCTAGAAAGGGCGACTGTTCGCTGTTTCCTACTTTCCCAAGATACAGGACAGTTCCCGATTTGAAAAACAAACCCAGTGTATGATCTACGATCAATTTCACACGAAGCCCAGTCAGCATCTATATACCCATTGATGTCTAGACCACTCCTACTGAATACAAGACGATAGTTTACTGTACCTTTTAAATATCGCAGAACGCGTTTTGCTGCTTTCCAATGCTGTTGATCGTAACATTCATTAAACTGGCTAAGCATGCTTACCGCGTGCGCGATGTCGGGCCTCGAGCAAACTGAAATATGCATTAATGATCCGATTAAATTTCTATATTCCAAATTTTCTTCCTTTTTGTCAGCCTTTACTAGTTTTAATCCTGATTCCATTGGAGTCTGAGCTGGCTTGCAGTCAGTCATATGAAAACGGTCCAAAACTTCCCTTATGTAACTAGACTGATCAAGAAAAATATTATCTTGGTTTCTTGTGATACGCATACCAAGTATGTGATTGACTGGCCCTAAATCTTTCATATCGAATTCTTGCATGAGCCTTTTCTTTATTTCACATTTAATTTGTGAATTTCTAGTTGAAAATAATAATATATCGTCAACATATAAACTAATGATGATTAATTCTTCACCATTTGATTTAAAATACACACAGGGCTCTGAGGACAGTCTTCTAAAATTAAGTTTTGTAAGCAAGACATTATTTATCTTTTCATACCAAGACTTTGAGGCTTGTTTTAAGCCATAAATTGCCTTATGTAATTTATATACTTTGTGCTCACTACCTTCTATTTTAAAACCTTCTGGTTGTTCTAAGAAAACTGTTTCTTGCAAATCCCCATTTAGAAAAGCGGTTTTCACATCCATGTGGTCAATATCCATTTGTTTTTCAGCTGCTAAAGCTAGTAATATGCGAATGGTGGAATATCTAACTACAGGCGAAAAAGTTTCCTCATAATCAATACCATAGCGCTGTGTATAGCCTTTGGCTACTAATCTAGCTTTATACTGTTTTAGTTCCCCATTGAGACCTTTCTTTTTCTTAAAAACCCACTTGCATTTAATCGGTTTTTGATTTTTAGGTGGATCAGTCAATGTCAAACATTTATTTTGAATAAATGATTGATACTCATCTTTCATTGCATTCATCCAGTGAACAGCTTCAGCCCCTCCTAGAGCTTCTTCTACTGTTTCTGGTTCATCTCTGATGCAGGTCAGCATTGCAGTACATGCTGTCACGCTGGAGTCAGCGCTGTCATATTCTGATGCATCTGCGAGTGTAGATTCACCTGGAGAGTAAGTGACATCGGAAGAGTCATCAGAACTACTGTTGTCAGAGTTATTTTCAGAGTTATCTAGGTCAAAAATAGTCTGTCTTCTAGGATTTATTACTAATTCGTTTTCTCCCCCTTTTTCTGGTGATAGTGAATTTTCAGACTGTGCTACTTCAACATGAGGATCATCTGATTTTAAATCCTCAGTCTGGGAATCATTTATCATCATGAATAAATCACCATCATTTTCACTATTTTTTGTATAAAATTTCTTTTCAAAGAATGTAACATCCCTAGATTTTATACATTTGCTGGGATTCTCTGGATCAATCAGTCTATAACCCTTACTATTTTCACAATATCCTACAAAAATATAAGGTTTACATTTCGAATCTAATTTCTTACGATTCTGTGTCAAGGCATAAACCACACAACCAAATATACGTAAATGGCTAAGATTCACCTTTGTGTTAGTCCATTTTTCCTCTGGCGTGACGCCGAAGACTGCCTTTGTAGGGGACCGGTTCTTTAAATAGACAGCGGTATTGACCGCTTCAGCCCAGAACTGCCCATCTAAGTCTGCGTCTCGTAGCATGCTGCGAGCCTTCTCAACAATCGTCCTATTGGCCCGTTCCGCAACGCCGTTTTGTTGAGGAGAGTTCGGTATGGTAGTCTGGTGAATGATGCCGTTCTCTTTCAAATATTCCTGAAATATAGAATTGACATATTCCCCTCCATTATCCGTCCTCAATAATTTTATTTTCTTATTTGTTTGGTTTTCCACCAATGCCTTGAAATGTTTGAAGTTATCGAAAACTTCATTTTTATTTTTCAGAAAATAAATCCATGTTTTCCTACTACAATCATCGATAAAAGTGAGAAAGTACCGTGCTCCACTGAAGGATTTCACTGGCATTGGCCCACATAAATCACTGTGCACAACACCTAAAAGTTCATTAGACCTGCTTTGTGCCTTCCTAGGAAAAGGTAATTTGCTAAGCTTTCCCTCAACACAAGCTTCACATGGACTGAACTGTGATTTATTATAAGTAATGCCACTTGCCATACCTTTCATTAGCAAATGCATACTCCTCGCATTAAGATGTCCTAGTCTTCTGTGCCACGTTTCCTGCGTGACAGGTTTAGTAGCCGCCTGGAAACTCAACTCAGTTTCCACCCCACAGCTCTCAGGTGCTTCCTTCTGCACTGTATCTTGAGCTTCTGCGTATTCCTGGGTAGTCGTAGGCTCCACACTATTCCCTGAAATCATAGAACAGACACCCCATCCTACCACACACAGATCAGGCTCCCTAACAGATTCAGCAGTTTCTAATTGATAAACACCATTTTTATGACTTGCTGTAGCTACTAGTTTGTTACCATCTAATATTTTACAACATTTTTCATCAAAAATAACCTGAAATCCCTTTCTAGTTAACGCACTGACCGATAACAAGTTCGTAGCTAAGTTAGGTACAAGATAAACTTCACTGATAGTTTTGACGCCTAATTTTAAATGTACTTTGACATCACCACGACCAGCAGTGTAAAGTTTTTCTCCGTTAGCCACCTTCACTTCGGTCACGTAACCAGGAACAAAGTTATTTAAAATGTTCTTGTCATGACACATGTGACTGCTCGCACCAGAGTCTATCAGCCACACATCACTTTGCACACATACTGATAACGCTGTTAGCAGTGCCTTGTCCGATGAACTGTCCGTCTTTACTGGTTTCACTGATTTGCAGTCCCGCGAGTAGTGACCTAATTTCTTACACTTGAAACATTTAACTGGTTTCTTACGTGCTGCCAATGCTGTTGAACCGGTGTCACCTTTATCATCACGCCGTTGCTTCTCCTGCATAAGCTTCGCTTTGACCACCTCGCTCGATAACTTGATATTTGAATTTTCAAGTGCCATTATTAGCGGGTCAAAGTCTTGTGATAAGCCGCTCAGCAGTAACACAGCGACGAAATCATCTTCTAGTGGTGCACCTATATCGTTTAATTGTTGGCTAAGGTCGCAAACTTTCGTCACGTATGCTTCCATAGATTCGCATTCACATAACTTGGTAGCAAATAACAGTCGTAGTAAGCTTAGTCTTCTGGACAATCCCTTGTCTTCATATGCTTTTTGTAAGTTTAGCCATGCTTGCCGCGCCGTTGTCGCATTCCTCACGTGCATAAAAACACAGGGCTTCACAGCTAAGCATATCTTTGCGAGTGCTTTTTGTGATTTTTTTAACCATGCCGCGTCTTGTTTTTCATCACCACCTTCCTCAACGACATCCCACAGATCCTCGTGTATGAGGTACATTTTCAGCTGGAATTTCCAATTACTGTAGTTTTCAATGCCACTCAACTTTTCCACCGGAATGATTGGAACCGTTGTTGAAGTTGTAGATGTAGACATTTTCGTTGTCGATCGTGCGCGTGCCTACGTTGGAGGTTATGAATTTCGAGTACAGACTTTTTCTGCCGAATCGCACAAATATACTAATTACAGGGTACAGGCGTGACCCTGGGCCCATAACCTGATGGGTTATGGGCAGAAAAAGAAACGATTTTAATTATAAACCTTGGATTTATTTTGCAACGTAGCACAATACAAGAGGGCACCGAGATCAAAAAAAAAAAAGTGACATTAGTGACAGATGACAGCTGCTGTCAAATGCGTTTCATTGTTCGTATTTGCTTATAATTACGTTTTGTTTACACCAACAATAGGCTACATAATTCTCCAGAATTCCCACTGGAACGAATTCCCGGGCGTTAAGCTAGTTATTAAATAAAATAAAAATTCGTTTGAACAACAAAGTAAATTGTAACGTACTATTCTATTTGTTTACAAGTATGTCAATATCCATAGCAGCACTCACACTCATAGCTAAACAACACTCCATGTTTGTTCTGCTTTTACAATTTCAATCCCAACTTGATTAAATTTCACAGAAACCTGGTAGATGATGGACGGGAAACGAAGCAAGGGAGTAACAATTATTTATGTCAGAATGCACATTTGAACATTTCTATGCAAAACAATGTGTTTTGATAAAATGAATAAGAGATGTTTGGCTACAATGAAAATAAAATGTATGGTTTTTACAGTACCTAGGTTTATAAACAATGGTTAATGTTACAACTGTAATATTATTTGTTATGAAGTAATAGTAATTCTTCCATGCTGGACTGGGAGTGAAAGAAAAACTTAGGATGTGCCAGCTGCCAACTCTTCTCAGGCATACTGTAGAAGCCAGTAAGTGGGCGGCGAGGGTTTTGCTGTATCGTGGGCAAAAGCTGACAACCTATACTCATGTTCCATCTTGTGCCCGTTAGAATATATTTCAAATGGTTCTAGAACCACATACGGCGCTCTGGGGTAGGCAGAGTACAGGGATTATAGGCGTGAGTGTATGAATAGATGGATGAAAGTAATCTACTATATAAAAATAAGTCGGGTTTTCCTTCCTGACGCTATAACTCCAGCACGCACGAACCGATTTCCACGGTTTTGCATTCGTTGGAAAGGTCTCTGGCTCCGTGAGGTTTATAGGATACTTTTTATTTAAAAAAAAAATTAGGACGCGGGCGGAGCCGCGGGCGGAAAGCTAGTTGTATCTAACAAAAAATATGGAGTAATTGAAGTAAGTCCTATATCTGAGCTAAATGTGCTGGTGTTAGAAGTATTTGCTAATGTTTTTTCCTATAATTTCATTCCAATGAGTGCAGTACTGACGCACTCATTGGAATGAAATTATAGTACAGAGGCCAGCACATCAGGTTACCCCATTTTATAGAAAAACTGTTTTTGTCGCAACAGCACGCATTGGTTACTTGATGTGCGGCCCCCTGGATGGATTAAAATCGGTCCATCTGTTTAGAAGCTACGATGCCACAAAGACATATTCGAACACACACGTCAATTTTTTTGTCGGGGATTAATAAAACAATACTTTTGCGAAGTGCGCTACATAGGTAGGTCGAAATATGAATTTGCTTCTTTTTTTCGAGAATATCATGGGTTTATAAAAGTTTTATGGGGAGAATCATCCTCTAAAGTTTTGCCAACTAATTTAAAGTCAATCTACATTACAATATGTATACTAAGATATTGTAGAAATCTTGATTACAATGATATTCAATAAATAATTTGAGTCAATTTTAGCGCCGGAGGAATTCGTCATCTTTTCTGTGTATCTTCATTCATATACTCATGCATATAATCTCTAAAGGAGTAGCTTATGTGGAGTAGAGCATTTTAATTTTTTTATCGGCAAACGCAATGTGGATGGATATGGCAACTTAACTTACAATGAAATAGAAGATTTAATGAGAGCCAACCACACAGCATACATCACTCAACACACACACACACACATACACTTACACACACACACACATACACTTACACATACAAACTTTCACTGCATGTTACTTCCATATAATATTGTTCTTTTTTTTTAAATCTTGAATTGCTAAATTTTATTATCTTTACAAGTATAATTTGTTTTGAAAATATTTTTTAGTTTATATACATAATAACAATATATTTTCATAATATTTAAAAATACGCGCGAATTGGACTGTTAATCGGCACATTTGATTACCCACGAAACAGGCCTGGCCTAGTGTGGGAATCAAGGTAAATCTTTTAAATAATCGTGCAAATGTTACATAAAAAATTGTTATTGTCATTTCAAATTTCATGTTTTTTAATTGTAACATTATCTAAATAAACTATTTTGTATTTGTATTTTGTATATTGGACACACTATTCAATTTTTTACCATATATAATACAGTATTAACATATTGTCGATCAACAACTTCAAATAAATAAAAAATGCTTATGAATTTTTACGATATAATTTTTTTTAAGCAATGTTTTGGCAAGTGTTTTCACGAATGCAGTAATGAAAACTATAATGTTACACAATATACAAACGCACGAAAAAACGAAACTACTGCACCTACATTTACCTTATACAGATAAATAAACATGAGGTAAGAACCCGTCATAATATTTTTAAAACTACATTTCTTTTATGTAAGCGTCTCAACGGCATTTGTCAGTAGATGAACCATGTTGAGTGTTAAGATTATTTAAAATGTCCTTCCAAAAATGTAGAAACAAATCATAAGTCAATAAAAGTCCTCTATTTTATCATTTTTACGAAATATTGTTAAAATTGGTGGATTCGAAATTTTATTGCTTTCTCACGTAGTCCTATTGTAGACGTTGTTGTCTAACTTAATAACATATAATGTGATGCACAACGCAAGGCAGACAATTGCTATGCTACAGGCAATTTATGCATATTCCTTGTTTATTTTCTTGTAAAATTGCACTTACCTCTCGACACGCTTCGCTATTAGCTAAGCTATTTAATATGCCTGCAAAAGGAGCCTGGAACTTTATATGGCGCAGTATTAACTCTAGCACAAGACTCGACAGTGATCGCGGTAAAATGGCAAAGTGTCCACGCGGAGTGAGTAAAGTCACGAAGAGAGTTCTTTGAGTATGTAATAAAAAATAGAACAACAATGTATGTGAAAGAAATTAACTCAGTATTGGTGAGAGACCGGTAGCCCTGATAGGGGGTTAGCCTGTAATAAAATTGCATATAGTAAAATTATAAAATTTTAAAGAACGATTTTATGTCAATCGTTACGTCTCTTCAGTAGTTAAAGCAATCAAATAATAAAAATAATAATATACTTTATTGCAAATCAAGACGTACAAAACGATAAACATAATTTTAAAAAGTAAGCAATATTTAAGATGTTAGATTACAAAAGGCGGCCCTATTGCCAAAAACACAATAACTTATCGGTCTAGATAATACTTAAAACAAATAAGTGAAATCTCTGTGGTTTTATTTAGCAGCGCGAACCTTCCAGAACCTATTTATTATAGGTACCTTTACTACTTTACAATGAGGACAAATGTCAAAACGATGTTGTTTTTATTTTTAAGTTAACCGACTTGTTTTAATTTGACCAATATGCATATTAACCAATCGCAAAATTCCATATTCAGAATAACGTGGGAACGGAAAATTTCAAAAAGTCTGAATTGTGGTTTTTAGTTTTTGGTAGGTAGTCACTATGTATGTAGTAACACATAAAATTTATTTTTTTCACTAAAATCAGATAAACGACCTGAACTTCAAAGTCTTAAGCCTCTGAAGCAAAAGGCTAATTAACGTTCGAGTAACAAGAATTGATAGAACATAAATAATTATTGGAAAGTTTGGTAGTTAAAATTAATGGTTTTTCGGCAAAACAGGTCAATTTACGAGACTTTCCTCAACACTTGTAATGAAAAAAGGTTCGTTATATGGACTTAGTATAAAAAATATATTTATAACCAATAGTCTAATCGACAAGTTCAAAAACGTATTTTTGAGTCATACTATGCTAAAATTATGAGCAATAGCTCATTCGATTTGGAATAATGTCTAGACCATTGTGCATAAAAAGTTTATTAGTGCATAATAAATTGCAAAAGTTATAAACAATCAAACACCTCAAAAACATGGTGTTTGGGTTTTCACCTATAGTTTGTAAGCTACAAATATTTTGTGATTTTTAAAATAAGATCTATAAAGAAGAGGAAATTTGCTATAAATAATTTGACTCTGGGAACTATACCTCCATTATTTATAATTTCTAATTGACGCTCAAAGTAGCCCTCGGCGCGCCATTTACACCAGTCGTCTTAAACATTCTAGGTCGCAAAAAATAGCCCCGTTCTGACTTTTTGGGATGTTGTTAGGATAGATACCAATAGTGTAAAACCAAATTTGCAACCTAGAAAGACCTGTGCTAACTTCGTGGTGCTCGAAAAACCTCAGAATTTTCGGCCTTTTTTTAGTTTTTCGCTTACACCATCTAAAATATGCATTTTCGTCTATCACACTACTAAAGAAGATAAAATTATCCACAATTTGAGCGCAACCACAGCTCGCCTCACCTTAAAAATCTAAGCTTGTATGGCAGCCATCTTTAATTGGGGGGGGGGGGCGCTTCGCCCTACGCGGAGTTCAGCCTTCGGTCTCACCCTATACGCAGCTAGCCTCGGCCTTCGGCCTCGCCTCATCTTAAAAATCTAAGCTTGTATGGCGACCATCTTGAATTAGGGGGGGAGACGCTCCGGGCTGCGCCCTACGCGGAGCTTGGCCTTCGGCCTCGCCTATGACGCAGCTCGCCTCGCGGCGCCACGTCGTGTTTCGGCTCGGTCTGCGGCCTCGCCTCACCACTCCATGTATGGCGGCCATCTTGGAAAGTAGCGGAATCGTAAAACTGAACCGATATTCGGAATTTCCTCTTCTTTAAGGATCTTTTTTTTTTAAACCAAAAATATTTATAGTTTATAAACTTTAGGCGAAAAACCAAACACCATGTTTTGAGGTTTTTAATTGTTTATGACTTTTGCAATTTATTATGCACTAATAAACTTTTTATGCACAATGATCTAGACATTATTTCGAATCGAATGAGCTATTGCACATAATTTTAGCAATAGTATGTCTCAAAAACACGTTTTTGAACTTGTCGATTAGACTACAAAACTAATTACCATGGACGACTCGCAAAACACGCACACAGATAGGTATTATTTAGTTAATAATTAAAAAAGTAATTCAAGTGTTTTTCAGTTATACTGTTTATTTTGAAGTCAGTTGTAATTTTCAATTAATCGCAATCATTTCGTAAATGACAATGGTTTACCTGGCAGATACTAATTTTATTTTTTATTTATCTAACACTTATCAAATAAAAAAACAAATGATGGAGTACCTGTATCTCAATAAGTTTTCTTTTAGGTTAAAAATATTTGATTCAGTCATCATTTTTTTTAAAAACAAAGGAACAGAATTTTCCCGCGAAGTGCGCACGATAACGTGAATTTGCATTCGCTTCCATGAGCCCCGAGGCGACTCGTCTTCGACGCCATAAAAGTTAAAAGACGCGTTTTACTAACAATTGTAGTTTGTTTTTGTTCGCAGATTTTCAAAGTGACGTAGTTTTTGTGACGAAAAAGTATGCCGACTACTGCGTAAAAAATACAGCAGAGATTTTAGAATCATTTTTTCTTTTTTTGTCATTCACTAAAATAGGTACACAGGATAGCACATCAGGCTATATATATTGACCTTGACGTCGCCCTTATCTCACTCATAATAGCACCGACTTTCGTAGTGCAAATGGTTGACCTGACGTGCTTCTGTCTGTACAATAAAAATTGTTTGTTACACTGATTACATTTACATAAAGCTTTCGGTAAAAATGTAATTTTAAAATCTTACCTAATCTAACTTGTAAACACCCGTAGATCACGACATTTAGTAGTGGAACTACGAGTAGTGTGGCTATGAGTCGCATCGCTTAATAAATAAAATTAGCCGTGGTTATAGTTACAATTAATAACTTTTTGCTATTTCTTCACATTTTGACATTGAAATGATGGCTACGTATTATTTTTCTTTTTTATTATGGTTACGTACAGAAAAAAACTAAAAAGTTAGCGCTCGGTTATCTCACCTCAACTACTCAAGGGGTGCATCATGATAGTAAATTAACAAAGATCTATTTAAAATCAACTTCTAACCAATCGGAATAGACGAAAGAAGTTTAGTAATAATAGTGATATTTGATATCGGATTTTTCCTCAAAGCAGTGAAGACAAACTGTAGGAGGGAGGGTAGATCGTCGTTTCTACAGTAATTTATTGAGTGTAATTTGCAATACTATTCTGCTAGACCACGTAGGGTGGAGAATTCCGATGCTAACAAAGAGACCAAATTCCTCCGTCCCGGATTAAAATATTTACCTACGTTAAAATAAAGAGAATGATTTAGATTTTAGCAGAATACTTTTTTTAGTTTCGATGCTGAATGAAAAGTGAAATTAAAAACATAAAGTATGCCAGTTGCCAGCTAACCGCTAGGCTTACCTTCTATCAACACAGTATAGACAATTCCAAAAACATTTTTGCTAACCATGGCGTCAAGAGTTTCTAGGTTCTAGAACCACAAGAAGTTCTGCGGTAGGAGTTATGATCGTGAGTTTATACATGTATCGTGAGTTAGACGTGAGTTTTATACATGTTATTTATTTTGAATATTTCAAAAATATAGGTAAACGGATACTTACGAAGTTTTTTTCAATAAACTACCTGCATTGTATTTAGATATTTACCACAGCTACGATGTTACTATTGTATAAAACAGTATTATTACGTTGTGAAATATGCGCATCTCCATACACAACACATCCATAGACCGCAAGTGCGACAAAACAGTCACTTATACGCTCTAGCTCTTACAATACATATAAGTGTTCAATTTTATTTTTTTAAATCTTTAATTCGGGCACTATCATTGCATAAAATAATTATAATATTATCCGTCATAAAGTATAACGTGTAATTAAAAAAAAATATATTGTAAATTGTACTTATTTTAATTTTTACCAAAGAAACTTTGATAAACACACACGTAAGACTCACTATTTGTTCAAAATAAAGTGGTTATCATTTACAAAAAGTATTTTACAATGCAGTTGCTCGGAAATGGCCCCGTAACATGGCCACGGAGTGTACGTTTACGTACCCCATAAAACACATGTCATGTTATGTAATTTTGAAATGAGAAGAAGATTTATTTGAACTAATGAGCATATAAACCGTTTTTCATATATCAAAATTCAACTTCAGTGGCTAAAAAGCCAGTAAAGTAATTTTTAAATTAAATAAAAGATGCATAAAAAGTACGCAAAAAGTGAATAAAATACTGACAAAAATGTATGACGCAATAAAGAGTAGCTGATTTGATAATTCAGTGACCCTTTTGACAAGTGAGAGTATTACCTCTTTCATAAAGCTTCATACTGGCTTTATAGAATGACAGCAAAGAATTTTTATGCCTGACAAAATAATTATTGCTGACGAAAATCTTGATTTTCAGTGAAATAAAATATAAAAGTAAATTATTTAATATACTTTTTCAATAAAACAAATCTGATTTTTAACAAATAATTGAACTATTTCATAATTTCTGTAGGCGCAATTGGCATTTTATTTACTTAGCCTTTGCCTCGTAATTGTGGAAAAACATTTTGCTCGCCATTGTTTTGTTTGCCCGCCATTTGAAATTATTTGTTCAACAAAATCATTTTAGTGTTATAAAAATGTTAATTCCTTGATGTTTTGTGTTTAATCGTAAAATATTAGTCCACATTGTTCAGTTGTAACACGTTTTTAGTAAATGTTGACTGAAAATACTATCTTTTAAGAACTTTGGATATACCTATACGATGTAAGTTTTTGACATTTTTTTTTAGTTTCGTTTCCTCGGCTACTGCATTGTAAAACGTTGAACAATATACGTGTCTTAGGTAATGTGTAACTTGAGCCCTATAAAATACTCGCTTCGCTCGTGTTTCAAATGGGCTCACGTTACACATTACCTACGACACTAGTATCGTTAATAACTATAAAATGCAGCTGAGATTTTTGTGTTATCTTATCACACTGTTCAAGCCTATTATGGATGAGTATTCTTCTTCTTATCGTGTAAGTATAGTCAAGTGTGTGGCGAACTTGGCTAAACCTGGTGTCAAAGTTTTCAAACCGCACAATTGCCTCTAACTTGGTTTTAACAACTGCTTAACGTGCCCTCTGAGGCACGGAAACTCTCGTGGTAAAATTTTACTTTGGTATGGATTAGTGTAAAGACAGAGTATATATACCTACATAAATATGACTAGGTATATATTAGAAAACAATGTATATTAGGTTACTCGAATATAATAATACGACCCAAATTCCATTCAGAAATGTGTCACTCACCCTCGCAGCAACTGGAATGTGTTACCGCATAGAAAACATTTTTGGAATGATGTAGAACTGAAATTATGTAGATAGGTACTCATATGATCATTGATCTGATCACAGTTTCAATCAGCCTTGCTTAATGAATATTAAATAGCTTCATTTATATAGAACTAGGTTTAGTGGTCCATTATATACTAATACATAAATATTTGGATTTTTGCTTTAAAGGTTCAGTTTTATTCATATATTTTTTTATTTCGTCAGAGTTTGTATTACGCTAAATGCTGTGTATGCTTATAATTGAAACACATTATATTGGGTGACTTTGAATTACACTGGGCGTCAAAAATAAGTAGTACACTTTTCAAATTGCAATTACTCCTAAACTATAGTAGTTACACTTATGAAATAAAAAGCAGTTTATAGTAAACTTAACGAAGTTTATTAAAGTTATATTTTATTTGGCATGAATAAAGTTTCAAACTTAAAATTAAGATAAATACTAAAAAGTATCAATTTTTAACGATATGTCAACCACTTAATTTTCACGTTTTGGAACTTTTTCACAATTTAATAACTTGTGTTGCCGCCTCGGGCTCTAATTACAGCTTGGATCCGGTTTGGCATGCTGAACACTAAGTTTCGGAGGCGGTGTTGGGGAATATTTTCCCATTCTTCTATCAGCGCATGTTTTAGAGCCCTGAGTGTGGCAGGAGGTGGACTGCGCCTTCTGACTAGCCTCCCAAGCTCATCCCAGGCGTGTTCAATCGGGTTGAGATCTGGGCTTCTCGATGGCCAAGCCATCAAGTTGATGCCAACCTCCTGAATGTACTCTTGTACGTGGTGAGCAGTGTGTGGCCGGGCGTTATCATGCATTAGGATGGCTCCATCACCCATATTTATTAAATATGGCCCTGCATACTCGTTGAGGATCTCCGAGGCATATCTTTCACCAGTCAAAGTCCCATTTTCTATTACCACAAGCTCTGTGCGACTCTCTGAAGAGATACCAGCCCATACGTGTACAGAGCCCCCGCCATATTGGACTCTTTCCGAGATACAAGCTTGAATGTATCGCTCACCGGGTCGTCTGTAGACTCTCCGCCGTCCATCTGAAGTGTATAAAGAGAATCGAGACTCATCTGTGAATAAAACTCTAGCCCATTCTTCTTCGCCCCATTGTACGTGTTGACGGGCGTAGCGTAGTCTTGCTACGCGATGCTCTGTCTCAAGTTTGGGGCCATTTGCTGGTCTTAGAGGCTTCAGGTTAGCTTCAGCAAGTCTTCTTCTCACTGTACTCTCACTGATGTAGTCTGTTCGGGTCCGAAGAAGCTGTTGCTGAACCTCAACTGCATTAAGGTGTCGATTTCTTAACACAGTGGAAACAATAAAGCGATCTTCTCGGGTACTTGTGCACCTGGGTCTGCCATTACCTCGTCTCCTTAGATGGTTTCCAGTCTCTTCGTACCTTTGCTTTACTCGCTGAACCGTTCTTAAAGTTACACCCACCCTCCTTGCAGTACGACGCATACTGATGCCCACTTCGAGAAAAGCTAAGATTCTTGCACATTCTTCTGGTGAAAGAGGCATGATTAGTCAAATTTACTCTCTGAAGATACCTATGCTTTTCAATTACAATTGCTTTATCAGCAGCGAATGTGTCAAACACAAAAATCCTAAGTAAGACAACACCTTTCAACAGTTTAAAAAAAGTGTTTTTATTTATTCGTTTTTTTTAAAGTCAAGCATTATAAGTTCTTATAATGCATGAAGTTTTTATTGAATAAGATTAAATTTTCTTTTTAACCTTTTTTGTTTCAAAGGTCTAAGTTTTATAGTTTGGGAGAAATCGCAATTTTAAAACTGTACTACTTATTTTTGACGCCCAGTGTAGATAGCGAAATGTTTAGCTCACGAAATTCAATTACTTTCCCTGTGAAAACAATGGAAAAAGAAATTCGCCTCTTCTTACAACTCAAGCGACCTTTAGTCAACAATTTGTTTATTTTATTTCAGAGAGTTTCATAGGAAAGTTAGACTTTCATAGAAAATATTTTCCTAGAGAGAGATGTACCCCTTAAAGTTTTACTAATTTAAAGTCATCGACCATCGTATATAAAATAATACTAAGTTATAATAATAAAATGTGATTGTAACTGTACCGCATGTATTGCTGTTAGTGTCCTTACATAATTAAATTAATTAATTAATGAATAAAGTTAAGAAAATTATAATGTGCCACTCGTGAAATTTACCAAAATAATTATAACTGATGATAAAAATTTACAATACCATTAATAATACTTATCTACTTTTTATGTAATATTATATTATATTTTGGGGAAATATAACAAAAGACAGAAAAGTAGAGTAGTAAGAATATCAGGTTACATGATACAGCACCTCCCTAGCTCTATAAATCGGCCGTCAATCGCACTCTCGCGCGAGAGTCGTGATTATGGCGAGTCGCGGTTTGGGCTCTTCTTCTCAGTGATATTAGACATTTTTCTCTTGAAGTATCTACAGGAATAATAGCTGAGTCGAACCCACCTTACTAAGAGAACCCTAACCGATTTGGAGTAACGGGAATAATATAGAGGTATTCCCAATGCAAATAAATATTTTTGGTCTGTTTTTGTGCAATGTACAGTGTTTGTCCAAAAGGGGGTTGATAGCTTGAATATTGTGAACACTACTCCGAGTTAACTTTACCTTAAATACCTATCATTACGTACTTTTTTTACTGCGCCGAACTCGGGGCTAAAACATGAACCAGTACTCGGCCATAATGTCCAGTTCATGCTATGTTAATCACACCTGTATGTCCTGGTTTAATTATTACAGTATCTTATATATCGAGAGATTCGTCAATAGCCACCACAAAGGAGCAGATTAAATGGGATGAGATCATTCATACACGATTCAGCTAGGGAAGGAGAGAAGGGATTATTAACTTGGTCCAATAGCAGAATAATGAAGGTATTCTATAGAATCATGTCACATGGCTTCATGGACATGTTATTCAGTTAGATATTTCAATAGAATAATCTTAAGAACAATGGCTGTAGCTGTATTGCCGTGCGTAAGACCATTTGAGAGAAAACGCTAGTTGAGCTCTTAAGCCGATGGATATGCTGTAGATTGTATTGTATGCAGATGAATAATCGTTATATCTCCATTCTCTACTTGTTAAAATGTTTTCATTTACATTACGTTAACTTATTTCCACGACTTCGAGAAAATTATGTACATACATACATACGCTCACGCCTGTCATCCCTAACGGGGTAGGCAGAGCATCAGTGGTTCTAGAGAACTACTTGATACCACATTTGACACAAATTGTGAGGGTTATCAGACGGAAGTAGTTGCATGTTGCTGAGAGGTGGCCAGCCTTTCGCCCATAATACAGCAAAATCCTCGCATCCCACTTACATACTTTTACTGTATACCTTGGAAGAGTAGGTAGCTGGCACATTTTATGTTGTTCTTTCACTCCCAGTTCTTATGTAGCCTATGTGATATTCTGAAAAAAATAACTTCAGCTTTTCATAAATTAGTTTATCCACATAGACTTATTTAGTAGAACTTACTTTACAATAAAATACGTTGATACTTTTTTTTTAAATCGAAAAAGATCGAGACTTTCGATCGCCCCAGGGGACATCATCCTTATTAAATTTTACCAGGAAGATACACACATGTTTAAATTGTTAACTTAGTACTCGTACTCATCATCTGTGTGTTAAAGGCAACTATAATTACTGAAATTTTCTCTAAGTATCTTAATTAGGAACAATTTCACAACGTCGCAATTTAAATGATGGTAGTGATTGAACGCTTCAACTTCACAAGCAATTAATTTATTACAAAATATAGCTACTTGCTTTAAAGTTCTGTAGCCTATCTTTTGTTGATATCTCGTAGTGATGACACGTTTTCATGAAATCAGTAAATAATATTAAAAATATAAAGACTAGGTACGGTTAGTATTCAAAGAAGTGTTCGCTGTACGAAAATCATGGTGTTAATTTTGTTGCCGTAGTATAAAACGTTTTTGAGTAACGACCAGCTTGACGTCAATACAACGTACACACTGCAAACGGTCTTTTTTCATTAACTAAAGGTAATCTATTGATTTCGTTTTTCGCACTAATTGAGCTAATTGGTTTAAGAGCACAACCAAAAACAGCGAATTCCGTTATGTGTAGGCTACCTTGACGGACACGACGGTATACTAATTATTACGCGTATAGCGCTTTTTTCTTCCTTATTATTATACGTATAGTAACTGTTTCGCACCCCACTATTAATACTACACTAATTGTTGACTGTATAGAAGCGTAATAAACACTTTTTATTTGATTAACTGCAAGGACTTCTCTTAATATCCGTATAGCATAACAAGCTGAGCTAACTGTTTTTTTTTATTGCTGTCATTCATTTTCAAAAAGTGTTTATCTATATGTATGCCTATATCCCACTAAGACTGGGTTTTAGTCTTAAAAATTCTGAAGTCGTTTATTTTTTGTATACAGTTTCCGAACAACGGTTTTTCAATGATTGTGCTAACCTGATGTGCTGGCCTCTGTACAATTTTGTGTCACTTTTGATAGTCGCTTTAACATGAAAAATTGTAACACTAACGGTTGAAAAAAAAAGTCCACGGTTATTATTTACTAACTTTCCGCCCTGGACTTCGTTCCAGTGAGAATTTGGGAATATGATGTAGCCTATGTGTTAATTCTGAGAGTCAACTACCTCCATACAAAATTTTATCAAAATTGATCCAGCCGTTTGAGAGTGAAAGAGGAACAAACATCCATGCATCTATAAATGTAATCTTTCGCATTTATAATATTTAACATAAATAAGGATTTTATTATTATGTATGTTAACAGAAATGTATGTAATCCGTCATTGTATATAAGTGTCTGTATATAATGTCCAGGAAATGAAGCATAACCCTTTACCAGCTGATGGGTGAAATCATGTCCAATTATATGTTAAAATTTCACTTTAGTTAAAGTTCCACCATTTCCAAGATATTAATTAATTTAATATGTTTTTGAAAAAATTATCTTCATTTAGTTAATTTCATGCCAATTTTAATAACCATAGACCAAAATCACCATAGACATGTTGGCCACCACAAACAATGTTAATTTTTCAATGTTAGGGTGTAAAGGACAGGTTAGCAAAAACTGAAACCATGAACTAAGACCATCATTCTAAATGATTTTAAATTGTTTTTAATGTTTTTTAAAATTTTCTGCTATCTAATAAAATTATTTATTATTAAGGCCATAGTCCACCACGCTGGCCCAATGCGGGTTGGTGGACCGCTCGAATTTCGAAAATGAATTTTCTTGGACAGGATGGTTCCATCACGATGTTTTTCCTTCACCGTTAAGCAAGTGATAATTAGAATTTCGTACCTAAATCCGAAAAGACGAATTTAGTGGTACAGGCCCGCACCAGGATTTGAACCCGCGACCTTCCGGTCACAAGTCTGGCTCATTACCAACTGGGCTATCACTGCCAAAGTAGGTAAATAATAAAAACTCCTTAACTTGATGTTTCTGGAAAAAAATAAATACTTGTAATCAATCGTAGTTATGGATAGATTCCACTATTTAAGTATTTGCTAAGCTGTCCCTTTAGTCTTATTTTGGCCCATATTCCTTGGGAAAAGTTGTTCAGTTAATATTCGCTAACTCATTTAAAGTCACTATATTGGGTTAATTCTATTCCTCTTAAGGAAGTACCTGCTTTGCAACTTAATAATATAACAAACGATAGAGCATGAGCTTAAGTATGTGTGTATGGTACAGCAATAGAGCACGCGTGTGTGTTTCGATTTCTTCACAAATATAAGTATTGTGTCGTATGCTTGTGTTATTGTATAACATACCTAAGCTGAATTCGTAGAAGTATGACAGAGGTGCATTAGCGATAAAGGATGTTGTTGATTCTGAGTAATTTGCGTACAGCCCATGCAGTTTTACAATTGAAATTTCAGTCGATTAGTGAAAGGCACGCGAGAAGTCATTCACAATGGTGCAATCAAGACATAAAGTGTTTATTATACTATCCTTATTACTCCTGAAAATCGTAATGGTAAGCTCGCAAGTACCAAGTATATGAAACTTTTAAACGAGCCCGAATGCTCTTTGTAACGTTATATTAACGATGTTTTGAGAGCGCTCATATTTGATGCCTATCTGTGAATATGTTAACATTAATCTAATGTATGTGACGTGGTAATAATTTTATTTAGGATTTTCGAGGGTAATCTAAGTAACCCATAGTCAAATAATACTTTTATACAAACGATTTCTACATTTAATACGATATTATCAAATGTAGATTGGTTACGATAGCCGTGATAAATAAAACTAGACAAGTCACAAAATGTGTTGATAAAAACAGATATATATTTCGTTACTCATATTAGGTACCTAAGACATCAAGAAAATAGTCAGTAATTTCATAAGTTACTTTTTTTATCATTAAATAATTACTTAGAAATTTATAATTCAATAAAAATAAGTGTACATAATACTATTTTAAAAACATAGTGAGAGCAAAAAATGTTAAAGATTTTTATAATTAGACAGACGATACCACTCTCTCCGACACAGAGGGCCTAACAAACTGGGCAAAAACAGTCCTAGCTGAGAGTGAGCGCGTTACTGATACACGTGTATTTTTTCTAACACTGGATGTAATTCTTTCAATGAGGAAGGTCGGTCAAAGAGGGACAGACTAACTCCTAGTGTCAGGTATCTCTTTTTATAGAAACCAAGGCTTCTTGAAATTATAAATATATCCAGCTTAGTGTCACTGAAGATCCTGTTTATTGATATTATTTTAATACAAATTGCAACATATTTGTTGACACCAATATGAAAAAAATAATCTCACTATGCTGGCTTATAAAATTTTGATCGACACTTAAAGTTATGATCCGATTAATATATATTTTTTCCAGGTGGATGCACAAAAACTAGATAAGAAAAAAATTGAAGGAATGTTGCTAAAAACATTATGGGAAAAAGTTTTTGCTGGTTACGATGCTGCGTCGAAAGAAGCTAGCATTAAAAATATGAGAAAATCCGGAGATTATCATAAATTAATTGATCACCTCATGAAAGCAAATCCATCTAAAGTGGAATACATACTTGGTTTACTAGCTGAAATCATGATTGCATATCGAGCTTAGCAAGACAAACCATATCAAATAAATTAAGTTTAAAACAAGAGTACGGTAATTTAGCGATTTTCATTTTAAACATTGTTTTCAATAGAAAAAAACACCAAGAAATACCTAGAAATGATTATCAGAAATGACGAAGCCTATTGCTAAGAAGATTTTAAAATATTGTAGTTGACTGGTGGAGCAAAAGCTTTTTATAAATGAAAAATTCAAGTGAAAAACTTTAAAAGTGAAAAATGTGTTTACAATTTCAAGTCAAATAAAAAATAAATGGAAATACACTGTTCTTCTCGAACTCTATTCCGCACGTTTTATCTAAAAACAAACTGTTACGTTTCGGAAACTGTTTGTTATGAAAGTACTAAGCGTCATAGATTTACATTTCAAAATAAAACTGTAACAAAAAAGTTCAAAAATTAATTTACGTAAGAGTAAAAAAATTATTGTGTGAATAATAATTATGCAGCATAAAATTATGATTGTAAACTTTTATGGCAAAAAAATACATTAATTGTAAACTAATCATAAAATAGCCGATCAATCATCGAACAATAATCTGCTGTCATCAGTATTTTATGGCTTTAAATTTAATGAGTAAATAAAATACTGATGACAATGTACAACGAAATAAAAAGAAGCTGATTTGACTAGCCAGTCAGAAATATGGTGTTTTTTGTAACTTATAATGTAAATAAAGCTTATTTTTTTATTTCCTGGCCTACTAGATTGCAAAACGTTGAACGCTAAGTCACATTGCTCATTTTTTGAGTGCATTCGTGTAACATAATAAATTATACTTTAGTATAGTTACACACTTGTTTTTACACACACACAGTTTTTTAAATGCTTTATTGTAATTAGCGAATAACAACATATTTGTTTTGTTTCCCTTTTCTCGTCGCAAGTTACAAGTACCTCATGGAGTTGCTAGTAGTCGTTCTTGGAATGCATCTGCTTACTGGCGGTTTCATGAGTTAGCTTTGTTTAATTTGATATTGACTAAAAAGCATTTTAAATGCACAGTGATTTTTGCACGTTTTGCTTACTTAGACATCCAGTGTTGGCCGAGCCAACCCTGTTGAGTTTGGCATCTTTTATTAATTTGAATACTTTTTAAAATGTATACACTTAGAGTAACTAAAACTTTTCTTTTTATATGTATATCACTGAACTTTACCTAAGCGGCTGAACAAATTGTTATGAAATAATTGTGTGTTTGAGTGGGTTCCTGGATGGTATAGAATATAGATTTACAATTATACCCTTTAGGTTGTGCTGCAATCGGGAAGGACAATAAAACTCACATATTTTGTTGAATAAATAAGCTGTCATATTCATATCAGAAGGTTTGTTTGCTTAATTAATAACACTATTTACTGATATCTCAAAAAAATGATCACAAGCTAGCGGTTTGTCTAAAAGGAACTGCCTTATAAGAAATCTGCTCATAAATTTTCTAAAACGTCTCGTACTGTACATCGCAAGATTAAGCAACTTCCTCGTTCTGGTCAGTTGCTTGGAAAAAATACAAGGCCATTTCTGAAAACTCTTTCATTTCTTTCCACTTCAGTCATGTGTATTTGCAGGTCTATAATATTTTATTCAACTAAAGTGAGCTTAAAAATCTACGAATATACGTGTAACTAATCTTCAAACTTACTATGTCGGCACTATGTATTACGAATAATGTTTAACACACACAAACAGCCTCATACATACGCTTGGTGCAGAGTCCGCTAATTATAATTATTCTAATTATTGTTTCAACTTCACAAAAGTTGAAATCACAATAGCGCTTTTTGTATGATTATGTCTTGCATAAACCAAATGTGTATGGTTCAAAATGAATAATCCGGGTACTTCAGAAAAAAAACGCATCGAAATCGGTCTATTCGTTTAGGAGCTACGATACCACAGACAGACACAGATATATACGTCAAACTTAAGACACCCCTCTGTTTTTTTCGGGGGTCAATAAAGGAGTTTTCGTTTTATCTGCTTCTTTGTCGCTATGCAATGTCCCGTTAAACCGCTTTCAGGGTGTTATGTACATTGCTGTGCGGAAAGCTAGTGTTATTACTGTTTTTTTTAACTGTAGGTACATAAATGTATTGTAAACTTGTAATGAGGAAAACTTTGTATGTTTGTAAAATTTGAATTAACTCAAAAACTGAGGGACTGATTACAAAAATTCACTCACCATTAGAATGCTATATTATTTCGGAGTGACGTAGACTACAAAATTTTCCCGAATTCCTACGGGAACGAAGTCCCGGGCGGAAATCTAGTATTTAACTAAATAAATGATAAAAGTAAAATTTCCGGAATGTAGATTCCTCTACATAATCATTCAGAAAACGTATTTAGGGATTCAGTTTTTTCTAAACTGTCCCTTACACCCTGAATTTGTCTATTTAATGTTCATGCAAAATTTTTCAAATAAAAATTCAGTCTTCTTGAAGTTATTTATAAATGTCGAAACTTAAACATATTTAAATATAAATAAAATGTATTTATTTTAGATTAGATGCTGTGCATATTAACATGAGATTTTGAAAGTAAAGTTGTTATAAAAGAAGGCATTGTCAGAAAACTGTTTTTCCTCCTTCACAAAGACAATATTTATCATGTGAAAAATGCACAAAAGATAATAGTAATTTGAATAAGAACATACAGAATGTATCTTTTAGATAATTTCTTTAGTTATTCAGCAGCAGGGAAACGCTGCTTGTCTTATGCGACGCACTTGATTTTACATCTTCTTATATATAAAATTGGAGGTCCTGATTCACTGACTCATCAACGCCCAGCAAAGCTAGAAGCTGAAATTTAGCAAAAAGGTGCCTTATAAGGACTAAGATAGGAGTTTTCGAAATTCAACCACTAAAGGGGTGAAATAGGGGTTCAAAGTTAGTATTTTTTTACATTTTGACTCGAAACTTTGTCAAGACATACCTTGAACCAAATAAACGGACACGTGTTTCACGAGTTTTCGAAAATCATCCCATAAGGGGTCAAGAAAGAAATGGGTGACTAAAAGAGTTTTTTGCGCAAACGAAACCGCGGGAAAAAGCTAGTCTTATATATATATAATTGGAGGACCTGATTCACTGACTCATTAACGCCCAGCCCAAACCATTAGACCTAGAAAGCTGAAATTTGGCTAAAAGGTGTCTTTTATGACGTAGGCAAGCACTAAGGAATGATTTTTCTAAATTCAACCCTTAAAACGGAATGAAATGGGGGTTCAGAGTTTGTATAGAGAAAACCATTTTTTCGCACGTTTTGACTCGAAACTTCGTCAAGATATACCTTGAACCAAATAAACGGACACGTGTTTCGCGATTTTTCGAACATGTTCTTTGCGCGAGCGAAGCCGCGGGAAAAAGATAGTTTAGGTATACAATTATTTTTATGTTTTTAAGTATACCAAACACACGACTCCTACAAGCATACAAAGAAAAATAGGCTATCAGCCTATGTTACGTGAACATACATCAGAAAAAAGAAATAAACGAAATAAAAAACAAACGTGTAAGTCTTTATTATGACAGTATAAAAAAATATATATAAATAGATATTTTAGCAATAAAAAGTTTGCGTTGTATTTTTTTTTGACGCGATGATTGTATAAAAGAAAGTATGTAGGAAATATGTCAGCAAAAACGGCTTAATCCTAGAAGAATATGGACAGCTTTTAAAACGTGAACGATGTGTTTCGTGATAAATCGCCGGCAGTTAGCAGTCTATATAAACTGCGGGTAGTTTGATATACTACCACTTATAGAGCCACTGCTTGTGCACATTTACTCTTCATAAACTATGCAATTCCTATCATCTGCTTCTGTGTTTTCCATGTAATTCACCCTACTATAAAAATAACTTCACTCACTATAAAATGATCATAATGATTATATTGTTTTTTCATAACGTTGGATATAAATAAGGAATTTTGATGTCACTGTGCTAAATTGCAACTCAAAAATAAGCAGCTCGTTCTCTACGCACGTAGCAGAATGGTTGATTGGTATGTAGACCACGTGGCTTTAGCAAGTCAATAACAAGCTTTGTATGTAGACATACGTACAAATCAGACCAGTTAATTAGTACTACTGAAAAGCCTGGGTTCAGAAAATGAAAGAAATGATGGGCGAATTAGTTAATTGACACATTTTGGATCCTAAACATTCAATCACAACATTCATGTGAAAAAATTGTAATTGGAAAAATCAATGATCCGACTGATCATAAACAAGAAGTATTCTTCGTCAAATGTTGTAGGTATGTATTTTTTATTACTCATAACTCTCTGAGGGATGACAGTGCTACTTTTATGTAGATTTGACCAAGAAAACTTCTTGTTAATAACACCTTTTCAGTGCTTAAAATGCAGTTTTTTTTAAATTATTAGTTTATTTTTAACTTTTAGATTTTGTACAGCTCTTATCTCACATTTTGTGCTACTCGTATCTCATCAATAAAAAAGAGTAACAAAATGTCGCAGTCATAATTATTTTTAAGATTTTAAGTCACTACAAAACCTTACCGAATAGCATCATCTCGCCTTTATCTTTTTCTGTTTTTGTAGCGGAGATTGAGCCCTGGTAGGTTTATAGGCAATTCTAGTTAACTTGTGATAAAATACTATAATGGACCCCTTCTTACTAAAATATTTTTTTCACCTTTTTATACACTTATATATGAAAGGTATAAACATTATCATATTTCAAATATAATACCCGGCTCTAGTATAATAATACCCTCGCAATCTGATTAAAAAATATATTTTTGAAACTTTCGAGCGTGTTCCTATCTCCACGTTTCTCAGTTTTACTATATTAGACATATAAGATAAGATGTTGAATATTTACTTACTATCCAGTTAATAGTGTAAGTATTTATTTCTCTCAAACAAGCACCAGATGCTCAGTTTCTCACGCCGTAATTTCAACTTTTTAAACTAAGGCTTAGTGTATAAACGTGAACACAAACTTGAATTAACTTTCACAGGTCAAACGATTTATGTACAAAGTTGATAATTACTCTGTAAGTTTACACCAAACGTTAAACTATTTATTTAAATAAGTATTTTCCTAACAGATATATATGCATATGAAAATTCGTATAGGTATCGTAAAATGTATTTTAAGGTCTAAATGTATTAAACACCTTATCTTATAAGGTAACGTAATTTAATAATTTTGTTTTTACCAAAGTAGTCCAATGCTGGATAAAGTCCTTACCCCGGAATCATGTTAGTGACAATTTGTTTGACTCAAAGAAAACACAGATGGAAACACAAACAGCCACTAGTAATAATACATGGGTGTGGGTACTTAAGGTCATATCCCTAAAAGCCTTTTAGCTTCACTTCAAAGGCCATGTTTGCTCTTTTAAGTTCCATAATATCCATTTTTGTCTTTGTGTCGTGTAAATCGAGATTTCCCTGTAGGATAAATTAATAAATCCTTTTGTAGTGTACTTTCTGTTCCATTTTCCTACGACTTTCATTGTACATATTATACCTGCTGTATTAATATTTACTTAAGAAAACCGGTGTTGTTATGAACTCCATGTAATTAAATTTATTGCCTTTACAAAGGGATTATACTACAGTAATACCTGAGGGAATGTGTGTGCTCATACCAGTTTTGTAAAACATTGTCTTGTACATTGTAATGATTGAGAGCTGTAACATAGAATTATTAAGGGACCCATGGTTATTAAGGCATCCATCTTTCAATTTTGACTTATGGTAAACTGATCATCAAAAATAAATGACAACCACAAAAAATATTATTATAAAAATAATAACGTCCAGATATAATTTGTTGCGTCCAGTATTAGATTATAACACCTTTAACATATCTGTCATCAATAAAATGTCACAATATGAAGCACATTAAAAGAAATTAACTCAGTATAACACTCCAAACTTTTCGCTACTATCACTAATACATATAGCTACCTGAATTCCCATCCATTTTGTATTAGGGTGTATGATACTAGGTATATCTAAAATAATTGAGGTATTTGTGTGATGATTCATTTATTGAACAGGCAAAGTCTAGCAAGCGAGACACGTATGATAGATGAATTTTTCGGATATATAAAACATGCGTAAGTAGTCTGAATAGATTTTTAAGTGCCATTTGCGCGGTGCCTTAGTGCAGTAATGCATTATGTTCGCTCTGACTCCCGAGAGTTGTCTGCATTTATGAAGATTTATTGAACCTTTACCGACTACTCGAATGCCAGTGGCCAGCATATTGCATATACACTGAGCATATATGTACTAAGCACCCTTCGCTCCTGTTTCCTTGCAATAAATGTTACATTAGTTTGCCGACTTTACCTCGCATCTCCATCTTCTACTGTAACTTTACGGCACAATGTTGCTGATAAAATAATTTTAAACAACGTAAAAATTAAGTAAGTTTGCAATACAGCTCATTTAAGAGGTCTATAAAGAAAGTACGGTGCATTTTGCTAACTTATTGATATGTTATGAAATATTTGTAAGTTATGACCTTTGTCGTGTCAAAAAATGTGTTAACAGTGACCATTACATTGTATATAATGGTTTTCAGGGAGAGTAGGAGGCAAGACAAGCCAGCAACACACTGTTACTGCCTGCCTGAAGATTTATGGGCGCACGGTCCATTCGACCCGACCGTCTATGTTTTCGACCCTTGCAAAAGTTAAAGACAGTTAAACTCGACCCTACATAGGTCTATCCCGTTTCGAGTGTTTTCTTTCAATATAAAAGAGGCTGACGCTCTTAAAGGCACGTTTCAAGTGTCATCGGGGAATATCATAAACTGACAATATTTTTATGTTGTGCTAACATTACACTGTTTGAATTCAGGCAGATTTTGCAAGACAAAAACTTTTACTATACTTATTAAGAAAACTTTTTGTACTTATTTTGTCCTAATAGAAGTGATTGTTTATAAATATTTATTTATATGCAACAGAAAAACGTAGACTAGTTTTACAAATTAGAATAAAGAACACGAAGGTATTTAATATACTTACCTATATGTCTCATCACGTATGTTTAGTAGATAATGTAGGGATAGTTTTAAAACATGATTACGCTCCATTAGTTTCGCGCCGCCGTTGAGGCGTCACCGCAGTAACGATCGGGCTAATGTTCACTAAATTTCAATACTTTGGTAGAGCACATTTAGTGACAAGATTATTAGCGAAAATCGGCTACTTATGTGATTTTGAAATCACGTAAATGTTTTTATTGAGTAAATGATATTCGATAACTTCCACTACAACCGTAGTGGATGTGTTCTAAAATAAAGATTTTATGATGTGATTATTAAGATGTAGCGAGCATACCTAGAAGAATATTATTCAATGGAACTTTAAAGACATTCGGGTTATATGAGTTCGAAAGTTGGGGATACTAAAGTTATTTGTAATGTTGTTTAGTATATAAATACCGTTTTAATTAAGGTATATAATGATAGTATAACCGAAAACTAATTCCCGCAGGATAGCAAAATATATTACATGTCAACAGAAATTCCAGTTCAAATTTTAGGTTTATAAATAGTTTCACATTCATTTAATACCTATTTCAAGCTTGAAATTCTTTCAGCGTTTTTACAGTCAGTAAAATTGTACTGTATTAAGACTAATAATTAAATTATTACAAAAAAAAAACATCCTTGGCCAAAAGGAATGTAAAGTTTACAAGGTTTTTTTTTGTTTTCTTACATTTAGTTTTAAACATTAGGTATGTACTTTTTGTGGTATATTTAAAAAAAAACTAAAAGTGGTAATTTTTTCAAAAGGCGTAACAATGAAATGAAGTACTTACGTATAAAAATTACGATTTATTTATTAAGGCAATAAATAAAATACATTAACACCTTTATTTTAACCAGCCACGTCGGTGTAGTAAATGTGATAATACAGAAACGATTTGAGATTTTTAAGTGAATACGTATATCTACTGTGGTCTGACGGGGATACCATCGCATCTTCCGGATTCTTATGCAAAATCGATGCTTTTATTGCTCTTTTATGGTTCTCTCAGTCTTTCAGCCAAATTGAGAGCAAGAAGAGGCGTGAGAAAATTCATTCGAGAGCCAAAGCGTTTCTTTAATTAAGCACACTCGTTTATTTTCCGGTTAACGACCTAGAGTGTCCAATGTACGTAATTGATGCCTTTTGTATTTTGTTATTTACACTTTTCGACGGCTTTGTTGACAAATACTAAAAACTAAAGGTGAGCATTCTCTCTGAAAACTACATAACCTTAACATTCTAAAAACAATTAGCATTTATTATCTTGAAACCAATAAAAATAAACTAAAAGATAGCCAGCATGTTTATTTAAAGGAGAAGAATATTAAAATGTACGTTAGTAAAAGACGCTAAAATGAAAAATATATTAGAACTAGCATTCCGCCCAGGACTTCGTTCCCATGGGGAATAGGAAATAGCCTATGTTACTCAAAGATGATGTAGCATTCTAATGATGAAAGAATTTTTCAAATCAGTTTAGTAATTTATTCAATGCAAACAAACAATCAAATCTTTCTTCTTTACAATATTAGTGAAGAGTAGCATTTTGCCCGGGACTTTTTGTGAATTTTTGAAAATTATAGAACCTGTGTTATTCTGATGTATAAGCTATATATTTTTGTAAAGTTTTATTAAAATCTATTCAGTAGTTTTTGCGTGAAAGAGTAACAAACATCCATATAGACAAATTTTCGCGTTTATAATACTAGTAAGGAAGTTAGGATATCTATTAAAATATCTAAAGTACGATTAAAGAATTACGTACGTTGGTTTAAAGTCGAATTTTTAATTCCGTGCCAAAAATGTAAACAAAGGTATTGCCGCTATAATTTTTTTTTTAACAAACCGACCATTATCGATTATTGTGAAAAAGAATAGGTAGTTAGATTTTTTTTAAATCACTTTTCTAAAACTTCTAAAACAAATATACACCACTAAATCATACAGGTTTGTAACTAGCTGTACTAAAAATTTCATTCGAGCATAAAACATGTTTTTTAGCGAAAATATAAATTATGGAGTCCTAGCAATACCATAGTGGTTCACTTTGGATATATTTTTTAAGGTTTTCTTTTTTTTCTGTACGAATCTTCCAGAGCATAAAAAAAGGACAATCCTCAAAAAAAACCAAGCTGGCAGCAAACGAAAAGTACCTAACTCCAAGTAAATAGGGGAAGATACCCAATCTCGAGCCAGTTAAGCCCATCTCTCTGAATTTTAGGCTAAAACTACTAGAAAAATTGTAAATCATTGCTTTTTCCGATGAAATATCATAAAACAGAATCTTGTTACTTATTCTTATTAAATCAAAAAACCGAACGATGAACTCATTGTTTAGGTGAAATTAACAAAAAGACATGAGGCTCCAGACGCCTCATCTCCAGCCTTGAGTGCTCCATCCCCGGCCACCTCTTGCCCTATCACCAGCCAGCACGCAAAAACATTTGTTGGGATAAAAAATAGACTTGTAAATTATAAGTTATTAATAAATTAGTGTCATTTCATATGGTATTCGGGAGTGCTGTTTTCGAAAATTACATTTAATTTGAAATCCAAGATGGAGAAAAGTGCGGAGACGCACTTTTTTGAAAATGTCGATATGGTTGTCGTTTAGCATGTTTTTGGGGGTGTTGGTTTCCTAAATCATATCTATTTTGAAATCCAAGATGGTGGATCGACTTTTTTGTAAATTTTGACATGTTTGATAATATAACTTTTTTTGAAAATTACTCTTGTTTCTTTTTGTTATATTTTATTAAATTCAAGAAAAAACGGTTCTATTATGTGTTGCCAGCGTCAATCTTTTTGTATATTTTTCTGTACATTTTTTTTGCTCTCTCGGAACATTTTTTGAGTCAGTCAGTCAGTCACCAGTCAGTTTCTTTTTTTATATGTATATTTAGATATATTTATTTTTGCTTTATCAAATGATAGATATTAAACAGTAACATTCAGTGAAAAAACATCGTTTATTATACAATTTAAAATTGTCAGCAGGAAATCCCTACATCACAATTCACAGAACAATATCTCGTTTTTATTCGAAAATTTTATCTTAGTTAAAATACCATCTCCAGAAAAACATCAACTCATTGAAAGCAAATCTCTTATGAAACCTTTTAGATAGATTGATTTCATATTACAGTTTATATTAAGCTTATACTCTATAGATAGCATTGTAGATACATCGTAGCATGGTTTATCGATTTAACGTGACCTGTTACACGGCTACACCGCAACATCTGCGCAGGAACATTATTGTTCTAGCTTTCAGATTCGTGACTAATTCTTATCTTCGCTACGTGCAATATTCTACCTTGTTTTTGCTTTGAACGCTAAGCAATAGCAAAACAACATTGAAGTAGTATTAATATCTATAAGGTAAATCAACAATTTAGTATGTCTCTTTGCCACTGTCAAGTCCCTGTATTTATTGCAGGAAAATATAGGTACTATAGGCTTAATATTTATACCAGTATTGAATAGTGGGCGCCACAGATTTAGTACTGAGAAACTCAATATCTGTCTTATGCAAGGATTTTGTAGGATTAAAGAAAAAATATTCAGTAATTTTCTTCCCATATTGATTTTTAAGATAAAATAATAGGCATTAGGACATTTGAGAATATTATCTCCTTGAGAATTAATATGCGCTGCAGAGAAACTCGTAGCCAAAGTGAAAGTTTTAGTGCAGGTGCTGAAAAATTTGCATGCGGAAATTTTTATCAAAAGACCAGCATAGATGCCACTGTTACTGGCCAGTTTTTTTTATTGTTTTATTATTGGTATCCCCAGACATCACTTGCCGCAACATATATCCGTGTTTACATGTTTATATAGGCGTAGACACATTATTATTATTTATGTGCACCCAATTAATAAAAGTTTTTTAAAAAATTTAGATACCCTTCTTTTTGGAGTAGTAATAATAATGACATTATAACAAAACAAAAATCTTTTAGTAGATTTTAACAGGAAAATTCTGAAATTCTTGTTACAACAATTTAGCCTATTTTGTCGAGATATCCTTTCAGCGCGTTTGGAGTGGTCCAAATATTTTGTCTTCTATAGTCTCAAAGGTGTTCGAAAATTGAGATCAATTGAAGTTAATTTAATTTAGCGTACATTTGTCTTTTGCTTCGTTTTAATTAGGCAACTTGCAGTATTTTCAGAAGAAGTTTTTGAATTACTAAAAAATATGTTTTCCATTACATCAGACGTACCAAACGTAAAAAAATAATCACGTAATCTTCTAGATAAGTTAGATAACAATGTGTGTAAAGTGACAAGTGATTACAATTTCAAGATCGCGCTAATTGCGCTCAGTCTTGAAAATTAAACCGGCCAAGTGCGAGTCGGATTCGCGCATGAAGGGTTCCGTACCATTATTTATAAAAACGAGGAAAAAAATCACGTTTGTTGTATGGGAGCCACCTTAAATATTTATTTTATGAGATACAGCCTGGTGACAGACGGACGGACGGACAGCGGAATCTTATTGGTAGGGTTCCGCTTTACCCTTTGGGTACGGAACCCTAAAAAGAACCAGTTTGTTTGAGACAAAATATTTGTAGTGTAATCTTTATAATACACAATCAAAAACAAAGATTTTGTAGAACAGTGAAATCTCGGAACGTTGATTATGAAAAAAATATACGGTTAGATACTTATAATTTGCTTTGATCCTCTAACAATTCTTGTACAAATATTTATGTCGATTCAATGAAATGTATTTTAAGGTAATATACAAAACGATAACATTTGACAGCAACTGATTTGTGCCAATAATAGAAAATATTGAATTTTAAGTAATTTTGTTTATTTTCAAAGATACCTACTGTCAATTTCATACATTTTAAATGTCTGTTTAGCACATTACTCGTTTCTTTGCCATACCATACACCCACGCCTATAATGTCGGGGTAGGCAGAACGTTATGTGGTCGTTTCTTTGAGTGAAGAAAGAAAATACCTTTAACCAACACTTTAATATGTTGATATTGAAAGTGAGATAAAAATGTTTCGAAACAAGGAAATAAGTAAAAGGATACTTTAGACACGAGTACAAACGGTGTGTCTGTATACCTACACAGCTCATCCTCACAAGTAACAAGCAAACCTACGTGCGAGAACAAAGGAAAAATATTGAGTAGAGGCTCACGTTGCAATGCTCCATGAAATTAGAAAACAATTTACACGCGCACTCTTTCATTTCAATACATGATTATGTAAATAATGTTTTGTTAAAAAAACTAGTAAATCTACTTAAATTAAAAAAATAAAATGGTTAAAATTAGGAGTCTTAAAGCGCTGTTCTTTAATATATTTTCCTCACTTTGCTTAATTTGGATTCTAGGGTTTCGTGGCAAAATAGTGACCAATTCTTTAGTTAGGGTCTCGTAAAACTATTTTTATTTAACAAAAGTACTGAAAAGTCATGAAAAAATAAAAAAATACAAGATAATGTTTATGTTTTGTCGTTTTAAAATATCCTTATGGTGATATTTAAAACTATAGCCACTCATTTGACAATACCCTAAACTATACAGGTGTTTTTGAAGGTAAGCACTTTAGCTTTCAGTTGAGAAGCGTATTTTTTCAGCGGCAAACGGTGTGTAGCGGCCACTTGAGCCCTCTCATCTGGTAGTTCACCCCCACACATATCATTCGGAGAGGCGGCAAACTGTTCCACGGCATCACATTTTTGAAATTCGAATGAACTATAAAACATTTCAAGTACAATTTTTTTTTCTCAACACGCCCAAAGAAATGCCCTCTATATACCTACAACCCCAAACTCGTTGAATACAACGATAATCTTAACCACTAATTGGAAAGGTCGTTCTGAGATTGTCCCCTGCTTATTTCCAAAAGATTTCCCTTTTCAGTGTCATTATCTTGTCAGCTTAAATATTTTTAGGAAAAGAGACACCGTCAGATAACTTTACGGGCAAATGTGCAACATCATCTTGACTAAAGAAAAAACCTTTTTTTTTATTATGGTGATAGATATCAAAAAAATTTATTCACTTAAATTTTTTCTCATCTATTTAAGCATATATATGAAACCTGTTTTAAAAATTCATGCCTACGAATCTACTTCATGCGGTTTAAATCAAAAATCGAGATCAGTGACGTTGATCATCAATGTTCGGAATTCATAAACGATGAAATGGTTGGTTCACATCGAGATTGAAATATAGAAATTCAAACGTGGGGTGAATTGACGCTGTGCAATAGTGCATTGCACAATGGCCCAATTGTGTGTGGCTTACGACCAGACTGCGTGCTCGCCACGAGGTGAAAAGATACACATTTCACGTATGTAGCCAGATGTAATCATTCAAGTTTAGATCCCGCTTGTAGATCCAAGCAATGAAATACAATTCTTATCTATAAAATGCTCTCGACTCTATTTATATTTTCTATTTATTCCCTTGGTACGTCGTTTGAAAAATACATTGAAAACGTACATATCCTTATCGGATATAAAATGCATTGTACAAAGTAAGGAAAATGTTTAACATTTTATTTATTTAAAGCAGTCGTGATTTTGAAACATACGAAACTATACAATTTAATAACAACAGTAGCGTCAGCACTAACTCATAGAAGCACGAACTCATTGATCTTTATGATAGTAAACCTCGCATATTTAAAAAGTTAGTCACAGATGTGATCAAATGAGCTGATTTTTTGTGCACCTTTTACTCCTTTTAAATTATTTTTATTTTCCTGTTTTTCCTTTTTATTGTTACTGAATTTAGTTAACGCACGTCCTCGACGATCATAAATAGTTTGCATGCAGTGTATGTACTTGTAAGGATTTCAGCTTAGATCTATATAAGTATTTCTGAAAGGTTATTTGTAATCTGTTGTATATACTTACCTCTATAAAAAATATAAAAAAATAATTAAAAATGTACTTGTGTGGTTAAATGGCGCTGTGTGAGTTGTCCAAGAATATTTATTAATTAAAAAAATGTAGGTACGCCGAAAAGAATTTAATAACCTATATTAACCTCACCTAAGCTAACTGAAGTGTCTGACTTTGTTTATCGGAAAATAATTTTGACTAAAAATTATGTTCTGGGCTCAGTGATGCGGTTCTCTCAAACATTTCATGAGAAACAAATAATTTTCCCATACCTAGTTTAATTTTTATTCTAACAAAACGTTATGAAAACAATTGTTCCGTTGTTTCATATTGAGATTCAAGTGGAATCGTTGAATCTAACTAGAAAAATAAAATCTCATATGCTAATAAAAGTGCGGTAGTGTTCATAATGTGAACTGAGACTCGGCCATAAATAAGCCGTAGATGCCTACGGTTTATAATAAAGATAAGAAATATGGTGTATTCGTGTTGCGCTTTTTTATTCACGTAGACTCGCATTGATTCAAATAAAATAAGATATTTTAATTGCACTTCAGTGAGGTTTAGCCAACAATGGCCAACATTGAACCTAAAAGCATACTCAATGAGATGAGACAAAATAAATCAGACTTTGAATTTCAAGAAAAACTAGAAAAAGGAACGAAATATTTTTATTATAAAAATATCTTGAAAATACAAAAAGTTCTTATGTATCTATTTTTTGTTTAAATCAAAAATCATTTTACTTTTCTTTCTAGCGTTTTTCATGTTTTTTCAATAAGCTTTGTAAAAGTTTGCCAAGCAAGGAATATTTTTTAAATACTTATTTTTTAAATGTGTCGAACGGGGAATGTGCCGAGTGGGGTATAAGCTGAATAACTTAACACCCTCCAAATGCGACTTAATACAATTAGTGTCGTTCTTTGACGTTAAAACTTGTTTAAAGTTAATTCAAGACGAAATTCCTGTAACTTCTACATGTTTATCTCGAAAAGACTATTAACGTCTTAATCTTATTCACTTGACAGCTGTTAATGGTGTGAAAGATAAGAGTGCAGATTATTGTATTATATGTTACGACAACATCCAGTCTTAACTTAATTAGTACGTGATATAAACGCGAAAGAAGGTATAAAATCATAAAATCTTATGATCCAACAAATCTTCACGTAAACATGTTCTGTTTCCATTTGAAATGCTTCTATCATAGATTACATTGGAGCTTTGTTCAATTTATTACAAAGGGTTTTTTTATTCCTTGCTATAAGTACAAGTTTCGTTCTAGAAAATAAATAATAAGTTTCGCATTTTTTTATTTTGCCTCTGCTGTGTAATTTCTAGTTTAATTATTTGAAAATTGCACTGTGGAATTTAACAGTACTGGCGTGAACCAAATACCATTCAACGATGTAGACTCATGGCTAGACTACGGAGGAGCCAGGCCGTTACGACAGAGGGTCAATTCATAAAACACTCGTAAGGGAACGTACATGCACTATTTCAAACTAACTAATTGTAAATAACAATGTATTACCAAAACTTATTGATATCGTAAAAAGTTTACTTCTTACTTCGTTTATGTGATCATAATACAAACAAAAAATTTTGTTTCCAGTGCTAAAGATTGGGTATACATTTTGTGAAGAAAGAATTTAAGAATTAAAAAAAAAAAATGTGATAAAAACAATGTTGATAAAATGTGATAAAAACAATGTCTTTTTTTCAGAATATTGCACCCACAGCAGAGTCATGATAAAATTTTAAACAAAAAAGAAAATAAGCATAATTCTATAAAAAACCTTATAAAATAATTATGCATGGCATGACATTTGAACTTCCATGCTGGACTGGAAGTGAAAGAAAAACTTAGAATGTGCCAGCTACCTACTCTTCCCAGGTACCTAGGCTATTCCGGAAATTGTTAACCACACTGTAAATGTTATCTGTTTTTCCCTGAAACTATTTTTAGGTCAATATAATAAAACCAACATAAAATTAAAATCAGATTTAAATCCTACAAAAGATTTTATTGTTTTAATAGCTTCATTTGTTGCCAAATAAGACTAACCTAAGTTTTCCCCCTCGGCGGAGGTGTGCCGAAGTGGTGGGGGGTAAAAATGTACCCAAAAAGGGATATTTTTGCGATTTTTCGGTTATATCTCGTAAAGGACTTACATTATCGAAAACTGTCCTTCATAAAAGTTGGAGGGCATTTAAGACTAGATCCATATTTTTGGACTACCCGTTTTTATGCTTTAGCTCATCAAAGTTGGATAAAGGGTTAAGCAGGATAAGCGAACAAGAGTGGCCCCCTAACGACGGATTTGGTCATTCTTTCAGGTGGTATACTGGCAGGTCCTAAGAACACTCTATGCTTAATATCAGTCCTCGATCTTCTTTTATTTTCGAGTTATTTAGGATAATGTCGAAAAATTAGGGTATCACTGAAAGTGTCATATTTTCTAAACTGTTCAAGTTAACCAAACAAAATCATGTTTAATAATAATAAAATAGCACTTACGCACACCTCCGCCGAGGGGGAAAACTTAGGATAGCCTTATTTGGCAACAAATGAAGCTATTAAAACAATAAAACCTTTTGTAGGAATTAAATGCGATTTGAATTCTAAGCCGACTGGGCTATTTGAATAGGCGCCTAATTTCAATCCTAATCTCCTTGTTGAAAATCATTGGCCACGGGTCATTCGTTTTTCAAGCATTTTTAAAAATTATCTGTCATGCTTCTTCTGTTTATAACAATGGACGTTCACGGGAAGGTATCCGTGGTCGAAAGAGCTTAAACGATGACCCCAGACCCGGTCAATCACCAACTGCAGTAACTCATGAAAACGTTATCCGAGTAGAGGGGCTAATCCAGGAAAATTGAAATATTACACGTAGAGAGATTCAGGCTGAACTCGGTTCCCAGGCAGTTTCCACCATCTTGCATGAGCACCTTAAAGTCAGGAAGGTTGTTTCGCAAAGGATACCTTATTCTCTCACCGATGAGCAAAAGTCCCGCCGCGTGTAGATTAGTGCAAATTTATGCTAGAAAAGCTCGAAGGAAGAAATTCGAAAAACGTTTCCTATATTTTTACATCTGACCAATCTTGGATCTACAAATCCTCTCACAAAGCAGCAGTCCACGCAATGGGTGTTTGAAGAAGACGAGTTGCCTACAAAATGTGTTCGCGGCCGGAGCTTAATTAAAAAATTATAATGGCTTTTTTCGACGCAGTGGACCAGTTGCTGTTATTCCGCTAGAAGATCATAGAACAGTTTAGTGAATGGTATTGCGAAGTTTGTCTGCCACAAGCTTTTGAGGAGTTGAATAATGAGCGCCCAAGTACCGGCGTCCGTGGCATTCTTTTTCACCAAGATAATGCGCCCACTCACAAAGCTGCTAGGAACCGTGGACTATTTGACAACTTCAGGGGTACAAGTATTACCACATCCTCCCTACAATCCCGACCTAGCTCCGTGTGATTTTTTTAATTTCCTACGGTAAAAAATGCTTCGTGGGCGAAGATTCAAAACAGCAGACGAAGCCGTTAAAGAATTCTGACAACTAGTTTTCGACCTTCCGCAAGATGCGTTTTTCAAGTGTTTTGAAAGCTGGTTTAGCCGAATGCCTTGTGCATTCGGCTATAGGGGCGGAAGGGTAATATTTAAAAAAAAAATATATATTTTTTTTTATTATTATGATGTTTGAACAAGTCATCTATCTACTAAATTTATTACTGTTAAAATTAACAATGAACATGTTAGTATTTCACAAAGTTTTTACTACTCCGCCTGGAAATAATTAAAATTACTAGCGTTAACTAACAATTTTATCCGTTGGCAGCAGAACAATGGAAGAAAGAAATTCCAATCTTGGATAAAATGACTCAACACAGGTAATCAAATCAATCTGTTTCCGTACGATTGCTTCAAAAACGCAACCTCTAAGCGCCAATGGCGAGCGAGATGCCGTTCGCTCGTAAATAATAACTTCATGCATAAACAATGAAAGCCTTACCCTGGCTCCTTTGCCACCGACGACACCCATTCATAATTTCCCCAGAAATACGGCACCCAACAAAAGTTATACCAGCTTTTTATTTTCATTCACAAATTTTGTTTTCTATTTGTATTACAATAAAAGACTTGTCACGTTTACAGATTCGACACATAACTCGATCCCTGAATTTGTTGTGTGGATAGATTTATGAATAGGTGTTGCATTTTATGTGAGAACAATAGGTATAGGTTAAATAGATGTGTATGTACCGCTCACAAATCATTAAAAAAATTACCAAACTTACCAAAATACTGATAAATCATGCTAAATTGCAAAAAAGTAGATCTATACTAATATTATAAAGAGGAAAGATTTGATTGTTTGTTTGTTCGTATTGAATAGGCTCTGAAACTACTGGACTGATTTGTAAAATTCTTTCACCATTGAAATTCTGCATTATCCGTGATAGACATAGGATACATAATTTTCTCGAATTCCCACGTGAACGAAGTCCCGGGCGAAATGCTAGTTTATTTATAAATGTAATTGCAAAAAATTACAAGTTTTATTTTAAAATGTGTATTGTATAAATTGGTTGAATTGATTTTTAAGTTACATTAATTAATATACCAAACCAGTTATCTATACATATTATAAAGAGGAAAGATTTGATTGTTTGTTTGTTTGTCTTGAATAGTCTCCGAAACTACTGGACCGATTTGAAAAATTATTTCACCATTAGAATTCTACATTATCCGTGATTTTCCCAAATTCCCACGGGAACGAAGTCCCGAGCGGAAAGCTAGTAATTGTAATATATAGCATTATAATTAATAATTCTAAACGCATTATAATTATATATATTAGAATTATAATTATTTCTTTCACTAAACGCATTTTATTATAAATTCGCAAAGACAAAATATAATTCTTGTGGTTTTCTCTAAAAACTCTTAACATTTATCTTATTAGTTAGACTCATACTGTCTTGAGGATATGGAAGTTTAAAAAAAATTTGGTTCCGTCTTTTTTTAAAATTTTAGATGATGTTAACCGTTTTAGACAAATTAAATCCCAACGTTTCCATCCTGATAGGAGATGGTTGTGACATGGTCGATTTTGTGAATGACATCTGTTTCAGCTACACCACAGTTTCCTTTTTTAGTGCCGCACCCAAAGGGTAAAAAACGGGACCCGATTACTAAGACTCCGCTGTCCGCCCGTCCATCCGACTGTCTGTCCGTCTGTCACCAGGCTGTATCTCATGAACCGTGATAGTAATACAGTTGAAATGTTCATAAATGATGTATTTCTGTTGCCGCTATATTAACAAAAACTAAAAAACAGAATATAATAAATATTTAAGGGGGCTTCCATACAAAAAAACGTGTTTTTTTTTGCTTGTTTTTCTAGAAAATGGTCACCAGGCTGTACTTCATGAACCGTGATAGTTATAGACAGTTGAAATTTTCACAGATGATGTATTTCTGTTGCCGTATACCGGCAAATACTATAAAAAAAATATTTAGGGGGCTCCCATACAACAAACTTTTCTGCCGTTTTTATAGATAATGGTACGGAACCCTTCGTGCGCGAGTCCAACTCGCATTTGTTCTTTTTTTATTAATTTAATTTCCCAACCTCGTAACAATCTTTACCACCACTTAGTTCACCAAACAAACTGAATACTTTATGACATTGAAAGGATCAATATGTCCTTGTACACATGTGAAGTACGAATAACAAATGGAGGTTTCGGGCTGATTGAGATCTAATTTATTGGCTCACATTCTGAGTACAGCCGCATTCTAAATCACAATAATGGCATACGGGCGCCTCGTCGTTGTAGGCCGAACCTACAGATTAGGTACGTGTATTGTTAACGTTGTCTCGACAAATATTACCTTACTGAAATTAAGATGATCACTACCGAAGTGTCTATACGCTCACATGACTTTGATCTTAATTGGTGGCCCGCATAACCATACCTACATAGCAAATATATCAACTAAAGTTATTCATATTAGACGATTAGTTACAGGACGTGGTAAATATTAATAATCGTTATGGTTTTCACTTCAGTATAACCGGGTAAAATTAAGTTCAACTGTATGTACGGAGAAAAAAGGTTATCTATTAGAATAAATACCATCAAATCTGAGGCCCGTATTACAGAAAGAGACCAGACGACTGCTACTTAAGTGTCGATCAGAGTCTGAGTCGCTTTCTGTTATATGGACGTTAGTTCTTACAAGTTTCGATGTTTTGTGAACTGCAACCATAGCACGATTATTTTACCTGGGGTTACTTACTGCTGGAAGAAATCACAAGGCAAGTATAACATTTAGAGTTATACTTGCCTTTTGTTTGGTATTTATTTTGTAATTTGATGTTTACTTTGTCACCCCCCCCCCCCCTCGCCGTGAAGTTTGTCCCCGTTAAGGCGACTACAGCACCTAAATAACGATTTTATGATGCGTAGATAAGCATGACGCACTGCATTAAATTGAAGAAAAAACATACTACAGTAATAATCAGGACATAAACCAGATAAGTAGTTTGCTGAAAACATGATTCAGCACTTTTGGTTCGATAGAAAAAGCTCACAAAGTCGCCTCTGAATACCCAATATTGTGTATCTTTGAAACTGTAAAAACGACAGTAAAATGGACACAGGAACTTGAATTTGCTATCAGAATGTTCGTGATTGAACACTCTCGATAAGTAGTTAAGAGACGGAGATGGCGACATTCCTATGTGTGCTGCCTTTATCGGGTGCTGTAGTCGCCTTAACAGTTTTTTTATCTTTTTTGCGAAAACTATAATATACAAAAAAGTGCCAAGAGCAAAAATGATCCCAATTAAATTGTAAACGAAATATGTCTTATATGTTATTAATTATTATGATAGCTCTGACGGTTTTCAAGCTGTAGCTAGTTAAAAAATGATAATAACATTTGTCATCAGTTTAACAACAGTATAGTCATTAATACAAAGATTTCAGTAAAATGAAAGCTATTGAAGGTGTAAGTATGGAATTTTGCTTAGATGATCTTCAGATATTGTGGGAGCTTACCTAAAAGAGATTACACGGAGTTACTATGGGAACGAATTGTAGGGCGTCCGCTAGTTGATATGTACGTTTGGTGTTTCAGTCGCAGCCCCTCTATCTTTCAAACTATTGTAGACAGCATGTCCAAATTTTCAGGGTTGAGGGGAAGGGGGGGGGGGAGTTGTGCGTTTTGAACATCACACCCAAAGGTATCATGCCACATAAGTGTTTTAAAACTTAATTAATTTGTTTGTTTTTCCCATTCATTGATTACATAGAATTACGAAAGTACATCAGACTTTACTACGTTAGTACTATTATTTATTCTGTGACTTTACATCAAACAAGATAATTGAAGGTGCTATTCAGATATTGAATTATCTCGATTCTAAAAGTGACGGTTTTAAGAAGTGCCACAGCCTTGCCACAGCCAACTCTGGTGTTCTGTTCCAACATCAATCGCCTTCATCGAATCGAGATCGACTTTACACGACGTACCCTGCAAAATGCTAGATTGTGGTCAAGAGCGAACCCTTCATTAATATAAAAAAAAAATCTTTTCAAACTATTGCCGAAGACTGAGGCTGAAAGAATACGGTAAATAATTGAACTATTCATCGAACAATTTTTATAACACATTTGCTCGTAAAGGGTCTCTTATTTCACAAATTTCAATATCGTATTGTATCTCATTACGCATTGGTGCGTTATTATAATGTAAAAAGCCCGAGTTTTTTTTTAATAAAGTAAAACGCACGGTTCATCAAGATGCTCCGTCTAAAAAACCGGCCAAGAGCGTGTCGGGCCACGTGCATTGTAGGGTTCCGTAGCAGCATGGTTCAAATATGCAGCCGGCTTCTTAATTCTACGAGCATATTGTCATAGTCGATGTTATTAAAATCTCCAAATATAGTATCAAAAACAAATGTATTAAAGAGTTCTTAGTTTTTGAAATAACTGTATTTCTGGCCTAAATACAACATAATGGAAGTATTTAAACAGAATGGAAGCGAATTTTTTTTTTTTTTGGGACAATATTATTGTAAGGAATAATATAATAATATCGAGCTGCTGGTAGCAAGTCGCGAGCCGGTCGTGTAAGATTTTGATGTCATTTTTGTAATTAGCACCCCCAAAAACCTATTAAACGGCTCACTTTTACCCTGGAATCTTGTATGGCAGACATAAAATCCATCACCCTTTCACGTGTATGGGAAACACCCTAAAAAGTATTTTTTTACCATTTTATTTTTAGATCTGTCAGCGCAATCAATATGTATGACCGCCAAATTTAAGCTCTGTATAACCAAGGCTCTAATATTAGTTAATATATTCTTATTAATCCCAGCAACGTTTGGCACTTGGTCGACTATTACTCGCAAGCTTGAAGGGCCAACTTATGTGTGATAGTTTTATTTTTAATTTCAGTGTATATTCTATATTTTTAGAAACAATTGTTTTGCTGGTAGAGTAGGAAGACACTTGTGTCTGAAAAAAATTTTCATTTTAAAAATTTATGTTTCGCAAACGGAGTGCTGAATCGAAAAAACGTTCTTAATAAACCCCTTTTGTCTTTTAAAAAGCTGTCCTATGATACCCCATTTGATGATATTTGCGAGAAAAAAAAAATTCTTCACCCTTTCACATCTATGGGAGACACCCAAAAAATTTTTTTTCTAACATTTTATTCTACAGTTCTGTCGGCGTAATTTATATGTATGATCATGCCAAATTTCAGCTCCGTAGTACCAAGGGTTTCTTAGTAAGCCCGCGGACAGATGGACAGATGGACATAAATCCTAAAACGATCGGTTCTTTTTTAAATGTTTGCAAAGAGTTTTTATGTCAGAAAACTGGTCAACATTTTATGAATAAAATTAACTTTGGGAGATAAAATTAATAAATAAAAATTGAATTCTTTAATTTATTAAATTTTGACAATAAATTACAATCATCTGCAACAAAAACACAAATACAGGGGTTTATCACTTTCAACCTCTCGGTGGTAAATCAGTCCATGAAACTGAATAACTTTCCCAAGGAACAAAGGTCGGAATACGATTTTTTTTTTAAGTTCCCATACAAACTGCGTCAGCTGATAGCGCATTTTGTATGGGAAGTCAAATTTTTTTTATACTTCGTCCTTTGTTCCTTGGGAAAGTTGTTCAGTTTCATGGACTGATTTACCACCCGAGAGGTTGAAAGTGATTTACCTAAAGCCCTGTATATTAATTTACTTTATTAGTAATACTGGCTGTTTTTTGTGCTTTTGACTAAAAAAAAGCGCTGATGCGCGCGCATCGCTAATTAGTGAACAAGTAAAAATTATTCCGCGCGCTTTTCCTTTTCGCTGTATTGTTTTGCTTTAACAAGTGAAAGACTTATTCGTTTAAGAAAGAGAATTTTATTTATTTCCTCGCAAATATGTTATAAAACGTCGTACGACATACGTGCGCTTTGATAATTACAGCCTCTGCTTTCTTGTAGCGATATCGCCTCTGCTGTAATTTTCAACTTACCGCACTTATATCATTATGTACTATTATCGAATGGCAGCTATCAAAAAGAACTGTATTTGATTTCGATATGTAACCGAAGTGTCTCGGGCTTTTGAAGAAGATGGTATCTTCTTCAATTGCCCAGAGACAGTTTCAAAGATATAATTTGGAGAGCACACAACAAAGCAAAACGAGAAGTAATTAAAATGGCTCACTTCAGTATTTATTAAATTTGTTTATAAGAATTTAGGTAGGTACTTTCATAGAACAAAACCATTCAGGACCATCAAGTTGAATTATAATTGAGTTTTTTGAAAGTTGGGTTCCCATTAAGGTAAATCCCAATATGTTCAGTTTTTTAAAGTTAGACTCGTAGAATTTATATGGATAGTATTTAAACGTGATAATGAAATTGCTCAGATAAACGCATTAAAAGCTGTTTTTCCAGGTGTGAAAGTGACAGAATGTTGCCAACATATATAAGAAGGCAATTCGGAAAAGGTTAAGGAATTAGATTTAGAACAAAAAAAACAAGGCTTCCGAATAAAAAACCGAAATGAGTACAGCAAGATTATTTTTATTTTGTATCCTTGCTCTTATCGATATTTATCGATTAGGTTTATAAACACTACCGGCTTATAAATTGTGATAGTTATTTATTTATTTGGCAATCCCGTAGAATATGCTATGAAATGTTCAATGAAGCTCGTATAATGCTCGTGTTCTATTTGTGTGAATGACGTCTAGTGTTATGAGAGTGTCTCACGTTACAGCCAGGGGAACAGTAAAAATAAAAGATCAGGTGCGTACCTGCTCAACACGAGATGGAGTGCGTTCCTCCACTTATAACTCGCTCCATTATTTAAGATCCCAAGCGGTATTACGCGAAAAGGATTCCTATTTTCATGCGATATAATAATATGTCGTTAAGGATATTATCTCTTAAGAGTGCTACGGTAAAATATATGACGTCGTTACGGAGTGCGAGGTGAAAACTTGTTCTTGTTTTTATTTTCTCATTTGAGGTGTGTTATTTTCTCTGTGTACAACTAAAGATGTATTTTTTAAAGAAATTTTTGCAAGTTTTCAAAACTCTCAAACATATTAATTAATATTCTGTAGAGTAATGTAATACGGCATTTATTAAGATCGTTCTCTTTTTAAACTTACTACATTGAAAAATCAACATCGTTATTATCCGGGCTTATGCTTTGTTCGGCTGTCAATCTGCCATGACGTCGATAAGCCAAACAAAAAAGAGATTTCAGTTGCTTCCACAATCGGATATACCACTCCGATGAAAATTGTTGTGAGCGGATCCTCTATTTACACAAAACAAGCTGACAACTTAAACGAGGGAAAAAACCGACACGTCGGTGACATGGTCAGAAGTCATAGTTCACTTGGTTTCGCTTTTTCAAAAACAGAAAGCCTAAAGTAATATTCGGCAATATTTCGCCTTCGACAAAATACTTCTTAATTTTCTTCATAGAAAGTTAATTATTTCAAATAACGGCTTCATGCCTCACATAATACCACTCTGCATCTTACGGCAGATGTGTAAATGATGACTTGTGGTTTGAACAATGGATGTAAATTAGTATCTATCATGCATGATTAATAAAATACCTGTTATTTATCAATGATTGCAACAGAAATCAACATCAAGATTTTATTTTTACCTCTACCGGGGAAAAAAAAGGCTGTGCCACGTTACTGAAGACCTAAGAAAAAAGCGACGTTATTCTTTTTCCTTAATATCATATAGAAAATCTCCGTTAAAAATGAAGTGGAAAAGCATATTCCTGGTTTCTAATTACTCCGACGATGTAACGACGTTCATGCATAAAGATGATTTAAAATATGGATTGTTTGATCATTGCAAAAAAAAAAACTTTGTTGGGTTGCATGAAAAGTAACAACTACGAGACCGCATTTTACACACGAAACCAGGGAATAAAATATTTTTCCAAATGCCAGGTCCCTTGTTGAGAGTGCTGACCGGTAAAAACCAAACGTTATTTGAAAATATCGAAGGATTTAACAAGGGTTACATAACTATTAGATGGAGCTGTCTCTCGTGTGTTACTGGATATTGTAATAACCGTAACATCTAGAAATAACGGGTATAACATCCCAAAAGATCTTGTTAATACAATCTTGCACAATTTGTGTTGGCAAAAAAGATTCTTTTTGATGCAGAGGCTATAAAAGTTAATCACATAAGGTAAGCATGTAGATTTAAGAAAAAACCGAAACTGGTTTAACTCTGACGAAAATTTTTTTTGTTCTCTTGTTGCGTTGCATTGACAAAACATAAGTTTTCCAAAAGTCGTCGTCCACTTTCCACTTTAATAAACTTAAGAATTTAGCTTTATGATAAAAAAAAAACAATTTATTTTGATATTTTGATAACTTATTTTGATATTTATTATTATTTATTTTACAATTAAAATTATTTAAAGCGGTGATAGGTGGTAGCCCAGTTTAGAGCCAGACTTGGAGACGGAAGTCTGAAGATTGCGAGTTTAAGTCCCAGTGTGGGCCTGTACCACTAAATTAGTTGTTGCGGATTTTTGTATGGATTTTTCATAAATTACTACAGTGGTGGAGGAAAACATCGTGATAAAACCCACACTTTTATGAAAATTCGTTTTGAAAAGCATGAAAAACTACAGCGAGGCCCGTGCTCCTCGATGGGGATGTCAATGGGCTGATTTTAATGAAAAGTAAGAAATAATTGTCAAGGTTATTTAGAAGGTTTCAAAAAGAAATGTTGTTAATCAATTCACGATAAAGCTCTTATAAAGCGCGTGACTAATTTTATTGCAAAACATTCATAATATTTTCAGAGATGGATAATCAATGTGGCTCAAATGTCAAAGCAAGGAGTGCACCTTTATGATCAAAGACATAGAGTATAAAGACAATAATCCGAGGTGAGAAATTACAAGAGATACATGAAGAAGCCATTGGAAGCACGCGAATACAATAACGTGACATGTCGATGGCGTGCCTGTCGCACTTGGCGGTGTAATAACGCACTCGGTCGTCGTTAAGGTAATGTTCGGCGGCGCCTGCTAAGCGTGACAGCCCTGTTGGACTTATTCGACTAATTTATTATTATTATTACGAATATCTGAACCGGATTGCCACTGTTTCAACTACATATCAAAACCACATTTCAAATGGTAAAATCTCACTCCAGAGCATTAAGATACCTAATAATAAAAACATAAAAAAGACTCAATGACGTTATAATAAAATCCATTATTAATAAATAATAATTTAAAAAAAAAAACACTATATCAGAGTGACTATATCAGACTATTTTCTCCGTCGCATGATGGTCAGGGAAGGTTACCTATGATCTTTATGGAGAAAATTTCAAATGCCATTCTCTGCAATGGAATCTGCCATTCTTTGCAATGGAAACTTTCATTGGCGCCCTTTGGTTTTTTATTTATGTACTCTTTTGGTATTTTGTTATAAATAAGAGGTGGTTTAAAAATACTGTCAAAAAAGTTTTTTTTTTAAATTTAACTATAACAATGCAAGTCACTTGAAGTATTAGGGGCAAACACAAATCATTTTGTTTGAAATGCTAAAATCGCACGCAGGCTAGGCTACCTACCGATCGAAAAACGAGTTTTCATAATCACCTAAGACCCCTGTCAAATTCTCCGAATTGGTACTAGCATGTGGTCAGCATGTATGTTTATATAAGTTATTGCCTCCGTAAGGACTACTGCGGTCATAATAATTTAGGCACAACTTTATTATGATTTATGTTTGTCATTTATTGTATACACTCTCCTATTATTCTATTTATAAAATTGCGATTGTCCTAATAATACTAAATATTTATGTACGTTAAATTAAAAGACATCCTTTTATTTTAAATAAAAGTATGTTAGCGGATTTAAGCAGAATAAAACCATCGCGCTCTTAGGGACACGGCATGAATCTCTTCTCTGCTCAATAAGTCAGTCTCGTCAAGAGCGCGTATTAGGAGCGAGGGAAGGAAAATAAGTTGTTATTTAAATAAATATCTGCCAGTACAATTTCGGCTGGAACAATTTGAGCTAATTTATATGTAGGGTGATTTCATTTCGAATTTCGTTATGGTTTTTGTCATGGATACCTTTTTTCACCGAAACTTTTTACAATACATTTAATGGTCCTAATCCTACTAACAAAAGGTAAATATGGATGAACGGATGTTTCATCTTCACGCTAAAATTTCTAAAAGGATTTCGAAATAACTTTGCAGTAAAATAGTTTAGACATCAAAATAACATACAAGCTACATCTTTTACCACACTCCCACGGGAACGAAATCCAGGGCAGAAAGCTAGTAAAATTATTAATTATGTTACGACTCAGTTCAACTAAATTTCAGTTATTGCGCTGAGTTGCTTCGAGAAAAGGGTGTAAGGCCATGTTATTTTTGATTCTTGATCTTAGTCCCATCGTATCATAACTACAGGATTGGCAGTCGCAGTGACATTAGACGTGAACATTATGTTGCTTAAGTGGATATGTTATAGTCAACCCTCTAAGCTACGGCGTTCCTGGGTTTGACTAGTCAATTCTCAGATCTGACTTGAAGTCTTGGTCAAAACTCAAATAAAAGAAGTTTTTTGGCCTTTGACTAAAGAAATTTCGCCAAACCTATGAGAGACTAATTGGGTCAATTAAACGTCGAAATTTAATGTCATGAATTCGTGGTTTGACCAGTCAAACTTCAAATAGGTGTTAGAATGTCTTAGGGTGTAAAAAAACTTCATTTTTAATATCAATGTCTATTGTTTTCATATTTCCACGATTAAAATTTAAAAAAGTATAGTAAAACATTTTTATTTTATTTTAATGTTTTTGTTTTAAATTGTCTTATTTAAAATAAAAATTAGTTTTTATTTTGACATGGTGAGGCATTATGACATTTCAAATTGCGTAATACGTTAGATCTTTTACATTTACATAATTTTGAAAAGCATTTTTTGTTGTAAGTGGCTTTTATAAAGCCATTTCATAAAGCCATACATTTTTATATATTTTGGGCCTCCAAAATAATCTTTTGCACTGATTTCTCTAAGAGATAGCTGAACATCGGGCACATTTTTGAAATCAAGAAAATACTCTTTGCATTATTTTGTTTGATTTCTAGAAAAAAAGTGTGTTTATTGTTACGTGTTTCATCCCTACTCTGTATAAACCATCAACTGTTTTATCTTGTATGATACCTAAAACATTTTGATCATCTCCTTTGGCTTTTACGAAGCCAGGAATCATTATGGTTACAGTTTTTCCAATTGCGATTTGAGGAGATTTTTAGACAAGTACAGGATTACTTTACTTTCGACGTTTGACTGAGTTAGGAATTTCTAGGTTTGACTAAAAAACTTTAGTCAAAGGCCGAAATTCGAATTTATTTCGGGGTTTGCCCGAAGGCTTCGGTTAAACCTAGGAGAAACCAGTAATTCAGCGAAGAGACGGCATATCAACCTTTAGATAGATAGATAGAAATTCTTGATTGCGATAAAAGTACAACACCTTTGATCTTTGACTGTAACAGATACACAAATTCATTCGAACATGACAACGTGGGTACCTTGTTCAAGTTCAGTGATTTACTACGCGTACCGCACTGTTTAAAGTTACTAAGCAGGGGTAGGTGTCTTAACCTTCGTGGCTTCAGTAATGCACACTACCATACTTATGTCCAAATGAATTGTTGTCAATCATAGTATTGAAACGTACTGCTGCACAATGTGTCTTCATAATCGGCGATCGCAGATAATCGGTTTCCATTCAGTGCCTTATAGATAAAGTATTGATTACATCATTTACTTGCATAGGCTCGATCGCCCCCGCTATATAGGTGTGTGTGCTGGCGCCGTCGTTGATCCGCTAGGAGGCGTTCATTTTTTAAGATCCCGGCACCGTTTCACTCGATCAAATGGTTTTTTATGGATATCTCTGGATTTTTCTAGAGAAGCCCTTTTCAAAATAATTTCTATATTTTGTTTCGGCTTTTATGCGAGTATAGGTCGACATAGTATTACATACCTATTTATATCAATTTTTAATTTAACACTAAATGTTTATAAATAATAATTTCGCACTAATATCTTTTAATACATATACGCTTGATTTTGACAAAAGCTAACGATTGAAATACTAACTAACGGCGGCGTTCAGTCATTTAGAATCCGAAACTTACCTCAACAATTTGTACCTTTTCCGACTCAAATTTTATATTAATTTAAAAAATTATTGGATGCAGCGAAATGACATCAAAATGGATGTGCAATGAATCACAGCACTCACTCAACATAAAGAATTTTGTGATCCTTTGGATGATTCCAACTCTGTTCTTGCAAATAAATGTGTTTATTTATTTATAACAATTGATTTAATACAATTTCGGATGTAGATGATACGGTAAAATCAAAAAATGGGTGGAATGGCGCGTGCCGTCTCAATGAATATTTCGCCGCAAACTAAACAATAAAAAATTGACTCAAACATATCGCCATAGAGACAAATTAATGCACTTGTGATTCATTTATTTTTTAAAAGGTTAAGTAAAAGTTGTATTTCTTTAAAAAGGATGTACTTATAGGATGTACTTCGGAGAGTGTGCTCAGAGGCTACATGAGCTCATTCCGCCTGCCCCTTTTTTCCATCGGACGTCCAGACGCACTGTGGGGTATCACCCTTATCTTGTCGAGATCCCTCGGATACGTACTGAGCCTTATTCTTCATATTTTTTATTGCGCACTGCCAGCGAGTGGAATTCCCTGCCGGCGTCTGTATTTCCGAGTTCATACAACCCAAATATCTTTAAAGTACGAGTGAATAGGCTTCTTCTGGGTGAGCTCGCTACATCCTCGACCACATCTTTGCGCTAAGCTAGATTGTGGTCAAGAGCGAACCCATTTTTTATAAAAAAGAAAAAAAAGAATCATGAAATCCGCATTTGTATTAGCGGATGTCAAAAATTCTGTATCCGTAATATCCCTGCCAGACCGAGATTATGAACGTCTAAGGGATTCATGTTGACTCGCATAAAATTGGGAATCTTACATTTGGTTGGCCTAAGCACCTTTTCGCATTATAATATTTTTAACTTTTACGGCACAAGATTGTCACTAATTTAGTTTGGCCACAATAGATTAAACTAGCTTTCCGCCCGCGGCTCTGCCCGCGGCTCCGCCCGCGTGAGCTACAGGTTATGTCGTGCCCAACCGTGAGAGTAAATGTAGCCTGTGTCATTTCCCAGGCTCTAACCTATCTCTGTACCAAATTTCATTAAAATCGGTTCAGTAGTTTAGGAGTGAAAGACGGACAGACAAAGTTACTTTCTCATTTATAATATTAGTAAGGATAATACGAGTATTTCTTTCTTATAAATGTGAAAGTTTTTGAAAACGTTTGGTTGTTTGTTACTCAATCACGAAAAAAGCAGATTTTGAATATATGCAGTAATATACACATCGACACGGTCTACAATTGCTCGATTTTTCATAAGTACAAAAGAGGCCTGTTTGAGAACGAAAACGAAAATGCACTTTTTGCCTGCAATTTTTTTTTTTTCGTCACATTTTCACAAATTTCAAGTAAAACAAAATTGATTGACTAGAATTGAAAATTCAGGTTTAGAACTTGCTCGTCTGAAAATTATAGCCCTCCATGTATCTCAAGTATGCTATTAGAGCTTCCTCTTTTGTATGAAAAATCGTCCAATATCCCTAGACTGTGTTGATGTGTGTATACATAGTTTTTCTGAATTCCCTCTGGAACGTATTCCCGGGCGGAAAGCTATTGTTTTATAAATAATCCTTTATTAGTGCTTGCCTACGTCATAAAAGACTCCTTTTTGCCAAATTTCATCTTTCTAGGTCTAAGGGTTTGGGCTGGGCGTTGTTGAGTCAATTAGTCAGGACCACCAATTTTATATATAAGATATAATATGTTCAGGCTTTTATTATGCACTTATAGTTTATCTAGTATATTTTACTTTTGTTCATATCTATAAATTGGCTGTCTTCTGACAACGAATGAATTAGTTGGAAGTGATGAGATAAATTCGCCTTTAATACTGTGTCTCTTGATCAATTGTATTATTTTTATGTGTATATAATACAGAACATTTCCAGCTCTTAAAAACAGGGTTTATAAATTTATTGAAAAATTGTGGATGCCACAAAACAAATAGTGGAAAAACAAATTATAACAGCTGTACAAATAAATATAATTTGACTTGATTTGATTATGCACAGGACATTTTCAAATCATTCTAAAAGTTAAAGAAACTATATATGATATGCCCAAAAAGTATCATATTTTTTGAGAAACAGTATTTTTTTAATATAACTTAGATACCATAACTTAGATAATGTTCGGTGAGTAGCTGGTGTCCAAAGCGCTATGAAAATTCATTTATTTTAATATGCTCTGAATTGTTGTCGTGATCCCTTCTCTTCGTTTACAACAGCTAATTACAAACAAAGTAACTCAAGAAATACTTCACCATCATTTATCACTCTTAGAAATATTAAGCAGTCTAATATTTTACACAAAAAATATGTTTAAACGAGACTTCCTATATATGGAATTTACAAAACTTAAAGCAATTTTTTATATTCTAGAAACAAGTATAAAAATGTGGTTTTAATTTCTTATTTCAAGTTACGCCTAGGTGTTTAGTATTGAAGTACTAAATACACCTACAGGTTATGCTCAAATGCAAATAATTTGTGGTAATCTGCTATAGGCTAAGCGAAATAACTACTTGAAATCAACAGTGTTATAAATCTTACATATAAAATTGGAGGTCCTGATTCACTGACTTCATCAACGCCTAGTCCAAACCCTTAGATGTAATCTGCTATAGGCTAAGCGACATAAGAATCAACAGTGTTATAAATCTTACATATAAAATTGGAGGTCCTGATTCACTGACTTCATCAACGCCCAGCCCAAACCCAAAGCTGAAATTTAGCAAAATGGTGTCTTCTATGACGTATGCAACCACTAAGAAAGGGTTTTTGGAAATTCAACCCCTAAGGGGGTGAAATAGGGGTTCAAAGTTTGTATGGAGAATAAACTCGAAACTTCGTCAAGATATAGGTACCTTGAAGCAAATAAACGGACACGTGTTTCGCGATTTTTCGAAAATCTTCCCCTAAAGGGTCAAGAATGAAATTGTCACTAAAAGAGTTCTTTGCGCGAGCGAGGCCGCGGGAAAAAGCTATATTACATACATTCAAGGTAAATCTGCCTGTACAAAAAAGTGTTTGCTGTTTATTGATAGCTAACTAAGATTTCCGAGAAAAGTTCGTATTTATAACCGGACGAATGAAAAATGCGGCTTTTGAGAACTGATATTCCAAAGAATTAGGTAGACTCGTATTCAAATAGTACATTATGCTACAAGCATTGGATATTACATTCTCGGCTCCATTGAGCCCTCGCCGAACCTCTAATGTAATATTCAATGCGCACGCGTGTCATACGACGTTTTTCAACACATTTGCGAGGAAAGAAAGAAATAAAAACTTTCCTTTGATATTGACGGCAACAAGCTATCACTTGCATGTTGCGCCTCGGAAAGTATTTCTGGCGGTGTACCCACGTAGGTTTCCTGTTCTGCACTTGAAGAAGACATTTTTTGTGTTGTATTTCTGACAGTGACAACAATCTGATAAATACAAATGCCGTTTGTGAATACCAAGTGAAAACATTTGGAAAGAGGCGCGATTATTTTTTCTTTTTTCGCTCGCAAAATGAGATGCACATTGACAAGTATGCCATACAGCCAAATAATAAAAAAATACTTAACTATATATTTTCACGTTTTAGCATAAATAAATGATAATGTTCTGTTAAATTTAAATGATTTAGTGGGATTATATTTTTATTTCCAAATAGTTTAATATTTACACTTAATTTTAAATATAAAATAAGATCTGATCTCTTTGCTCTGATCTCTTCGATCTCTTTGCTGAAATTTAGAAAAAAAACATACTATAGTGCTTTATTTTTATTACTCACGGGCTGGGTAATACATATCATTATGAACCTTAAAACAATGACATATGACCCACTTTATGAGCAAATGTGTTGAACCTCTCATTAAATCTCTGATTTTTGGGAAAATGAAGAAATCGTACGGTGCTAGGTCTGGACTGTGTGCGGGATGGGTCACGAGCTCTATGTTTTCAGAAGCCAAAAATGTCTTTGTTTTGTTTGCGCTGTGCGCCGAAGCATTGTCATGGTGCAACAAGATGCGACTTCTAGGTCGTTTTTCCCTTACTTTTTCTAAGACATTGGGCAAACAAATAGTGGTATACCACTCAGCATTAATTTTTTGTTGCTCAAGTGGGGTCGTGCAGACAGGACCCGTCTTGGAGAAAAAAAAAGCAATCATTTGTTGGCCCACGCTTCTCGCCTGCCTCAATTTTGTTGGTTTTCTGTCACCTTCAAACACCCACACAGAAGATTGTTGCTTTCTTTCTGGAATATAACAATATATCCATGTTTCATCTCCTGTCACAATATCATACACAGCATTAGAATTTCCGTGATTGTATTTTAATAGCATTTCTTTACACCAATCTACTCGATACCGTTTTTGTTCTGGAGTGACTTCGTGAGGAATCCACCGATAACAAAGCTTCCTAACTTTAAAATGTTCATTTAAAATTTTCTGAATTTGGCTCATACCAATCCCCAAATCTCCTCGAATCTCCTCATAAGTGATACGCCGATTTTCTTCAATAAGTCGTCTGACGGTAGCCACATTTTCCTCCGTGATCGCAGTTGAGGGTCGACCTTCAAGAATTTCATCATAGAGAGAAATTATATGGGTGTCCTATTTATGTTTTTTTTGGTTGTAGATTACAAAAGTGGCATCGATTTTTTAATTTAAGAGGCTTAACATGAAAATCCCTGAAACGTTGTCTGAAGAAATAGGATTCGATTTTTTTACTCAAAACCTCACAGGATACTAGATTAGATTCGTTTATTTCATATTGAGTTATATATAATTATTATTATTTTTTATTAAAAAAGGGTTCGCTCTTGACCACAATCTAGCCCAAGGGCAAAGATGCGGTCGAGGATGTAGCAAGCTCACCCAGAAGAAGCCTATTCACTCGAACTTTAAAGAGATTCGGGTTATATGAACTCTGAAATACAGACGCAGGCAGGGAATTCCAAAATGTCACAACAAAAATATGATCATCAAAATTGACAAGAGTAATCACTTAAAGTTTTATTTTTCAACGAAATTTCACATTGGTCATCAAACGGTACCTACCTAGGAGAGTGCAATACGCGGGCGGGGGACGGCGGGACGGGGAAGTAATCATCGGAAACTTTTTGCATTAGTATAATCAAGGTGCAGAAAGATAGTGGTTGTGATTTTCATACTATCCAAAATGCAAAAAATCATGAGTTCATATTACCTCGTCCTATGTAAACGTTTACTTATTTACGTTCCTCTATTTTTGTTTATGTTAAGTCTGCTGTTGTCCTTTTCTGTTTTATTGGTAGTGAGTGAAAGATAATGATATTTAAATAAAAATTAAAAGGTACTATTTGGTATGACAATTATAATTTTTTCTAATAATTTTCAGCTAACTGGTACTGAACCGGCGGCAGGTGTGAAAATTATAGGGTGGCGATAGATTCCGGGTGGAGCTATACGGTTCAAACGAGCCAAAATGTTACCCCACCGCGCCAATTCGATTCCACCTATGAGGAGTTAGATACCACTGATACAACTCACCAGCTGTTGTGGCCAGCAACAGTCTGAAATGACGCCAGAAACAGATGTCACGAATGTCAGTGACGACATTGCGACGGAAGTTGCTGTTGTTGCTGACAGTCGTGACAGTAGTTGAGCTGGACTTTCAGACTGTTGGTCAATGTCCAGTCCGTGAGTCGTTGTTCAATAGTATCTAACTTCTCATCGGTGATTTCTAACACCTTGCGATTATGAAATAGATTTTAAAAAAATGTTAAATTGATCTCTAACAATTTTATCTAGATTTTTTAGTTTGAGTTTGACAGCAATTCCTTCGGGTCATATTCCACCTATGAGGAGTTAGATACCACTGATGCGACTCACCAGCTGTTGTGGCCAACAACAGTCTGAAATGACGCCAGAAACAGATGTCACGAATGTCAGTGACGACATTGCGACGGAAGTTGCTGTCGTTGCTGACAGTCGTGACAGTAGTTGAGCTGGACTTTCAGACTGTTGGTCAATGTCCAGTCAGTGAGTCGTCGTTCAATAGTATCTAACTTCTCATCGGTGATTTCTAACACCTTACGATTATGAAAAAGATTTAAAAAAAATGTTAAATTGATCTCTAACAATTTTATCTAGATTTATTAGTTTGAGTTTGACATAAATTTCTGATGTAAATAAGTACTTAGGTTTCGTTTTAACACGTAGGTATGTATCTGACCTTTCCGCATATAAATAACTGTAGTGATCTAAAAAAATCATAGGTTTCTTTAGTAATGCAATGTTCTTTAGTTAAAGAATTGATTGTGTAAGAGATGTACACAAAAATCCCTGAAAGTAGGTACCTACCTACTCTGTTAATCATGTTTTTTTCATTGAAATAAATAACCTATGTACACCAAAACAGTTGTTCTTTTTGTGTAGTCAATAGCCATGTAAAAAACATATATTTGGATATAATTTAATACCTACACCTATTTTAATTACGCTATCATTTAATGTCCATCAGTGGGCATCTATGTAATACACGCGGCTAACCTCGCGTTCTTACATATTTTAATTTATGAATTCTTTTTATTTATGTGCATGAATAAATACATGGTATACTTTTTTATGTACCAATACAGGCTGTAACGGAAAGTAGGTAGGTAGGAAGGTAATAAATAGGCGGCCTTATTGCTTAGTTAGATCAATGAATTTGGTACGGAACTCATAGTACGCGACTTCGAATTACATTTGGCCGGTTTTTTCAAAAATAGACAACCGTAAAGTAACATTTATTATGACCTATAAATATTGAATTCATCAAACAGATGAAATTGGCAAATAAAGCGCAGGGAATGCGCTGCATAGCGAGGGATGCACGGCGCGGGGTGCAGGGGCCGGGGGGCTTGTCTGTCTGTTTGTACTGGCTAATCTCCGAAACTGTTAGACCGATTCAAATGAAATTTTTTGTGGTAGTACCTTATATCCCCAGTCAACATTTTAGATACTTTTCATCCCGAAAATATGAAGAGTTCCCATGGGATAGTTAAGAAATTATATACAGCTTAGCTCACGCCTTAACCACTGAACCGATTTTAATAAAATTTGGTACAGTGATAGATTAGACTTTGGGAAAGGACATGGGCTACTTTTTATCCCACTGCTGGGGAAGATATAACGTAAAGTCCGTGTAAGCGGAGCCGCGCGCAGAAAGCAATAATCTTCTATTCTATAAAATTGGAAGTCCTGATTCACTGACTCATCAACGCCCAGCCCAAACCCTTACACCTTGAAAGCTGAAATTTGGCAAAAAGATGTATTTTATCACGTAGGAAAGCACTATGAAAGAATGGTGAAATGGGGGTTCAAAGTTTGTATGGAAAAAACAATCTTTTTATATCTTGATATATCTTGAAGATATATCTTGATATATCTTGAAGCAAATAAACGGACACGTGTTTTCGAAAATAATTCCCTAAGGGGTCTAAATGGGGTCAAGAATGAAATAGGTATGTGACTAAAGAGTTGCGCGGCTTCGCTTTCCTCGAGCGAATCCGCGGGAAAAGCTAGTTTATTCTAGAAATTATTGTGGAAAACTGAAAAAATATATCGTCTTGACAAATAAGGCTGCTGTTTAAAAAAAATGGACATGACGTGAGATAACAAAAGTTAGATTCGTATAGGTAGTGCATTTGCCCGATTTGCTATATGCATTAAATTTTACAAACGAGAGCACCCAATTCTTTTGTACCGGAAAAAGCTCGTGACCAACCATACGTTCTCATGTCCTGCCCGCAGCGGAATAAAATGGTTCCTGGATTATTGGAGCAAACAAATATACATTTGTAGGGGCCGTTAGCGCTTATTTCGCCACGGCCATCTACTTTTACTACACGTGGGCTCTAAAAAAACAATAAACACCTAAAAGCATGCAATAAGTATTAACATTAGGACAGAAACATAATTATTAATGTTGTATTTTCAGATACAACATTAATAATTATGTTCTGACGAAAGATGTGGTTAAAATATTTTTTTGTAATAAATACGTACCTATTTCGGTTCTTTGCTCAGATTAACTGACTACTTGAATCTTAATAAGGCGCGGCGTGTAGACTTACATGTCCCATACTGCTTAGTTCAAAATAAAAAAGTGCCTAATAATCATTTTCATAAATGGTTATAAAGAAAAGTAAACATAAGAAACAAAACAATAAAAGTGTTGTAATATTGAACGTGTTTAGTTATCTATACTGTGTATCTGGCGATGTATAAAATATGTCATAGCTTAATTTTTTTAAATTAGTTGTTGATTGTTAAATGCAAAGATCTTTCAGTAAAGACGTTTCCAATATAAATATTTTTAATTTCACTTAATTTTATCCAGTTTTTACATTAAAAAGGTTTTATTCCTGTTAAAAAGTATTGTTAACAAAACTAAAAAAACAGAAATTACCTCTTCCTCTTGACACTGTAAAGCCTTTGAAAATCCGCACGCAAAAAGAGCAATATAAAAACAGTCATACGGTAATGAGTTTCACTAAGCCAATTACAAATATTCGCCTCTAGGCATAAAACCAAATATGCCTTATTGAGGCATAGTTACCAAAAGAAGGTTAGGAAATAAAAATGAAATCACCTAAAATCAAAAAAGAATCTAAAGAAGGTGGTTATACAAGTAAAAATAAGAATACATTAAGAAGATAAACAATTTAATGTTATGCTTTGATTTTAAACGTGCATGACGATAAATCTCCCAAGATTATCTAGAAAAGGAATTATTCAAGTATCATTTGATATTATTTGTCGATGAGACTCACCAATCTATGTTATAATTATAAAATTTAACTTGGAAATAAGTAGCCAGAAAACGAGCTACGAAGCTACGAAGCTCTACGAAACGTAGCAATATTGTAAGAATTTTCATCCGTAATCGATTGTACTTTACTGTATGTAAAAATATATAAACTAATAAAAAAAATAGGTTTTATGATACAAAAATTAATTGAGATGTAAAAAAAAAATTTCTCGATGATTTCAGTTGTTTTTTCAAATTAAGTTAAAATTCAAAAAATAATATAAAATATCGAGCATACGAATAACATAAATGTGATTGTTATAATGATACAAAATGAAAATTACCAAAAGCTATTACGAAAACGTCTGTTTAACATCGTAACGTTCTAAATACCTGCAAGGCTATTGATGATGAATCTAAGAAATAATCTTTGTAAGTGCATAAAAAACTTAGAAAAGCTGAAGTATACTAGAAATTCGATGTACTTTACTTGAGCAAACATTCGGAACATGAAAATCATAAATTGATAAACAAACCATCTTTTAGAATAAACTATTTTAGTAAAAATTTCAATAAATATCCTTCCTGGAAAATTTATACAAAAACACTTAATAACCGAAGAAAGAATGCTAGGTCACAAAAAGAGTACTATAATTTTCAATAATAATTAGCGGCGAAATCAAAACGCTTCAATAGCTTCGAATTGGGCAAAGTTGTTTTAACTTATTGCGTAAATAGAATCTGTAGGTTGCGAAATAGACAAAGAGGCGGGAACTTTTCTGCGTCATTAATCTCTTTCCATTCATTTATCGTGCACGTGCCCTAGTTAGTAGAAACTAAGGAAAATGAACAACCATCGTTCAGTTGTACTAAGTTCAAATTGCCCGCTTTGCCCGGATGAAGCCCAAATTGAAAATAATTACTTGCTACAATTGAATGCCTTTGGTTTTGTAAAAACATTTTATTTGTATTTGGGTTTATAGATTTAGTATCTTTTCTCTAATTTTAAATAGATCAAGACCAATATGCACCAATATTTAACCACACGGTATGCTAATCCGAGATGAGGCAATGCCTTTTTCTGAAATTTTGTCTTATTCCAATCAACTGCAGGTAAAACGCGGTTCGTTTTTTTATTTAATCCGGGATATGACAATGTCAATTTCATAAATCAATCAGAGTGGTTTAGGAACCACGTGGCGTTACTTGGGGCCTGCTTTTCTGCAGGAGCACGACACTAAGCACCCTTTCGTGCATTTGCAAACCACTATTTTCCGCAAGTTCTGAGCCACCGGCTCTGACTACTTAGTCATGGGGATGCTTATGTACTGATTGTGTCGCCGCTACTAGTCAACTTACAGAACTCTGGTAAATTTAAAACTAGCAAAAGTTTTCTTTATAACTGGTTATGATGAAGATAGCAAAAACCCCTTTTTCGAAACATCTGCAAAAAGGCCCGAATTTCCTCAGTTTTTTTAGCCTCACGGAAGCAGCTCAGGATTGTAAACTTGGGTATAAAAAACTCTTACCCCTAAGAAAGTATACACGTATACACATATTCAGAGAAAGTATAAAAAAGTATACACATATTCAGATACATGTGAGTTTTCAACGTTTAACTTTTATGTTGACGATTTTGATTAAGTTAAATACGGTACTAATAATCCTGATGAGTATACTTAAGACAGAGAGCCCGCAATCACACTAAAATAGATCTAAATAATAGATTCATAGTAAAAAATAGATTTGAAATTTTTCTTTCACTACTACCATGCTCAATTATTATTATAAAATAAAACTTAGACGTGCTTAAAAATATTTTTGTATGAGGGACTTAGATAAAAAAAACGATAAGGGTAAGTAAATTACAAAAAAAATGTATGGTCGTCCATATTGTCGATAAATACAATTCAAATAAAATTGCAATTCAAAATGTATTTTTTAAAAACGAAAATATATTTAAAAACATGTAAACGTAAAATACTCAGTAGGTACTTACCTATTGGTATTTTGTCTGCCTCAGCTTGTCCTTTAACAATATTTTTGAAGTACATTATAAATAATGTAATAAATGCAACTTTAATTATTCGAAACATGATTTTAAACGGCATTTTGTCCGATGCTCGCTGACGCTGTTTAAAAAATAAAATCACATTCTGGAGTTCAACACTAGTTCAAATTTCGCGCGACCAGCCGGTTCGACTCAAAGCAAAGTTCCGGAGGGGAACCAAGCGTAGGGGCGGTCGTAGCGGTCGTCGACTAGCGACTGTGGCACCCGCCAGCCCTCGCACCCGCCCTTCCCGGCCCTCCGCGCGCCCTCATACAGCCTCTCTCTGTCTTACACGATCCGCACGACTTGTTTTATTACTTTTATTTTTCTTTAATAATCTTGCTTAATGGTCTATTTCGTTGCTCGAAACTTCTTAAATTTCCTTTTCGAACATTATACTAGCAATCATAGTAAGTTATTCAGTGTCTCCAGCACAATGTTTGGATTAAATTTGAAGCAATTGTTTCTGTGCTTATTCAATATCTTAATTTAAAATTTCTCCGAGAAAGCTATGATTTACATTATGTAAATGTGAAGACTAGTAAAAATTCAATTTACAACCATTGTTGAAATCTTAGACTGAAGAACGACGTTGTTTCAATGAATATTTTAGTTTCAAAAACAGCTAATTGATCAAAAAGCTTTTATTACTGGAAACTGAATTTGGTTTCTTGAAATATTGAATTATAAATTAAAGGCATATTATTTTAATGAGTCTTTTCATCCTTACGGGCTACTGTAACATTGATTACATTACCTATCTATTTGTAAATGAAATATTTGTCGACAAAAAATTATGTGGACTCTTGAAAATCGAATAGCTAGTTACTAATAAATGAAAATTAAACCATGTTATGCATAAAAAGTATAAACGTATGTAAATGTAAGTTGTTATAAATAAATATAATTAATAAGTACAATAACCTTTCATTTATCAAAATATAATAAAAAATGTCTATTTCTCCTTCATTCACGCTGGAACAGAACAACGGATAGTTTTGATTTTTGTATTGTTGGGGGCTGCAATTTTTTTGAATTTTCGCTGAATAAGTACTAATGGGGTAAAGGCGTGAGCACTTTACTGTTTGCACTTTTTCTTAACTGTTGAGCTCTAAAGAAGATCATCAATGTGTAATCTGGTTAGGTAATCTGGTACGGATCGTGTCCGTTAAACTGTGAGAAAGTCACTCGTTATTTGCTGTAAACGACTTCTAACTTTAGTAAACTTTAACTAAACGTTTGTGTATTAGCACGTGGTCTGCTTTGTTTAACTCCCAAGTGTATATAAATGCGTAGGGTAAGCAGACATCTCAGCTCATTAAAGTAATAATTAGTATATTTTTAAATAAAATAAATAGTTCATGAGTAAGTATTTCCAAAGATCAAAAAGAAAAGTGAGCTGCCTTAACCTCCAGGTTATTATGAAAACAGGAAACGCCCTATGTCATGGAACCAATGCGATGCGACGCCTTAAACAATGCAATCTCACTAAAATTATCACGCTTTCCGGAATTGAGGCCTTGCCAAATATCTGCTTATAAATCATTATTGTTTGACGCATTACGGCAAAATCTATTACACCGCGCTATTTAACCCCATCTACAATATATTAAAGCTATATTTTTCCAAAAGGATTTATTTGTGCCCTTACATAATTTACCTGTAACACAACTGCAATCGCTTTAACCACTCCGGAATCGTGGTCTCACTACCTATGTGCTGCCGGTACGTCAAAATAATTGCGATGTCCACACACACACTTTGTTGTACGGTATAGGGTAATAATATTATTCTATGAACTAGTATCAATCTAAAGAGGACTCGATTTGGAAAAAGCTTTTTATTCAATCTGGCATGCACTTGAATTAGGAATTATCGATGACTTAACTAATAGATTGTTTCATTTTGAAATTGGCATTATATATGTGCAACATATGTGCAACATTTAAATAAAAACACAATATAATTTCATGGAATACCTAGTAATAATGAATGCTCTGCCGAAACACAACCAAAAATATATACAAAATACATAGCACCATGCTTCGTGAAAATTATAGTTTAAGATATTTCAATGTGTACTTTATTCACCTAGATCATAAAAATCAGACGAATTAAGTCGACTATAGGATTTTGACCCAATTGGACAAAGTTTGCAGGCGAACTTGAGCGAAATCAGCATTAGCCATGGCCGGCGACAAACTCGCGCGTCACGCCACTCAGATGACGGTAAAACTTCACTTTGATTGCGCGAGAGCACCGCACAAAGGCGTGCTTGCTCTCTGGCGTTGTTATTTCGACACCTTTTTTGATATTTGACTGCATTGTTTTCACATTGCACTTGTTGACCGATTGGTTTAGGGCACATGAATTTACTTTAAATCTAGACAAAACATACTTTATTCGAAGAAATCTGGCAGGGAGCCCGGTACAAGCACTATCAGTCGAAATAGGGTCCTCGAGACTCATTCCTTTTTCTTGCCATTAAAGATAATTTCTATTATCACACAAAAATTGAACATAGAAAGACAAATATTAATGTCCACTGAGTACCAATGTCCACTAAATCTCTTGACTTAGAAATCATACATGGTAGTAAAGTTGTTGACCAAGTTGATACAATACATTTGTAATAAACTAGACCGTTTTGTATTTGCGCTTGGGCGTCTTAGACAAACTGTGTAACTGGAGGCTGCGTTGACTGCGTACCATGGCTATGTCTCATCTGTCTTGAGATATGGACTCACTATGTGGGGTAACTCAGTTGATGCAGAAAGAGTTTTTATTGTTCAAAAAAATGTTTACGGGCTATTTGTAATGCACATTTCATGGACAGTTGCAGGCCTATATTTAAAAAACTTAAGGTATTACCATTGACATGCATTTATATAAGAGACCTATGTATTTTTGTTAAGAATAACGGTTCGTTGTTTAAACGGCATTGCGATGTTTCTACAAGACAGGCCAGATCCATATATGCCAACTTACTTTATAAACCCGAATGTCGGCTTGATATTTTTAAGAAAAACGTTTTTTATATGTGTATAGTTGTTTTTAAAAATTTGCCTGAGGAAATTAAACTATTAGAAGGTAACATTTTTAATCGTAACATAACTGGTTGGCTGCATGAACATTTATTTTATGACCTAAAAGAATATTTTGATTTTAAAACATGGACATAGAAATAACTTATATTGTAATAATAAATCTAAACTGTGACAAATATTTGCATGCCATTAGGTTAGGTAGAATATGTGACTCACTGTAAACATTTTTAATTGACATCTAATGTAAAACATATTCTTGCAAATAAAATAATTTGAATTTGAATTTTACCTCACTGTACGGTCGGCCAAGAAAGTAGTTTATCAGTTTTCACAGAACTTCCCGTGTAACCAAAATATCGCTCAGGTTCACAATGTAACAAAGAAAGAGATAGAATGATGACGTACTTTGATGTTATAATGAGATGACACATACGGAATTAAAACTGTTAGTTCATTATTGCAAGGGGAAATCAACCTTGCTGTTTTACATCACGCAAACGAATTTGAACCTTAGGGTGGTAGACTACATTTTTGGTCGACTGGGCATGTTTTTGTAGGCTGCAAAACCAAAAAAAAATTCATTTACTTTCGTTTAGAAGGTATTTAGGTTAAAAGTAATGTATAAAATCATAAATACATACATTACATTAATTATACCGATTTACTACATATTTAAAACTAACACTTGTCTCGTTTGCACTCACTCGTATGGTTAGGTATCTGTAATGTTTCACTTGCTCTCATATTACAGAACATGACGGTTTTAATAAAAAGTACTAAAATTACACTCTTAAATTAGTTTTCAATAAGTAATTATTTTTTTATTAATAGACACGTTAATATGTTGAGTAAGTAAGCTGTCTCCGTGTCTCACTTAAGGGTGCACATAAAACCAGCGCCATGACTTGGATAAACCCAAGTCTTGGTTTCAGCTAAGTGTTGCCTTTTTATAACTCGTATTCGCAAGGCAGTATCTAACGCGCCGGCTTTTGTAGTGCAAATGACGTGCTGCTGTTTTGTACCTAGTAATTAATTTTAGTTTGCTTATTCTGTTTTTAACCGACTTCAAAAAATGAGGAGGTCCTATGTTCTACTATATGTTCTTTTTTTTATTACTCTCCTGTTATATGTTTTGTGTTGTGACGTCCAATGTGTTATGTATCTATCTGTGGTATCGTAACTCCTAAACGAATGGGCCGATTTCGATCCGTTTTTTTTAGTTTGAAAGCTGACGTAATCTCAGCAATATTTTATCAAAATTGGTTCAGCCTTTAAAAGTTATAAGTAATCAAATGTCGGGGGTCATGAATCATGTTTATTTTATTTTGTCTACCTATATATTTTTGCTGTGGGATAATGCGGCTGAGTGGTATAAGGTATTCTTCATACAGTAACGTGTAATAAAACCAACTTCTATGGCAAAGAGTTTTTTTTTTAATTTGATTGATTGGGTGACTTTAAATTAGTTAGCGAAAATTAAGGACATGAATCAGCCCACCCCACTGAACATTTTCATTAATTTGATGGCTAATTTAAGTTTTTCACATGGTGTGTCGCTTGATCCCATGTTTATTTATTTTCTTTAAATGACGTTAATAAAGCCCATTTTTATGGAAATAGTCTTTTTGTAACAACATTAGCAATGTCAGACTTTTCAATTTCCTCTGAGCATCAGCGCTTTTAACATTCATTAAGCATTTCATCGTGATATCAAATCTTGTAGGTAACCTTATCACTCGGCCTCGTACATAGTGTATCAAACCTTGTAAACGTTCATACTTCATTTTTAGGGTTCCGTACCCAAAGGGAAAAAACGGGACCCTATTACTAAGGCTCGGCTGTCCGTCCGTCCGTCCGTCACCAGGCTGTATCTCATGAACCGTGATAGTAAGACAGTTGAAATTTTCGCAGATGATGTATTACTATGAGCCATATAACAACAAATACTAAAAACCATAATAAAATAAATATTTAGGGCTCCCACACAAAAAACATGATTTTTTTTCTCGTTTTTATAGAAAGTCTGTCCGAGGCTGTATATCATGAACCTGATAGTTAGACAGTTGAAATTTTCACATATGATTTATTTCTATTTGCCCTATAACAACAAATACTAAAAACCAGAATTAAATAAACAGTTTTTTTTTATTGTGATAATGGTTTTTATAGAATCCGACTCGTACTTGGCCGGTTTTATTGGTAATGGTACGGAACCCTTCGCGGGCGAGTCCGACTCGCACTTGCCCGTTTTGTTTTCCTTGAGCGCAGATATAATATTCTTTGGAAACGTGCTCATAGAATTATCTTTGTTATGAACACGATATATTTGGTTCTTGTGATCGTAGAGTCCGTATGAACTGAAAGAAACTGTTTTGAGGGTGGTACACGGTGTATGAAGCAAAGAAAAATATTGGGCAAGGTGCCTCACTCCTAGCCGGTGCGGGCGAGGCGAGGTTACGCACGGACTCGCCAAAACGCTCGTTTACGCAATACATTTAAGAATGTCACCGCCTGCCGTACTGGCTTTTATCTATTGCTATCGGGTAAGAAAAATTGGTTAATCGCGATCCGCGTCATTTAACCCGCAGATCTGTATTAGGGGAAATGTTGTGTGAAATTATTTTTACAGAAATCGAATTCGGTTCAATTGATTACTTCTTAATTCGCTATAATTGGATTTTTATAGCCTATAAACCAAATATTCGTTTTATATTTATAATGATACTAACTTTCCGCCCTCGGCTCGGCCCACGTGGACTTTCACATTTTTTTTTTGAATAAAAAGTATCCTATGTTACTTCTAGTACCTCCGAGAATATGTGTAGAAAGTTTCATGATAATCGATTGAGTAGTATTTGCGTGAAAGCGTAACAAACATCCCTACTTTCACATTTATAATATTAGTAAGGATTGATATTCGGAATCAATCCACGTTCCTCTGTTCCTAATTTCATAATTATTTCATTTTGAGAAAACCGGCGGCTTCGGAAAAGAATAAAAGCAATTTAAATCGTGGTCGAAACTTCGAATGTAGCAGCTGTCTCATTCTTGAAATTTGGATTCAATTAAGGAAACAATAGCTAAAAGTTTTTATTAAATGCGAATAATATACCTTCATCTTGCTATTTCATAATTAGGAATAGCCGCAATTTCTTGTCCCCGAAATTAATTTTCATTCAACAATGACAGACATATAATTTTCAAAAAAGTCGTTTTGGAAAATAAAAGTATGATGCCTAAATCAACTTTCTAACCCAAAATACCTCTAATCTGTTAATTTCGAGAAACTGATGTCATGTACATTGTACATATCTTATAATATACATGTATTGTAATACAGGGTGGAAATTTTGAAGTACCCACTCTAAATACTGAAAATAGGGAAAACTCAAAAGAACCATTCCTATATTTTTTTAAAGAAATGAAACTGTATTCAAAGGTAAACAAAACAGAACACTATGTTATAGCATCATTTCATAGGGTCAATCATAGGGATCAAATTTTTCTAGCATAGTAAATTAAGTGAAAGTATAACTGTATTTGGATGGTAGCCTGTAGATACTAATTTTCTGTACTCTACTTTACCTTTTGCATATTTTTGCTTCATTTCGGGTTAAATAGGTTAGATACTAACACTAGATAAAAATATTAAAGGCTCGGCGTATGGGACCTGGTAAATTTAGGGTTTGAATCAGCAACTCATTATTTATTAAAAAATCAGCACTCCTCTAAACCCAACACTACATAAAGGTTATTTATTTTATTTTGCAAGCTTATACAGTACATATAATTTATGTTTGCAAAATCAGATACTCAATATAAAGGTTCTTTGATGGAATACGCAAAGCGCTCTAATTACTGTTTACTAGACCTAATACGACTTAATGCTGACCAAGTAACCGTTCCTGACTCATCTGAGCGGTTTCGAGATTAATAGCTAGATTGATTGATATCTCTAACCCCACATTTGCATAACATCGCATCGATATATGTCAAAATTAATCCACTAAAAATATGTTATAAAAGTATAATATACCATCTACTCCGAAATAAAGCTAATAGTGCTTTTTTTTGTGGTTCGGCAAATTGCTTATTTTGAATAAGTAAATAGAATTTCAAAAGACAGAAGGAAAAAAATTGGAAAGAAGGTTGATTAATTATTTAATAGGTATAAAATAAAGTACATTATCATTTCCCAGATCAAGTTCTATAAAAATTGTTTTATTTAACTACTTTATAAACTTTATAAAAAGAAAAATATCGGCATTACTTCAAAAGCCTCTAAGAACCGTTTGGCCGGCTCTCGTTTTATATGTCGTACCTATATAGGGACTATATAAAATACTTACATCAAGGGATATAGCGGAAGTGTTGAAGGGTCAAAGGGACCAAATAGATTAGATTTTATTGACAACAGAATTGAATTGCGTGAGCTCGTGTCCTATAACGACAATATATTTTATACGTATAAGATGCACTGTAGTTAATTACTGTATTTTTATAATATTTAGTAAATTTAGTGCAACACCACGTTTCAACTTTTCAGGACTTACCCTGTCGCTTCCACATTAGTAGATCTCTTCTCTCTATACCCACACACCACACTAATATTTTTTCCTATTCTGTACGTGCTGTAAGACTATAGAATTATCTGCCACATACTGTCAGTGATAGTCCCTCTCTGGCTGTATTCAAGCGGAGAGTTAAGAGCTTTAACTTTCCTTGCAATGCATGACTATACCTGCTTCTGATCGTGTAGGTAGTTGCTTATTTTATAGCCACTTTAAATAGGTATCTGAAAAAATTCTTATACCAACACGCCTCCCATAGATTTTTCCTTGCCACAAAGCTGATCTTTACGAAAAAAAGAGATCATGGCTACCATGTGTAAATCCTCTATGAATAAGCGTTAGGTCACCGAAATCTGCCCATTCCTCAACTGCGTCGCCGTCTAGCTTTGCTTCCTTATACACCCAACTGGTTCTGTTACTATTGAAATCATCATGATAATTTTGGTTAGGTGGTTAACGAAATTATCTGGCTTGTCAAACTGAAACGAGTTATTTGTTGGTTTATAGATAGAGGTCACGGTGCAGTTGCCAAGGTCTAAGGTTAACTTTATGTTGTTTTTCGAGCTCAAGCAGGCGGAGGGTCCGTTAGTCATAGAACTCACGAATTGTCATTCCAGGGTTCGAGGCTGGGTTTGGCTAGCGTCACGGTGAGTTTCTTGAACACAGACAGGACGCTGCAGAGGTTTGAGAGAATCTTAGAATCTTTGATTAAGAAAACCAAATAAAGCACTGTGGTTAAAACTGTTAACAGCTGGGTTGACCTTAACAAAGACCTTTGAGTAGGCCCTAATAAGGGTCTTTGATCTGGCCGTAAGAGGGACTTGTTGGGAAGTTGGTACCACCGCACCGTGGTGAAAGGATCAGCTAGTGTGCGTTACTGACTCACTGTCCTCGCAGACTGTCCAGGGTGCACCGGGCGCAAAGACGCTCCTTTCTTGCACCCTGTGTTAATATACAGGGTGTTTGGAAGAGCAAGCGAGTAGGTTGAGTAGCCAGATTCATCGGCTATGTGCTCTGGCCAATCTAACCGTTTTTGCCCAATAGCTTTTATTTTAAATTTTTTTATTTTATTTTAAAAATTTTGCCGAAAGTTGCATTGTTTGTTATCATAACTTTTTTGTTTTGGTGTTACGGTCTATATTTTCTTGTTTTTATTATATGTGATGTATGCTTGTTCCACTTACATTGATATTTGTTTCAAATAATGTTAATTAAAACTATGGTGAGCCAAGAGAAGAAAAAAGATCTTCATTTCAACTTTGAGGAGCATTTAAAAAAAACAAACGGTATCGCAGCTCTTACAGTTCTTTAGAAATTCTCTAGTTCATGGCTTTTCTATCGGTATACCATATGCACCATATTTTTTTATAATTGTCATAAAATAAGCGATGCAAAATTTTATGGCCCTATGAAATTTACTTACAAAAGCATGGAAAAGGATTTATATTATCAGATAGAGATTCAGTGTGTTCGTATTATGTTATTTTTTAATCTCTGAAGAAAAAGAGGGATGTTATAAGTTTGACGCGTGGATCTGTGTGTGTGTCTGTGGCATCGTTGCTCCTAAACGAGAAGACCGATTTTCGGTTTACTGTAGAAATAATCGTTTATTGTTTCTTTTTTGATGCGGTTTTTCTGTTTGAAAGCTGACGTGATCGAGATAGCTATAGTTAATTAAGATTTGTTCAGGGGTTTGAAGATTATCAGTTCATTTCCTACTTGACAAAAAAGTCTTACCAACTTTCATAGATTCGATTAATTTAAAATTTGGTGTACTGTTACTTCAATCCAAGATAAGCCAAGACATGCTAACCTTAAGTGGATGCTGTAGCACTAATGGTCTGCGGGATACCCAACTTCTCAAAAAGTTACAGCAGATAATCAAATAAAATTTCGACTTTGACTTAAATTTGTGCATGGAATTATGAACCTTAATTTGATAAAGATTTTCTGGCTGCGGTAGTACTTTGACGTGGTTCAGAGGGAGCGACCAGGGATCTGCCTATAATATAGACTAGGAAAAGTCGTAGAATCATTAAAAAGCATTTATTGAATAGCAGAACCTAACTCGCGCGATAAACCCGAATAGCGCGGTAAAATTAGCTATCCAGTTAGATTATGAAATCAGAGTAAAAGGCTTTCGTAGGAGGTTTATACCGTAAAGGCATAGGTTTTTGGCATGATTTATTGCACAAAATTTAGATGTTTACCTATTGTTTTTATATTAAAACCGTAAATTCCTTGGTCAGCCAGTTGGTTGACCATGGCTGACCACATTCGAACTGCATCCACCGAAACCCAATCAAACAATCTAATATCACGAGAGAAAGAAGCAACTGTGGGTTATGTTTCGCCGGAAGGGGACAACTCATAATTTAAGAACTTGTTTTGTTTACCCATTATCCTAACATGTATATTTCCTGTTTTGAGACATAGGATTGAAATGGGAAGTCAGTCTCCCAATGAAAGAATGCAAAGTCGTTGCGTTTTGGTTACATATACGGTCCAAATCTCAGAGTTTAAATGTGATAATGAAGTGGCGAGAGGCAGAGCGAAGCGGAGCTTGCTCAGGCGACGTGCATGACGTTGAATAAGTAATGAATCTTCTTACCCAAACCGTGACTGTGGCTGAGTTTTAAGAAAACAAACTAAACCTCGTAAGTACGTCAAAAGTTAATAAACAAAAGAGAATTAGGTAAGTATCCTCTCTTTGCCGACTTCAACGCTTCCCTTCTGTATTTTCTTTAAGTTTTATAAAACAAGTCTTGCAAAAACGTATTACTGTGGAAAGAAAATATAAATTGTAAGTGCTTTTAGAGAGGTAGGCAACTCCTCACGTTGATACGACATTTGCGATCGAAGAGCGAGCAAAGAGGTAAATTCAGAAGCCAGTCGAGGGAAAATGTCGGTACTACATTTATAAGTTGCTTATTCCTTGCTGGAGCATTGCATGGTATAGTGCTATTTGATTTACAAATATTGACGTTAAAGTAGATTAGTCCAGTACCGCAAAGCAAAATTTTATCGGTGGTAAAACTATATTTAGCGGTGAAGTTTAAAGGACTCAAGAGGTTTCAAGAAATAACCCCTAATGTACATCTACATCTAGTAATAAAAAATAAGTTTAAAAACTAAAACCCGACTACTGAAGAATCGCGCTCTAAAAAGTATGAAACAAGAAAATGCTCGTATCTGAAATAGTTATGAAAACTTTTAAATACTTATCGTCTATTTAATAAACACTATACACGTTATATAATTTAACATATTAAATACATATTCAAAGTGACGTTCGGAGAAGAGCCGTGGTCGTTTGCCACTTTGTCCTAATACGATCGCTTTACTACCTGTTAAGAGGTGGCATACGACCACGGCTCTCCTGCGAACGTCACTATGATTATGTATTTAATACGCTAAATTATATAACGTGTATAGTGTTTATTAAATAGATGATAAGTATTTAAAAGTTTTCATAAATATTTCAGATACGAGCATTTTCTTGTTTCATACTTTTTAGTGCGCGATTCTTCAGTAGTCGGGTTTTAGTTTTTAAACTTATTTTTTATTTCAATTATTTTGGGGTTGTTCGTTGGTGAACAGCTAAGAAAATATTATATGTATTTTTAACACGCTTTTTAAAGCTAACGATCCGCCCCAGTTTTACGAGGGAAATTTTTGATCATGCGCGTTGGCACAAATACGTTTTGGAGGGGTACGAACCCAGCCGTAACCCTGACTGTCGTTTTGTATCTTCAACAAAATAAGTTTAAAAATACAAACTTATAAATAGGTTGGCTCACTACTTGGTGCTGTATTTTATCTGGACTGGGACCCCCGGTAGAAAATAATGAGTGTCTTTGCGCGAGCGAAGCGAGCGGCAAATTTTTTCGTAAATAATGGGAATACGAAGTTAAATCCTTATCCCGCAATAGTATAGGAGCTTTATGAAGACAGAATTTGTACTATAATAGAAATACTTAAACCGTTCCAGAGCCTAGGAGTTTACGTACGTACTTCTTAGATTGGGGGGACGCTCTGGGCTTCGCTCTACGCGGAGCTCGGCCTGCGGCCTCGCATCACTACTCTTTGTTTGGTGATTATCGTAGATTGGGGGGACGCTTCGGGCTTCGCCCTACGCGGAGCTCGGCCTGCGTCCTCGCATCACTATTCTTTGTTTGGTGAATGTCTTAGTTTGGGGGGACACTCCGGGCTGCGCCCTATGCGGAGCTCCGCCTACGGCCTCGCATCACTTATCTTTGTCTGGTAGATGTCTTAGATTGGGGGGACGCTCCGGGCTTCGCCCTACGTGGAACTCGGCCTTCGGCCTCGCATCACATATCTTGGTTTGGTGGACGTCTTAGATTGGGGGGACGTTCCGGGCTTCGCCCTACGCGGAGCTCGGCCTGCGGCCTCGCATCACTAGTCTTTGTTTGGTGGATGTCTTTGATTTAGGGGGCTCTCCGGACTTTTTTTTCAAAAAAAACCACTATTTGTTTTATTTCATTTAAGTATATGAATTACACCTATTGTATTGTGATGAGTTATAATGTTGGTTGATTCGATCACTATACCGCTGAGTAAACACTAAATAAAGACAACAGTATGCGATGGTGAACTTTGTATCCGGTGCATCCAAGCAAATCCGCAAGAAACAGGTAACAATATATATATATTTGAAATACACCAATGAAGTTCTTTCATTTGATACCCAACAAAGCACCATCAAAAACAATTTTTTTTAGTTCATGACTTTATGTCTTCAAGAGGGCGCTCTGATCAATTTAATGTGACGTGTTATAGCCTATAACCAGCGGACAATCAAAACGCGTCCAATGATACCTCATTTGTCAATTTGAGACGAATAGTTTAGAAGTTATGATGGAACAGATGAACATACATACATACATACAAACATACATACCGGTCAACCACATAATTCTCCTTTTTGCTTCGCCGTAGTCGGGTAAAAAATATTATTTTAGTCTTTGACGCTCTACGCTATTTTTATTCATCTTATGAAGCCTGTATATTAAAAGTAAATAAAAATTCAAAGAAGATTTGCTGTTGTCCTTTAATAAATAATAATAAATAAATAATAAACGCTACACACTCAAGGGCCCACACTAATGTTTTGCCTTGTATCGTGGGTCCCTTGGAAAATATACAAAGACAGACTCGAACATCCATGACTCGAGAACAAACATCTGATTTTGACATTGGAAATATCTTTTCATTCGCTCCAGTATAGGCTCCGATTTCACGAAAAAGTGTCACCCCTTATATCTCAGAGAGGTGTAAAGATACGGTATTCAAAAAGATTTAAAAGACGCGTATTTACGAGAGCTGGAAGGTGCAAAAAGAATTATTCAAGAAAATCAAAAGCGAAAAAAGTTACGGCCGAATTAGTGAAAAATAAATTATTTTTTTTCGTTTTTTGATTTTGGTGCTCGATATTTTGGAAACGAAGAATGATATTATCAAAAAAATTTAAAAAAATTCCTCTGGATAATTTAGTCAGATAAAATTTGCGCCTAAAACAAAGACGATTGTGGTAATGGAAAAAAAGTCAAAAAGTCAGAACGTCATTTTTCGAATTCTGTAGATTCATTTCCAATGTGCTCCATAGTTGTGCGAGGCACGAAATCTGTGAATTTTTACACAAATATTTTCCCTAAAGGGGAATCGAACCCAAGGTCCGTCGATTAAGAGTACCACTCGACCAAAGTGGTCGTCAATCCTAACGTGCTTCAAAGGTTAATTAATATTTACATATTGATGCTACTGTAGCACGCATTCGTTCAGGTAGCGCATTTTCTTTACAAAATTTTCCTTGAATTTACGTTGTTTGCGGTCTTACATGTTTAAATAGATTCTATCAACAAGTCTGAGCCAACGTCGGCAGTCAATCGAGGCAGGAGCAGATACATACTTGGCTGCGAATTTCCCGCTTCCTAGAAAAGTTATCGGTGTTGTCCCCGGGGACTACATATCGTCTTCCCGACACAGCCCTCACCTCTCCCATCTAATAACGACCGACTTTATAACCGAGTCGGCTTAAATCTCACAACACCTTCTCGTCTACTTACCTACCTTTACCGACTCAGAACCTAAGCCCACGATTACAATTGGTCCCGCTGGAGTCAGTAACTTATCCAAAAATCCGAGGTGATTTAATGTTCTTGAAAAGTCGCGGATTTAGAACGCCTCAGTGAGCTCTGAACCCAAATAGGGCTCTCGAGATTTTTCTTCGTAAATTCCTTTGACCGTAACTTCCGAATTAGATTAGAGGCTAAAAGAAACAAAACGTGGCATTGTACCTAATAATAAAGTTATTATACGAAAAGTCCCTCTGATGTCTGTATCCGCTTATATTTAATTTTGTTTCGCTAAATAAGACTTTTGTAGAAAAAAATAATATGAAAATCGTGCAATTTAGTAGAGTCAAATATCATTTGAATTTTTAGCTTTTTAAATTATTATTTTAATTAGTGGCGTGGCGATTTGACTTTTTTGACGTTTTTATTTAAAAAAAACTAATACATTTAAAAACAATCTTAAAAAGTGGCCAAGAGCACGTAGTGGAGGGTTCCGTAGTTGAGAAAATACATTTTATTATTTATAATGGTCCACATTACTTGTTTACTAAAGAAGTATTTTGTGACAGTTTTACTTTTAATTTATTTATATTTCTGTCATTTTTTCCCTGTTTTGGAAGCAACAAACAAAAACAGTTTTTTATCGCTGGAAAAAGTATCTACATAATATATCTTATGACCTTATTGTTATGGTGTTTTTAATCACGCACACGGGATTGCCCCGCACGTGGAAAATTTCACATAGCGTGAGACATAGCGTGCCCATGATCTAGTTTTCTGCGAACTGCTATGCATTGTGGTTGTGTAAAATGGACGACAAACTCAGATAATTATCGATCACGTACTTAATATACAAAAGATGGAATAAGAAGACACAATCACATTATGACCTTTTATTTGAAAAGAGGATTCTTGCTGGAACGTAAATTAATAACATGCAAATTTGGTGCTAGTTTCTTTAATATTTCTTTCCAAATTGTTTTTATATAATTCATGTGATTTATCCCAAAAGCACGGCCGCAGATATACTTCGATCATAACACATTGCGTATCAATTTTCATTTTTGATTTGTCTTTACTACGCGCGCGTGCATGCATGACAATAAAATACACTGGTTTCATAAAAGTGCTCACGCACGCGGGTTCCCTGCGCAGAGATGTTGCCCAGGATCTCGCCCTGCGTCCCGCGTGCGTATTCCACGCATTACAATAAATACTTGTATGAAAAAGACACTTACGGGTGTCATGTGGGGTAATCCCGGGGGATTCATCACGCACGCGGAATTATCTCGCATCTATGATGAAATCCGCACGATATTAAAAACACCCTTATAGGTTTCATTATACTTAATAGACACATTAATAAAGAATCCTCATAGATAGAAAGGTAGATAAGTATAGTCGTGCCAAATTTCAGCATTGTAGTAGTAACAAGGGCCTCTGAAAAAACCGCGGACGGATGGACAGACGGACACGACGAAACTATAAGAGTTCGTGGTTTATTATGGAACCCTAAAACGGTGATGGGCAGCCGTGACCATGACAAGAAAATATGCAATCAAGCTTATGCAATGCAAAATGTTTAAACATAAAGAGCAAAAACATCTTTAACTAGCTTTTTATTACACCCGAAATCAAGTGTGTGTTAAACGTTTGATGTTGTTATAAAGCGGACAGGAATACTTTCGTTTACCAAGTCTCCTTATATTCCCCCTCAGTTCACAAACAAACTTAATTGAAAAGGTTACTTGGAAGTTTCGAGTGCGTCTCTTGATCCAGATGAGCTAACTTCTTTGACATAATGAAAAGAAATCAATTTCAGGGCTTTTTCGTCAGTCCATTATCCTTACTGATATTATAAACGCGAAAGTTTGTATGTATGGATGTTTGTTACTCTTTCACTTTCAAACGGCTGGATCAATTTTGATAAATTTGTCACGGAGGTAGCTGACACCCTGGATAAACAAATAGGCTACATAGTTTTCCTAAATTCCCACGGGAACGAAGTCCCGGGCGAAAAGCTTGTTCTGAAAAATAATTTAAATTTATAGTTTTATAAATTAAATTGGCTAATTTTGTAAACAATTTTTCAATTTGTTTAAATTAAAAAACATTTTAATAAGGAACGAAATCAATATATATTATGTTACCGGAAATGTACAATTCCTAGGAAATGTATACAATTCCGAGGCTATTTAGGATATGTATGAAACTAGCGTGCGCTGAGAGTGTGTAAGGTGTAATTTTTCCAAAACTCCTCGGCTCACTAAATAACCATAAAAAACTACGTCACCTAAAAATATTCTAATTAGACCAAAACAAAGCTGAAAGACGATTGAAACAAAATTCATGAAAAAAAAACCGTTTCCAATACCTCCAGGTCCCTTTTTGGTGAACCACTCACATTCAAGAAAAGCTACAACTAGAAATGAATATGCTGGCTGTCGCTAGTTGTAAAAACAGAATTAAAATTTCAAGGTCGCGTCACGGCAGTAGTTACGAATGAACATTTCGTATAATTGTTTAAAAACCAGTTATCAAAACAATAAAAAAGTGTTTTTTCTTAACTGTTTAAGAAACCATGATTAAGAAAGTGGGCGAAAGGAAATTTTTGGGGAAGGTTTGGACAACATAAGTTAATTTTGCCCATACTAAGTTTATTGAAAAATTTATTGTAATAAAGGTACAGAAAAAATAAGCCAACAGATGAAACGAGCAACAAATTAAACTACCTTTGTTTTTAGGATATGAACCCAAAGTAAAAAGTAATAATTTTACTCAAATCTCCGTTACAAAGTTATAATTATGTGATGTAACATAGTGACAAAATAGTGATTTTGATGTGCCTCTCAAACTGAGCATAAAATAACGAGGTGCTTTCGGTCCATAACGGGGTCACATTCATAACAAACAGATTGTCACTTTTCTAGACTCTTTTTTGTTTTTCACAATTTAGTTTTGAAAGGTCATTGGTCACCATAGTATGGAATACCCACGATGTACAGAAATAAAATAGGGTTAGATAGATAGAAAAAATGTATATATATTTCACGATAGTATGGGTCGCATTATTGTAGGCTTGTCTGTATTATCGAAAAAAAAAATTTTTCATTTTTTTTATTATTATTATTTTATACTGCAAACTCCGTAGTAGTGGGTAAGTACTAGCAGAATGCCGTAAAAATAAAAAACAACGGGTTGCACTCCGGGAGTGCCGGCAGAAGTGAAAACTTGAACATTCACGTAGTGCATTAATATTTAATTTCTTTTTTCTATGCTGACACCGGATGACATCTTGACTTTTGCAGTTTTAATTTCCTATATTTATTAAACACCCCTCCGTCTTTGATCTCTGTGGTATACATCACTAGTGCTGTGACACTTACGACATACCTAGTCGATACTTTTTGTCGATAAAACTCTTTTAAAACCGTGATCTGCCATAGTCTGATAGGATTTAAATAAAAATGCATATTATTCGAATTCAACAGAGACAGTTTTTATTTATTCAAAGGAGAACATCCCAAGGTCATCTTCACTACCATCAGTTGAGTCGGAGTCGCTGGAGCAGTCTTGCAGGTTAATTATGAAGTCCTTATCACAGATCGTATCGTGTTTGCAATCACGCTCCCAATCCTCTTGAATCGTTTTTCTTGTTTTCATAATAACATTTTTCCAGTCGTCCGGTGTCACATGATCACAGGCATCATTTAATAATATGAGCATCTTATTTGCCGTGAAAGGCGGCGTTGTATACGCAATATCCAGTATCATATATTCTTGTTTGAAATATTTTAATAAAATTTGTTATAGATTTACTTTTATAGATTGTCAGTCACTATCATTTTTTTCGTCCGGTATGACCTTGTACGTGCGTAATCGTTATATTTTCATAAAATTATATCTATGCATTTTAGAACTTACGAGGTATGTTTTAGGTGTGAATATCTATTCTATTATGTCAATAACGTATTGCATTTCAATTGCGATAAAACTAGCAGGTAAATAATACAAATTAAGGTGATAAAAAATAAAATTGTAAAACTAACGCTCGTTCAAAGTTAGGTACTTCGTTGGTTTCGTTGACATCTGTCATAGAGATCAAGCTATATTTTACCATAGGGCTGCCATCCGTCTGGGTTTCCACCCATACTACAGAGTATACAACGCTGCTAAAAAAGTTTTCACTTCAAAAAAGGTGGCAACCCTAGACCTACGCGTTTTCGATCAGGGTCACGTGACAGTCACGTGTCCTGACGCGAGTTTAACATTTTTTACCCATACTTCAAAGTGCCCAACGCCGTAAAGAAGTTTTCACTTCAATAATTACTTAATTAAGGGTACTGTGTAAAGATCTTGAACAAAAGCATGGATTTTACATTAATCAGTTGTATTTTACACCCACAATTTTTAAAATAAAAAATGTACAGAAAATGAAAAGTGAGCTGTAACTTTACAGTTTAAATCTAGTTTGGTTATTGAACGGAACATTTTACTGACCGGGTCGTATTTCGCCCAATTACCTTTGACACATCAGCGTGTCGCCTGCCGCTCCTTTCAACAGGTAAATAAATGTCAATTAGAATAAGTCATTGTTTCCTGCTTGTCTGACCTCACATATATTAACGCTCCAAGTTCCTCAGGGGTCTAGTATAATGGAAAGATATCTGGGAGAAAAGCAATGGTAGAGCGAGTACCTAAAGTCAACCTTAAAAGTCTTATCTACCAATGGGGTGACATGCATCTTTTTGCCACCATTTTGGTGGCGTCACGCATGTCTGTTCTCTGCGAAAAGAGGTCCCTTCAACTTGAATCTTATGAAGAGCAATGTGATGGAAAATTCTAAATAAAAACGTCACATTTATTTCAATTGTATATTCGTGTCACGTGATTTCTTTTTTTTTTACTTATTGCATTTTACTGCGGAAAGCTCAGTGTGCAATCATTCTGTAACGGCGAGGGCCGTCGTAAAGAGACTAGTTGGGAGCTTTACGACGTACCGTGTTCCCAGCACTTAAAATTGTCCACGTTCAAAAAAGAGCTACCCCTAAAGAATGAAGATGTTAAAGTCAAACCATAAAAATCTGATGTGGTATTATACTTTTATTGTTTTTTTTTTTTAACTATTATTATGATATGGGTTAACTCTTGACCTCGATCTTGACCAAGGTCATAGATGAGGTTGACGATGGAGCGAGTTAACCCAGATAATGCCAATTAAGGCACTGGTACTCCCATGCACCGACGGAACACAGCAAGCTGTTTGGCGTCGGACTTCGGTATGGAAAATTTTGTTAAAATTTGAAGAATTGAGTATCCCGTAGATGATTAGAAGCTACAGCTTCAGCTTAAGATTAGCATTTCTTGGAAATACCACCGAAGTAACAGTACACCAAATTTCAAATCTGTAGGGACTGTTTCCCCACTAGCTCGGTAATTCTGTGTTTTTCAAACAAACAAAACTTATGTGGATGATACCTTTGGGTGTGGTGTTTAAAACTCAAAACTCTCCCCCCCCCCCTCCACCTGACGCTACACCCCCCCCTCTCCGTGAAGTTTGTCCCCGTTAACAGTTTTTTATCTTTTTTGCGAAAACTATAATAAATACAAAAAAAGTGTCCAGAGCAAAAATGATCCTCATTAAATTGTAAACAAATATGTCATACATGTTATAATGATAGGCCTGACGGTTTCCAAGTTGTAGCTAGTTTAAAAATGATACGAAAATTTGTCATCAGAATAACGACAGTATAGTCATTATTACAAAGATTTCCTTGCAAAATTAAAACTATTGAAGCTCTACGTTTGGAATTTTGCTGAGATGAACTTCAGATATTGTGGGAGCTTACCTAAAAGAGATTACACGGAGATCCCATGGGAATGAATTGTAGTGCATCCGCTAGTTGATATATACTTTTGGTGTTTCAGTCGCAGCCCCTCTATCTTTCAAACTATTATATACAGCATGTCAAAATTTTCAGGAAATACGTATTATGATAGTTACTATCGTAAAATAGCATAAAAAACTTATAAACTTAAACCACAGTGGGGCCCCCATACAACAAACGTAGAAAATATCGCATTTTTTTAACAACTTTTGTCAATTCATACATTCGAAACTTAAAACATATTTAAAACAAACTTAACATTAATTAAAAAAAAATGTAAAATAGTTACGAGTGAGTCGGACTCAAGCTAAAGATATTTAAACGGAAACTGGCACTCGAACTGTTTTTAATACATTTACCTGGTTATTTGTCATAAAATTACTGTGATATATAATAAAACGAAGATATAGGTTTACGTCTAACGCACGTATACTAATATTTCCGAGTTATAGTGTAAATAATAACAGTAATTCTACGACAAATAACCAGGTAAAATGTCACAAAAACAGTTCGAGTGCGAGTTTCTGTTTAAATATCTTTAGCATGAGTCCGGCTCACTCATGACTGTTTTTCATCTTTTTGTAAATTAATATAAAGTATGTTATAATTGTGTACTAAGTTTGAAATGTATGCATTATATAGTGGTTGAAATAGAGCAGTAACAAAAGTTATTAAAAAATGTGATATTTAGGACGTTTGTTGTATGGGGACCCCACTGTGGCTTAGGTTTTTAATTTTTTAAATTATATTTCACGATAGTTATCATCATAATGCATATTTTCTGAAACTTTGGACGTATCAAATTCTTCATAGACTGATTGATGAAGAAATTGAACAGGCAGCGTAATTAATTGGCTTTAGTCTATTTTACCAAAGTTGAATTAGTTGTAGCTCAAATACCATCAAGCCTATAAAAATACATGTTGGACCTTTTTTGTTGCCCATTTGACGAGGATTATTTTTGCCTTCAGCACTTTTTCCGTATGTTTAGCAGTTTTCGAGAAAATCTGGAAAAACCGATAAAAGAGACACATTTCAGGGTGTCGGGGGGTGTAGCGTCAGGTAGAGGGTGCGGGAGAGTTGTGCGTTTTGAACATCACACCCAAAGGTATCATGCCACACAAGTTTCAAAACATTATTAATTTGTTTTTTTTTCCGATACTATAAAGGAAAGGGAGGAAATAATAAGTGGACTGTACATATAGGTTTAACTGGGATATAATAATAAAATAATAAAAGTAAGATACACTAAACACAACAGATAAGCTACGCGAACAATGACAATAGCAAACCAAAAGATAACACTAAAAAGACAAACTACCAAAGAGTACGGCGTGGTGGCCGGGCCGTCCGTAACATCTCTCCCACCTTCGACAAAGTCATAGAACGACCCAGCCATCACACCGGCAACCGCACCAGCTTCAAAACAGGGCGACGTAGAGTTCCTCCGTCTGTGGATTCCTCGGCAACACGAACAATGCCATCGTTTCCCGTGAAAACTTTGGACACCCTACCACGAGGCCAAGAACCACGTGGCAGGTTGCCGTCGGCGATTAAAACTAAATCTCCAACAGCTAAGGAAGGAACTCCATCGCCGCCACTACGACGAGGTAACAAAAGGGGCAAATATTCCTTGACCCACCGACGCCAGAAAACGTCGGCGAGCCTTAAAGATTTCCGCCAACAAATACGATCGCACAGGTCAACGGATTCTGTTCTTCCGTATAAGTTCCCTGAGGCAGGTGAAGAGCTCCCAATAAGAAAATAAAATGGAGTAAGAGTCTCATCTCCATCAACCGATATATCCGTCAAGGGTCTTGAATTAATCAGGGCTTCGGCTTCGGTGAGAACAGTGCTAAGTATCGGTTCCTTCGGAAATCTTGATAAGAGCGTCACATACAAAGCAGTTTTTACAGATCTTACCAACCGCTCTCAAGCTCCTCCCATCGATGGGGCTGAAGGTGGAATGAATCTCCATTTTGTGCCGATGTTAGCTGCGAAATCATCAACTGGAGGCCCGAACAACTCTCTCTTATTTTTTAAGCACCGACAAAAGATGTGCCATTGTCCGACCAAATTTTAACTGGGACCCCTCGACGTACGACAAACATCCGCAAGGACATCAATGCAGCATCCGAAGACAAATCGTGCACCAACTGTAAATGGATTGCTCTGGTCGTCATGCAAGTATACAATGCAACGTAACGCTTTTCATGTCTTCGACCAACAGTTACATGCACAGGTCCAAAATAGTCCAAACCGACGTAGGAAAATGGACGACGGTGATGAACCAGGCATGCGTCAGGTAAATTTCCTTCTAAAGGTCTCACAGGAACAGCTTTGCGAATCTGGCAGAATTGGCTAGCACGAGCAATTGATTTTACAGCATTTCTTAAGCCAAGGATCCAATACTGTTGTTTTATCTCATTAATAACTGTCTGGTTGTTTCCATGGGCCATGCGACGATGAAAATTATCAATTAATATTTTTGCGATCCGATGTCGAGCGTCCAGAAGCACAGGGTTATTGTTAATTAAATTAGATACTGCTCCGACTCCTCCGGAAAGAACAATCAAACCATCTTGGTTTAACTTGACATTAAATCGAAATATTTTACTGTTTCTCGGGATAGGCTCACCAAGACGAAGAGCAGCCAGCTCCTCAGGGAAATATTCTTCGTGAAGCTGAAGAAAAATGTGACTTAAAGCCTCTGCCGTTAAAAGACAAAGCTGGTGGGGTAAAACACTAGAAGGCGTGTGCGAAGCCAGGGCGTAAACACTAGCGTGACTACGCAAACGCCTGATAAAAACATGAACTCAAGCAGTAGCTCTTAACTATTAAGCAGTAGTTCTTAACCAATGAACCTAGCTATTCGACCTAATCGTTTGTCACACGCTCTAACAGTCTGTATAATAGTTAACAGACACTTTATAAGGATGGTTGGTTCCGGCCAACAATACAGTAAATACAAGAAAACCAAAAAATAAAGTTGGTTTTAAATTAAACGTTTCAGAAACAACATATTTTTTTATGCCCTAAAGGTTTTCATGCTGCTTTTTTAAGTGCAGATAGATGGCGTTTATCCAAGTAAAGTATCAAATATTTTATTAATCTGGCTGTACGTCTTCTTATTATCGTGTAGGTATAGTCAAGTGTGTGGCGAACTTGGCTGTATGTACTAATGAGTATTGTGGCTGTATGGCTCCGTCCTTTGCCTATACATATATACGCTCCTTTGCCTGTCCTGATGGATAAAAGAAAACTACTATTACTTGCTGCGATGCTTCCATGCTGTGTTTGTTTAAGGCGACTACAGCACCTGATAAGGGCAGCACACATAGGAAAAGTATCAAATATTTTATTAATCTGGCTGTACTCCTTCTTATTATCGTGTAGGTATAGTCAAGTGTGTGGCGAACTTGGCTGTATGTACTAATGGGTATTGTGGCTATCCGTCCTTTGCCTATACATACATACGCTACTTTGCCTGTCCTGATGGATAAAAGAAAACTACTATTACTTGCTGTGATGCTTCCGTGCTGTGTTCGTTTAAGGCGACTACATAACCCGATAAGGGCAGCGCCATCTCCGTCTCTCAACAGGCCTGGGCCGGCAGTGCAAACAGTGTCGATACACAAAGTTTACGGATTATAAAAGCGAGCGTGCGTAAAAATATGTTCGAAAGTTAGAAAAATGAGATTCATGGAAAGGTAACAGCTTAAATCGAAAAATGCGTTAGCTACTTATCGAGAGTGTTCAATCAGGAACATTTTGATAGCAAATTCAAGTTCCTGTGTGCATTTTACTATCGTTTTTACAGCTTAAAAAATACACAATATTGGGTATTTAGTGTTGACTTTGTGAGCTTTTTCTTGCAAACCAAAAGTGCTGAATCAACATGATCAGCAAACATCTTATCTAGTTTATGTCCTGAATATTACCGTAGTATTTTTTTCTGCGATTTAATGCAGTGTGTCATGCTTATCTACGCATCATAAAATCGTAATTTAGGTGCTGTAGTCGCCTTAATGTTCGTAATAACTTTGTGTGTATGTTATTTATATTGTTATAATATGAATCAGTATTTAAAAATAAAACTACTGCTACAAATTATTTTGCATTTTTATTTATTATATTTTAAAAAAATTATATCACTTGATAATAAAGTTTCTGTATTTAGGTATTATACGAATATTCTTTTCAAAATAAAAACCAAAGAGCAAAACTAATTTAAATCATCGCGTCCATAGAGAGAAAAATAGTTATTTGTTATAAAATAGGGATGTTGACAGTGTTTGATTTTATGAATTATTGTATGTAAAAATAAAAATAATGCTAGAAATATATTAATATCCGAAAACAACATTAAAATTGGTTTATAAATGAACAAGTTATTGGCATTTACGAGTATATTAACGTAAGGACTAGCTATCTCGTTTTGTGGGGAGAGCTAGTTATCTCGTTTTTACCTACGCAAACAAATGGCGGTGACGTCACATGCCTGTAAGTGCATCTCTTTTTCGTTGTTTGACAGTTTCCCCCTCTATTGAAATTTATTAGCTTGTAACTTTTTTATTTCTCAATAGTTTTCTAAAATTATTTCGGTTTTGGGTTTTGAATTTAGTTCCTTTTTAAGATATACAATAAAAAAAAATAGTCAACATCCCTATAGTGCAAAGTTGCTTTTTAACCGCGTGCTCAATTTTGATGACCGAGCAAGCGAAGGATTCAAAAATTAGAATCCTGAGCGTTAGCGAGAGAATCAAAAGAGCACGAGGTGAAAAATCTTTGCACTCGAGTCCAACACGTAACTTTTTATCCCACCTCAGCGAGGAAATGACCAAATGCAAAAAAAAACATTTACAAAGGGCTAACAATATGATGTGAAAAGAAAATGGCGCGCGCAAAGCAAATTAAAAAAAGTACACCAAGGAGGTTCCGAGTCTGAGTTTTAAACAAATTAACAAAGTTGTATGATTAATTCGGCACCATGGAGGTAGAAGTAAATAGGTTTAATGATGTTTTGAATTCACAAACTCAGTTCATGCGATGTTCTAAATTCAATTTACTTTATCCTCTAGCGGATAAAAACGGCTTTTGCACTTAGATATCGAAGAGCAATAGTACTCTTTACGAGATGGGGGGATGAAAAATATATTTTCACAGTGACACTTGAGTTTTCCAGCGACATCTATCTATGAATGAAAAAGATTGCCTGAGAAAAGCCCTCAACGGCACGGCACGTCATAATTTTTCCGACATGGCGAAACATGGAAACAAAGTGTATGTAATTCAATAGAGATGCTTTTTTTTATTGTCCATGATGATGGCACGATAATTATACGATAAATTAAAAGCAATCGTATACAATTCCACACATTTTGTTTCCTTGGAATTGAACTTAACGTGCCATACCATGCCGTGCGACAAAAAATTATAAAAACAGCTCTTAATTTCCTTATGTTTTTATGTATCTATATGAATTTGTTCTATTTATCTACTTATATAAGACTTCTGTCGAGCTTCGTCGGTAAGTGACTAAGCCTGCCCGGTGCCCACTGGCCCTCGTGTGTAAAAACGAGAACAAACAAAAGCCTTTTCCTCAATTAAGCAATTTGTGTGGACATAAATTCAACGACTGTATGGCGCTCACCGGCCGGTGTATTACAGAAATGTTCCTCCGTTTTGTTCAAGCCAGTCAGCCTGTGTAGTTTCACTAATTGTGTCCCTTAGTATTCGCCTGCTTATGAACTTAAATCTTAGAGAGCTTTATGTTCAACTAGGTTTTCGAAAGGACTTTCTTTTACTCCGAAAAAACCTGCTATATATTTTTTTTAAATCTGTAAACTTGAACAAAATATTGTGTTTGTAGTTTACGATATTTTTGTAGCTAATGTATAATGTTTAGCTTATTATAGCTAATTTTAATGAGTTTTTGAATGTTATTGAAGTAATAATGTGATTTTTAAATGAATTTGATGTAAATTTCTGTAATAATGTGAAAATGGTGCCAACCATACAGATTTCGGCACTAATGAGTGAGTAAGGTCCTTTTCGGTAGAAATGTTTTTTATATAACATAAACACATGAGAGCCATGTAAAGGCACGAAACTAAGTTCGTTTTTTTTTTCAAATTCGATATCTTTTGACTAGAATTAATTATTTGAACTACGCCGAAAAGGACAAACACAATCTCATATTATTCCATAAAAAAGCAATATAATAATAACAGTTTATAATTTGAAATAAAGATCCAGTGTACTAACCAATGTCCAATATACTACTTTGGACTAATATGCTCAAATAAACAGAACGATAATTTTCCCAAAGTTTTGTGTTCCGAATTTATATTACTGACTTGTCATTTTGCTGTGAGTAAAAATTGCTGCCAGCAAAAACCAGACTCGAGAAGTGTAAAAAAAATTCATTAAAGGTATCAAAATGTTTAGTTAAAATTTTCTACCCACGTTTTGCTTTGGTTAACAGTCAATTTTTCTTGTGGAGTAAATAGCACGGGGAGTTTAATTAAACAGTGTGTCTTTCATTAGGCATGCGGCGAATCCAGCCCGATCCTGAAATGAGAAGAGGTCACTTTGTTACGCATTGCGCTTAACCCATATATTTCAAGTTAACTTTTACGATAAGATTCACCTTTTGCTATGGGCACACTTAATTAAAACGGTCACGGGATTATACTTAGAGGACCCACGCTTATGCAAAATCCATTTATCATCCTCGACAGTCTCTTTGTTGCCCGCTATTCGTGAGTTATTCTTTTGTTTGATCAGTTCAAGTCCATCCACGGGACCGGTTTTCCCCACCCATCTATAATATTCACTTCAATATTTTATTCAAACAGAAACTTTGCGGAAACTATTAAAGTCCAAGGATTGTCGCTAAAATCAATCTCTAGCAGCAACTTTCATCGAGGGAGTTGGTGGCTCACAAATAATGGGAACTTTGAATATCTAATGAACTTCTTCACCTCTCCAGCAATACTGTGAATAAGTTCCTGGAGTCAAATTATTTGAGTGCGCCCAGACCGGGCTTCTCCTGTGTAATTAAGTGTTTCGGCTTTCATTGCGAGAAACTTGAAATCACTTCTTTGAATTCGCCTCAAATTCGTGCGTCAGCTGAAACATTTGCAAATGTTGAACTCTCTGTGAGTTAGATTACAATGAAATGTTTCGTAATTAGGCCCTTAATAACGCTGAAAGCACTTTTATTTAGCTGTTCACGCCGCGCCGTTCTAAAAGTAAAAAAGCATTTTATCACTGTGTATCTCTGGCTAGATAGAGCATAAAAATAATAGACATTGAGTATGAAATTAATAGATATACGTCCTTTTACATATATTGCTAGAATAGATAATGTAAATTAGTGTATTTTGAAATGAAATATAAGTAGATTTGAAATATTTGATTTAGGTGGAAAAAGATGCTTGTGGCTGTTTGCTGAACAACATTATAGAAAAATGCTGACTAGTCACTTGGTCGGAGGCAGTTTCTACGACCGCTCGCAAACTTTTATGTTGTGAAACTTGCCTGTTTGTGCTTGACATTTATTGCGTTTATATTTTACGATTGGGACTTTTACTTAATGTTGGGAGACGACTTACTTAATTTTGTAATACAATGTAGGGGGAAATATTGTGCTAATGTATGACACATTTGCTCTCTTTAAATACTCTCTGAATAACAATAACAGAAAAATCTTGATAGTTTTAGTCTTTAGTTGATACGACCCATTTTTTCCGTTAAGTTTATTTATTTGTTCTAAGCAAATCACAGTGGGACAAAAAGTCTGTAGCTATTACTTTTTCCTTACCTTATGTATGCTTGATTATGATGAATTATTAAAAATATTACTATTAAAGCTTAATGTTTAAAATAAAAATTACATAGCTTCTTTCTAAGTAAGTTCTTAAGCCTTCCAAAAGGGTTCCTTCTACAAACAGGCTGTTAGTTTGAGAGTTTAATCGCACGTAATCCCTAATAGCAGTATCAACTGCGAAAATTTACGTGTATAATTCAAAGATCTATCTTGAGTGGCCCAAAATTTGCATTTTACCTACTTGGAAGTAGGTCTGGCTCCAAGCTTGTTTCTCATCGGCTTCCTCCCGAAGTAGCGATCAAAATCAAACTTGCTCAAATTTGCAATGGAAATATCTTTTTATTTCCCCTTTGAGCTTTAGAGCCAATGTTGTGTTCAATCTAGTGAACGTAAAACATCGACAAAATCAAAAATTATTAAAAATCATAATATACCGGCAAGAAAAGTATGTCGTTTCTTTTTTTTTTAATTTATGTAAATTTAGATCGTTGTTTTTATTTGTAAGTACTTATTTTATTTTCTTATGTTCTATGGCTCAATCACAACCTGCTCGCGGTGAAGTTTACAGTCAAATGTCAAAATGACTACGCTAGAGAGCGAAGAAGCCGTAAAAAAAACGCCAGCGGCTGTCAATAAAACTTTTATTTTAAATCAACAAAGTACATTGCTTAAAAAGCGATCATGTTCGATTTTACATACAACAGAGATCTTTTTAAAACCACAAAAATGTATTCAGACATATGAAAATAATACTTTAATAGTAAGTAATCTGTGCCAGTCTTTCCTTTCCATTCAGAAAGAAAGAAAAAGCGAATTCGTCTCTCATAAACCAGGCAAGGAAGCATTGAAAGTGTAACTGTAGTACATGCTCATACGTATTTTTAATCGTATTTCTCATAAATACTTGAATAACAATAGCAAATCTTCCTAAATAATTGACTTTTTTTATTAAAAAACTTGCTCAGTATTATATCGATGGAGAAGCAACACTGTCTAAACTCTAAAGCAAAGGACCGGCCGTCAACTGCTTAAAGATATTAAACTTTCAGCTACATCCTTTATGTTGTTTCTAAAGACATTTTTTTCGTACCAACCATGAAATTGTTTTTTATAATAAAGCTTATGCTAATTTTTAGGGTTCCGTAGTAATCTACGAACCCTTATAGTTTCGCCATGTCCGTCTGTCCATCTATCCGCGGGTTTCCTAAGAAACCTTTCTCTTTTTTATCTCGCCAATAAACTACGCCGACAGAACTGTAGAGTAAAACTTAAGAAAAAAAATTTTTTTCGGTTGTATGCCATAGACGTGAATGGGTGATGTTTTTTTTTTCGCCAATATCATCGAATGGGGTGTCATAGAATAGCTTTTTAAAAGATAGAAGGTTTTTACTAAGAACGTTTTTCCATTTAGGACTACGTTTGCGAAACATAAATTTTAAAGTGAAAATTTTTGTCAAACACAAGTGTCCCCTCCCTCTAACAGCTAAACGGTTATTTCTAAAAATGTGGAAAAATTCACAGTGGTAGAATACACAACAAAATTAAAAGGAAAACTATTAAACATAAGTTGGCCCTTCAAGTTTGCAAGTAATGGTCGACCAAGTGCCAAACATTGTTGGGATTAATAAGAATATATTTACTAATATTAGATCCTGGTACTACAGAGCTTAAATTTGGCATGGTCATACGTATTGATTGCGCCGACAGATCTAAAAAATAAAATTTTGTAAAAAAATTTTTTCGGGTGTTTCCCATACACGTGAAAGGGCGATTTTTTTTTCTCGCCGATATCATCGAACGGGATGTCATAGGATAGTTTTTTAAAGGTAGAAGGGGTTTAATACGAACGTTTTTCGATGCAGCAGTCCTTTTGCGAAAAATTAATTTTTATAATGAAAAAAATGAGAAATAATTCACGAGCATTTAGCATTTACGACGAAGTTTACCCTAATCCAAAATGGCTGCTTTACAAGATTCCACGCTAAAAGTTAGGCGAGGTCGAAAGCCAAGCTGTAACATATTGACATTTCATGTGTCGTTTAATAGGTTTTTGGGGGTTTTAATTACGAAAATGACACCAAAATTATATACAATCGCCACGCGACCTGCTCTTTAGCAGCAGCTCGATATTATTCCTAACAATAATTTTGTCGCTAAAAAAAAATTTTAAAAAAAATTAAAGAAAAAAATTCGCGCTCGCTTCGATCGTGCATTAAATACTTCCATTCTATTGTATTTAGCCCAAAACTAAAGTTATTTCTGAAACTACAAACTCTTTAATACAGTTGTTTTTGATACTATAGTATTTGGAGATTTTAACATCGCCGTTTGGTGATCGGTTGAGAATAACACCACCCTATTTCTTTCCGCGGGTGTCGTAAGAGGCGACTAAGGATACACAAATGAGACCTGCCTCCCATTAATCCACCCCAGGCAACGACACCTCAATTTGTTCTGAATCTGAGTTATCGTCCTATGCTCTCATGCGATGTGGTAGGCTCTGTGAAGGGCCGTCTGGTTCACGCCCACCCTCCTAACGAAATCCGACACCAAACAGCTTGCTGTGTTCCGTCGGTGCATAGGAGTACCAGTGCCTTATAGGCATTTTCTGGGTTAACTCGCTCTATCGTCGACCTCATCTATGACCTTGGTCAAGATTGAGGTCAAGAGTTCTTAAAAAGATGATTTTTTGGAATATACAGGGTTACTGGTAATACGTCACGATCCCTTCAAGGGATGATAGTAGAGATCATTAGCTATCAAATCACCCTCGGGTAGATGGGGTAAAAATATACCAATTCCGAAAAAAAAATCCGCATTTAATTAAATGCGAAAATGCTGGAATTTATTATCATTTTATCTATTACCTAATGAGACCTTATGTTATGAATTACTCTTATAAATGATCGACCTAAAGGTTAGGTCCTGTGCAAGCTTCGACGAGTTTTTTCTAAATATGTTACCATCTCTTTTTCAGTTGTCCTCGATACTGTCGACTGTCGGTAGGCATGGGCATTCAGTGAGTGAGTATCAGTTTATCCATAAGAACTAAAGTTAGGTGATTTTTTTAATTTGTACTAAAATTATTTGTACCTGCGTAAAGTTGGTAAGAATTTAACAGACCCGTATTTCTTTGTTTCATATACGTAGTTTGATACATATATTTCAATCTAGATCATCTGAACCTTGAAAATAAACCAAAGTTTTTGTATAGAATAAATGAAATTTACTTGAAACTTGGTAATAGTACTCTTCAACATACTTTGTGAGACCCGTATTTCTGAATTTTTAAGAAAATTCATCTCCAAAGAAATTAAAAAAATTAAAAATAGAAAAATCTTCTCCTTTTTCATGTTTTATCAACGATACTGACACCGTAAGAAAAATTTGAGTACTTAATATAGTCACCCTGTATTTAAATATAAAAGAAACGAAAACGAATACATTATTTTCGCCTTTAACTGAGATTCTCGAGTAGGCAAAAACTAAACATTTTTAGGTGATGATATTTTTTACGAAACTTCTTTTGTCTGAAAAAAGTATAAATGAAAAAAAAAAATTTCTATCAATACATCGAATGTGCGGAGTATGGTATCCATAGTTGTACCAATATGTGAGACTGATGCGAGAGGGAGAGAGGTTAGCAAAGCGGAAAGAGGAAGGGTTCGTTACAAACGGATACCTTCACCGACGCGCGCAACCACTTCAGAACTCAACAAAAAATACCAAATCTTACGAATATAAATGCAAATATTCTGAAGTATCCTTCAAAACTTTACAAACACCAAAGCTTTCAAAATCCAAAAAATATAACACCCAATTTATCTTTTATATTTCTCTGACTGCCAGGCTTAAGCGAGTAGAAATTTATCAAGAAAGTTAATGTTCATTTTTAAAGGTGGTGATAAAAAGGGTTAATTATAATATATTGTTTGTGGTTGTGAATTGCGATAAGCTTTCAGTGCTTTCAGCAAACGAGTGAGAAGGCAGGCGGGGGGGACGGGGGGCGCCCCATGCCACGCGCGCTCCGCCATCGCCCATCAGTCGCCCCTTAGTCTCAGGTTTGCACGCAGCATCCCTATTAAATCGCCTGACATTTTATATAAAATTCCTCTAATTTCACTCGCTAAATAGAAATAGCATGTAAATTTCTGTGGCAAATCGATCAACAGTCGAATGAGACAAAGTATTAATAGAAAAATGGAAAGCAAAATCTGCGTTTTTGTAGGAGCCGGCTTGTTATTGTTTTACATCGGGTCGTTGTCAGCGCAGTCGTTTCCAGTTGAGAAAATTGCTGTCGGTAAGTCTGAAAAAGTATTATTTACTTTATAACTATTACAAAATAATTTGTTCAATGATAGATTTTTTTAGAATTATTGATTCTCTTGTTTTATGTTGGTTTTATTTTATCTCATTCTCTTCAAAAATATTATATAGGTATTTTTTTATTGTAAACAATTAAAATAGTCGTCGTTAAAAGTTTGAAATATTTTCTACGTTTAGTTTGTCACAAGCTCACAAGTTACATTTGTTTTGCCTTCCACCCGCTTCGGCGCAGGTGCTGAATGTCCATTTTCTTTCCCTTTCCCGCGTGGCGTAGTATCGTAGTATTGTCTTTGTCTCGGTCTTTCCAACCGTGTAACAACCAATCCCTATTACTGCTTTTTGATATTTTTTAGAATTTTATTATTTATAAAATATAGGAGTAGAAATTAGACGGGTTTTACTAACAGTTTCTTGAAAATGTCTATGGCTTTACATTTGACGGCCGGTTTGGTCAAGTGGTAGTGGGGCTGCCTCTATCAAAGGGTCCTGGGTTCGATTCCCAGTCGAGGAAAATGTTTGTGTAAAAAGCAGATGTTTGCTCTCGGGTCATGGGTGTTGGTTTTGTATGTGTTCCAAGGGACCCACGACACAAGGAAAAACCTTAGTGTGAGCCTTTGAGTGTGTAGCGTTATATTATTATTTACTACTTAAAATTTTACTTTATCGAACAAATTTCAAAAATATTTATGTGAAATATGCTAATTTTTTTTCTTGATGTTATTTACGAGTTGTTGATGATTCAAAAACTGAAAAGTTTTAAGTTCATTTGGATTAATCAAAATCTTTTCAGGGTTCTATAGTCAACTACGAATATTCATGGTCATACAGTTTCATCACACCTAAAAATTTGTTAAATAAAATAAAAGATTTTCGTATCTTCTAAAATTGTGCTAAAAATATCTTGACAGAATTTATGCACAAAAAACATTTTGCGGAAAAGGTTTATTGATACTTGGTCCAATTAGTTAACACTCATCAAAACGGTCGTCTAATTTCGTGCAAGTCAAGACTCCTTCAGTACAGTTCTGTGAAGTGGTTAATTACTTTCACTATTATTGTAGAAAACCAAAAATAATGATTAAATGTATGTATCATAAGGTATTAGGTAACACTTTAGGCAACTCGGCTCTCGGATTATAAGCAATATTAAGTTGTAGGGAGATAGCAAACAACATCTCTGAGCTTCTCATATAAACCCTCACAGGTTTGCGAGTGGCGAGCAAAACAATCAAGTTTGTTGTATGGGAGCCTCCATAAATGCTTATTTTATTCTGTTTTTTAGTATTTTTTTATAATAGCGGCAATAAAAATACATCATATGTGAAAATTACAACTGTCTAACTATCACGGTTCACGAGATACAGCCTGGTGAACATTATCTATAAAGACGAGCAAAAAAAAATTACGTTTTTTGTATGAATATGTGTATAAATAAATAAAATATTCATTCTATTATGTTTTTTAAATATTAGTTGTTATAGCAGCAACAGAAATACATCATCTGTGAAAATTTCAACTGTCTTACTATCACGGTTGATGAGATACAGCCTGGTGACAGACGGACGGACGGACAGCGGAGCCTTAGTAATAGGATCCCGTTTTTACCCTTTGGGTACGGAACCCTAAAAATGAGAACACATTGTAAAAAAATAAGAAACATTTAAAAATTAATGTTATTTATCGATATTTAACCTGTTACAAAGAAAATTTAAAAAATTTGAATCTTCTTTTCGGCTCATGATTTAAAACTGTCAAGAAATTTGGGGTGGTAATGACTTTCGTAGCTTTATCAAAACTACTAGCATTCCGCTCGGGACTTTGTTACCGTTTGAAATTGGGAAAGTTATGTAGCCTATGTTACTCAGAGATAATGTAGTATTCTAATGGTGAAAGAATTTTTCAAATCGGTCCAGTAGTTTCGTAGCCTATTCAATGCAAACAATCAAATCTTTTCTCTTTATAATATTAGTATAGATTAATTTTGAAAAAAAGTAAAATGGAATTCCATCCAATAAGCAATTATTTTAAGAAATCGGGATATTTTTGTAAAAAAAATTAAATTAAAAAAATCACAAAAACTTTCGGCCATACATAAGGTGGGTCAAATTTGTTGAATTTTGGCTGCCCTATCATATCCTACCAGGAATACGTCGAGTTTCCGTTAACCCTGGATACATCTATGGAAAAATACACTATCTCTAGCTAGGGCCAAATCCCAACCGGCTTACTTAATTATATTGATTTTCAATGCTTTTTCGTAATTTTAAACGCAAGCAATGTTATGGAAACGAATCTTTGGTTTATTTTTTGAAAAATCGACATGCCGGTCGCATTTCCAATCAAATAGTTTCACAGAAATTTGTCGAAAAAAATGTCTCGTGCAGTCCAGAAAACTTTCTACCATTTTTGTTCAATTTTCTTTAAGGCAAGTGACTGCATGAATAAATGATTTCTGATTATTGTTTATTAAAGATGAAGATTTATACTTATTTAGAATGTAGAATAAATTTCCAAACTTAATACATATTAACATTTTGAAAATACTTTATTTTATTAATAACGTAAATTTGATAGAATCAGTATTAGGGTACGAAATTTCGTCTTTGTCCCATTGCCAGCTTTGACATTTATACTTATTGTTTGGTATATTTTTGTTAAATTTGTTATTCTAGGATCGAAAAACTTTTGAAAGGTTGATAATAAAGTATAGTATACAGTATTCTTAAACTCAATAAAAAATAAATCTATACTTCAAACTGTGTTTGGCATCTTAAATTTCAAAATGGATGAGATTTTCGAAATCATGTCCCCCAGAAACCTACTAAGCGACACACGTGTCGATATTTTCAAAAAAGTACACACGACGTGCGTCTTGGATTTCGAAATGGATGTCAATTCCGAAATCAGTACCCCAAAAGCGTATTTAACGAAACCCATGTCAATATTTTCAAGAAACTGCATATCTGCCAGCTTGAATTTTAAAATGGATGTCATTTTAGAAATCAGCATTCAATTCAGAAATCAATATTTATTATTTATTTATTCAATTATTGATTTTATAATACTAAATAAATGGCTGTAAATGGGACAGATAAGGCCGGAGATTTCTCGTCTTTTCTTTATTTCATCGAAACAATCATTCGATATTGTTTTTTATTGATATGAGTATGAATAGCAAGACTCATTTATCGTTATGCCAAGCACATGGCTCTTTTATTCCTGCAATATTATTTCCAGTGCTAACATCAGCTACATGCTAAATATAGAAAACTGAAATTTGGATAAAATTATCCTTTTTTAATTTACATACGCTCACGTCTATAATCCCTAACGGGATAGGCAGAGTATCAGTGGTTCTAGCGAACTACTTGATGACAGGTTTGACACAAATTGTGAGGGTTATCAGATGGAACAAGTTGTCTAATGGTGAGTGGTGGTCAGCCTTTCGTCCATTATACAGCAAAACCCTCGCATCTCACTTACAGACTTTTACTGTATACCTTGGAAGAGTAGGTAGCTGGCACATTTTAAGTTTTTCTTTCTCTCCCAGTCCAGCATGGAAGTTTTTTAATATAGGAAACAAATAAAAAAGGACTTTATGAAATTCCTTCGCCAACGAAGTCCAGGCATCCTCTAGTTATGTATCAAGAACATGTGCCCAATCTCTTAAGAAATATTAAATACAGGATGCGTAATAACATTGTAATACGCCTCGGTTGGGTATTCGTCCGACTAAGTCTACCTTTGTATTGCTCGGTGAGTAGAATACGGTCTTTCAGGTTGTACAATACAGTCTTCATGGGCATAATCTTTGCTATGGAAGCTATAAAATATAGAAAGACAACCGAACAATCAATAAAGATACTGTCAGACAGTCAAGCTATACTTATGGTTCTAGACTGCAATACTATGAACTCAGGACTCATATAACTGCTACCGTCGCAAACGAGAAAATTTTGAACACTCTCACGTTGCTGTGGCGTCCTAGCCTAACTGCGACGGGAGATAGACAATCGGTGGGACCGAGCAGTTCATTACTAAAAACTAGTTAGAAGGAAACATAACCTGAAATCCAAAACCAAAAGGACATATTCCTTCTAACTTCCGCATATAAAAACTTTGCGACAGCTGGATTAGCCACCGCTTCAAATTTAACCAAGAAAAACTTCCATTCTCCAACCCCAAGAAGAAAAATTTGGAAAGTTTTGGGTTGGCAATAATGCCTGGCCTTAGACATGGATGGACACCTTGGAACATAGCGCAAAGTGTATGCTGGTGAAGAGCGGCCCTCGTTGGAGTTATATTTTCAGTTTCTCCCCGCTCCCTCCACCTATATGTAGGTGATCCGATTAAAAGTTACTAGCGGGAGACGTGGTAATATTTCCAAGATTTTATTTTTCGGCTCAAGCCCCTGCACTACCTGCGAATGACCGTAGAAAAATCTTTTTTATTTTAGATTTTATTTTTCGGCTCAAATAAAATTGTCCAGCCTCTGTTATCCCTTCATTCGGGGTCGGCTCTCCTCCTCTTTAGGCGCCAAGATCCTGGGTTGTCTGTATGTCCAGCTGAGCTCGTTTCAGGTCTTTGCATACGGTTGTCCTTATCCACCATGAAGCTAGGGGGAGCCCTCTGCCTTTTCTCCTTTCCGGGATCGCTAAGGCCTTCTTTACTGAGTACTCTTCGTCCCTTCTTATCACATATCCGAACCAGCACTTACGTCTCTCTGGCATCTTATTTCTTTGGGCTCAATTTTGAAGGAGCTTCTGATGTATTCGTTTCGTACCTTAACAAGCCTCGTTACACCAGCCGACCATCGCAATATTTTTATTTCATTAACGTGCAGTTTGTTTTCGTGAGTCTTTTTCATCGCTCAGCATTCATTTTTGTTACCAAATATTCGACGGTAGTATTACTGACCCAAAATTTTTCGTTTAATGTAAAATCTGTCACATCAAAAGTAAAGCTTATCTTTTTGGTCATTATGTCCAGCCTCTGTTTTCATTTTGTTTTCGAAATCAAATAGCAATGTATTTCGGTGGATTCTTGAATTGATTCTTCGGTTCCAACCTTCAACAGGATTATTGGTCCTGTCATTCATATACCCACTACGTTGTTTAATTCGAACGGATATTTGTTTTGCCACTGATTTTCGAAATATTTTCGTAATTATTTTAGTCTTTTAATCTTTTAATAATTTAATCTTTTAGGCTTATTTTTATTATAGATCGCCAACACTCTCTCATTCTGTATGCCGGAAGCATCGGCTAATTTGCTGCCAACCTCGTCATTTTTCTGTATTCTTTAGTATTTTCTGTATTTTTTTTCTTTTTTCAAACTACTTTGCTCACGTGATAATAGCAGCCTGAAACTTGAACTTCTGTATGTGAATTCAGGTCAATGTGTAAAGTTTATAGCTGCGAAAACGGCTGAGGGTAAGACATTAAAGTTCCATCCCCATAATATTTATCAGAACCAAAGTTTTGTGTCAGGTTCCTATAAATTTCAAAAATCAAAATAGGATCACAGTTGGACAGTGCTATATCGTCATTTAAAGTAGTAAAATTTATTCTGTCGTATTGAAGAAATTTTTTTCGGGCCCTGTACATCGTATCCTGTTTTTTTTTTGCTGGTGGGATTTTTCAGCAACCATTCTTTCTTAATTTTTCAAAATGTTCTTCCAGTATGTTAGGCATCCTTTGACAGACCTTTTTTGCAGGAATTCATTGTTACGAAGATTTCTTGTAAAATAAACATAAAACGGCCAAGTGCGAGTCGGACTCGCGCACTAAGGGTTCTGTACCATTGTCTATAAAAACGGCAAAAAAATCACGTTTGTTGTATGGGAGCTTCCTTAGGTATTTATTTTATTCTAGTTTTTAGTATTTGTTGTTACAGCGGTAATAAAAATACGTCATTTGTGAAAATTTTAAATATCTAACTATTACGGTTCATGAGATAGAGCCTCGGACATACTTATCTATAAAAACTGAGAGGGTGTGAGACAGTTTGTTCATTTAATGGTAAAAAAACCGCGTTTGACGCCTGGAACGCCTATCCTCACGCAACTTATGAATTTAAGGCATTGATAGATAGGAAATTGGTAGAAGCTGAAAGCCTTGTCGCATTCAGCGACCAAATTGTTACTGAGCTACGGCCTGTTTCTACAGGACATTTCTCTTTATTTATGTAAGCTTAATCTAAAAAGTTATGATACTCGTTGGTTAAATTTTATCGAGTGTTTCAGATATGTATGATGTAAAACTTTTATACACGTAAAATAACAACTGTCTACGAAAAAAAAAATACAAAACAAAAAATTCGCGCTTGCTTCGCTCGCGCATTAAATACTTCCATTCTGTTACATTTAGGCCAAAACTACACTTATTTCTGAAACTAACAACTTTTTAATACATTTGTTTTTGATACAATAGTATTTTGGGATTTTAACAGCGACTATGACAATATGCTCGTAGAATTAAGAAGCCAGCTGCATATTTTAACCAATTTACTACGGAACCCTACAATGCGCGTGGCCCGACACGCTCTTGGCCAGTTTTACTTTTTAACCCCGACAAAAAAGTTTCTGTGTATCTGTATGTCTCCGTGTCTGTTTGTGGCATCATAGCTCCTAAACAAATCAACCGATATCGATACAAGTTTTTTGTTTAAAAGCTGCCGTGATTAAAATGGTTCTTGGCTTTATTTGGTCAAAATCGGTTTAGCCGTTTATAAGTTGAACGCAATAAATGTTGGGGGTTATTAAACGTTATTAATTTTATAGTTATACGGGATTCCTAAGAAATATGGAATTTTTGGCAAAGTAAAAAGCCTAAATCACCTTATTTACAACATTTACACCTTTATTTACACAGTACTTACAGTATTCTAAGTTCTAGTTAGCAGTTACGGTCATAGTTATCTTAGAGTACCCATCATTTCGCACTAAACACAATCTAGCAGAGACGCAATTTTTTCTTTTAACAACCCAAAACGAATACGTGTTCTGGCACTGTTTAGAACGCAGACATGACCTAAAAATATACCGATCCATGGACCAGGTAAATATTCGCACCACGGACATTTTATGAAAGTGCGAACTCCACGGTAAATCATAGAAAAAAAGTACAGTTGTCACTAGTTCTCACCATTTTCAAGTCTTGTAGTTTTCCGTCGGTCGATAATATTCATTCACAATATCCTTTTTTTCACTTTGTTTCCGCTGCTTCAACAGTGATTTATCTAGTAGGGCTAATAATAATTAATCATCAAAAGATTTTTAACATAAATCTCATCCGTGTAATAGCACATAGTCTGGGGCAAGAATAGGCCATGTTTTTTCAGCTCTGTAGTACCAAGGATCTAATAATAGTTAATTATATTCTTATTAATCCCAACAATGCTTGGCACTTGGTCGACTATTACTCGTTAACTAGAAGGGCTAACTTATCTCTGATAGTTTTTCTTTTAATTTCGTCGCATATTCTACCAATTTTCTCACATTTTTAGAAACAACAGTTTAGCTGGTAGAGGGGGAGAACACTTGTGTTTGACAAAAACGTTCACTTTAAAAATTAATGTTTCGCAAACGGAGTGCTGAATCGAAAAACGGTCTTAGTAAACCCCTTCTATCTGTAAAAAAACTATCCTATGATACCCCACTCGATTATATTGGTGAGAAAAAAAAATCCATCGCCCTTTCACGTGAATGGGAGACACCCGAAAAAAAAATATTGCCTAAGATTTCACTCTACAATTCTGTCGGTGTGATTAATGTGTATGACCATGCCAAATTTCAGCTCTGTAATACCAAGGGTTTCTTAGGAAACCCGCGGACAGACGGACATGGCGAAACTACAAGAGTTCGTAAATTACTACGGAACCCTAAAAACCAGTTTATGGATACGTCTATACGTCAGAGCCTTGTCCGTTGATCAGCAGGGTGCAGGATTACGATTTGGAGCACTAAGATGTTATGAATCCGCACACTCCTGTCTTGATATAATTACTCTAAATAGTGACAACTAGACACAAGATTGACGCAACCCTAAAAGTGCCGACTATGAGACTATCGGTCGGTCGTGATAATGAAGCCAAAAGACTGCTAGCTATAAAAAAAACTGTTAAGAAAAACTATTTTTTTTACAAAACCAAAAAATGCACAGAAAGTATGCTGTATCCATAACTCTTAAATAATACTATTTTAAAAATATCGGTCACATGTTCTGCTACGCTATTCTTAGTAATGATACATGTCAAAATGGGATTTCTATTTAAAAGTTCGTTTATTTGTGTGCTGCAACGGTAGAAACAATTGTGTATTTATCCCTCAGTGCACAGAAAAAAATCAGGAAAGCTAGTAAATGTTTACAATAGACAGTTATTATCTAACTACACAGCACCTACCATTTCTATTAATACAGATTTTGGCCTTTTCCATTTATCGTTTAGATTTTTAGTTACTACAAAATATACTTCTTGCTACATTTAAGTAAAATGTGTTAATTGAGGCAAATTTTTCACTCAACCGTCATGTGCCGGATCGGAGTTGGCATTTTATGCAAAAAGATACAAAGATGTTTACTCCTAACAACCTGTAGTAGTTTTGTGACAAGTGGTTATTATGACGACTCGTTCAAATAATCTGCTAATGTAACTGCATTTCTGTGTTAGGCGGATATGCTTACCAACCATATTGAATTTTCCGAAAACAGCAACACGAAAAGTTTTAACAATATTTGGATAAAGTTTGTAACATTACCAGCCACCCAAGTTATCTTGGTGCTACTCTCTGATACCCCTTATATTGCAAACATTCTAACGACCAACTTTTGTTAGGTACGCTCTCCGTAGTTCAAGAACATTTTCTTAAGGAAGAATTACTTCTCAAGATCGTTGAAATAATAAAAACGAGATTTATTAAAACGATTGTTCTAAATAAACGAAGATTGCTGGCCTCTAATATCAAACAAAGTAATAATTTATGAATCTAAGTCTATTTATAAACTATTTAGTATGTGCTGCTCATTCTGGCTACACTAAACTTCGTAAACACCATTTACTAAGTTTGTAATATATTTGTACAAGTTAACTTTTGCCTGTTTTCATGAGCATACAAACTCGTGAATGTTATGTAAAAGTATTCCAAATTCCGTGAAGTCAAAAATGAAACAACGCACAAATGAAACTACAAACCACACATATTGTATCATAATCTGTACCAGGCAGTAAGAAACGCATGTCCCCTAGGATAATTACAAGGCATGTAAATTAAGAGGTACAGAGAGCAAGAACGTGACCGCTCGGGCAATGAGAATTTTAACATTTTAACTCTCAACTTATTTATGTGACATAAAATGTAATTACGTGAAGAATTCGCATGTAAGCCCCTGGCTGCTGGCCAGCTGCCTGCAGCAAGAAACTCCGCGCAACTTTGAAAATTATCTTCGTTGTAATGAAGCGCCCGCAAAATAAAGTATTAAGCACAAATAATTACCTACTACGAAAGAAAACAAAGACAAGATGAAAGAAAAGAAAAATGAAGTTCTAGGAAATTACAAAAAAAACTTTACTTATATTTTACATACATACTTACTCGCCGGTTGCCTGGCAGAAATTGCTCTATAGCAATAAGGCCGCCTGATTGTACACTACATTATGAATATTTGTTTTTGTTTAATGTTTTTTTTTGTGTGCAATGATTACAGGCGTGAGAGTACAATACAATACTCTTTGTATGGTATTGTATCGTACTCTCACGCCTGTAATCCCTAACGCGGTAGGCAGAGCATCAGTAGTTCTAGAAAACCACTTAATGCCACGTTTGACACAAATGGTAAGGATAATTAGATGGAACACGTTGTGTTATGGTGAGAGGTGGTCAGCCTTTCGCCCATGATACAGCAAGACCCTCACGTCCCACTTACTGATTTTTACAGTATGCCTGGGAAGAGTAGGCAGCTGACACATTCTAAGTTTGTCTTTCACTCCCAGTCCAGCGTGGAAGGATTATTTATATTTTTAGCGATAGTTAAAAATAAAAGAAATTAAAAGTATTACAAGTAACTGTTGTAGGTATAAAGGGTTTTTAAGCCAAGGAAGACGTTTCATACAACTTTCTATACTAAATGAGATGAAGCCCAGGGTGATGATGAAAATTACCAGTTTTTGTAATTTTTAGTGTATGTTTTATATTTTATAGTGTTGTAACATCAATCAATTACTTACCATTTATTAATACCAAAGGGTTAGATACTACTTTAAGAGCCAATAATAACAAAGCTATTATTACGACCATTATTAATTAGTTGCCGATTACATAAAATAGTTGTGGGTAGAGTAGCATGCGCAGGAAGTTCTGCAATGTTCTTCAGCTTGTATGGTCAGTGTGAGCAAGCTTGTATTTGCACGTTATTATAAATGATATACTAGTATCATAACAAATATCATAATAGTAGATCTATTTAGATGAGGAAAGTGGTATTCACAAAATCTTTAAATTGGCGTACAAATCAGCGTTTGTAAAAAGACCTATAAGTAACAATATGTTATGATATTCCAAAAAAATATAAGTTTGCTCTACCAACGTAAAAGAGACGACAATAATTACGAAATTGAGAAAACTAAAATAAACACCTTGTAAAAACATCATCCATGAAATCTCCAACTTAGCAACTTAGATAATGACACGGCGCAGCCAGCTTTTGGAAATAGTATGCCATCGCAGTAGGTTACACGAATTGAAATTGAATACTATCCTATCAAGATTCATGCCATATTGCTGCTACGGAGAGTTACTGTGTTGTTGAAGATTTTTCACAAACTCTTCTCATATTTCCTAGACAAAGTAAGAGAGATTAGAGCACACTAAAAACCATCACAACATTGGCCCAACAACAAGCACTTCCTTTAAGAAAATGTGGTCCATTAAACAGGCTCCAATCTATGGTGGAGTGTCATGATCGAAATGAACTCCGTAATTGGATATACCAGTAGGTATGATAGAACTTTTATACAAAGCGAGCTCGCGGAAAAATCTTTTTAAGAGTTTTTAACTTATAAAAGTTATTTAGATCGATCTTATAATATGTATTTTTACACTTTCTATATAAAAAAATCCGTCTTCAAAATTTTCGGCGTATGAAAAAGAATTACGGCACGAGTGAGACCTTTATTTGAACCAGACAATCTTCTTAGTTACTGGGACGTTTTCTAAGTTGTTGGTTTTGACATTGGAAATATCTTTTCGTTCGCTCCAGTGTAGGATCCGATTTCACGAAAAAGTGCGATCCCATTATATCTCGAAGAGTTGTGAAGATATGATATTTAAAAAAAGGCTCAAAGAGCTGTAAGGTGCAAAAAGAATTATTCGAAAAAGTCAATAACGCAAAAAGTTATGGCCGAAATAGTGAGAAACAATTTTTTTTTTCCGAATTTATGGTTTTGGCGCTCGATATGAAACGAAGAATGATATCAAAAATTTGAGTAAAGTTCCTCTGAAAAATTTAGTCAGCTACAATTTGAACCTAAAACAAAGACGATCAGGTTAAGGGTTTGTCCTGTAGCCTAACCTTTTTGAAAAAAGTCAAAAAGTCTAAACGACATTTTTCACATTTCCCGACTTTCTCGTCGCTCAGCGAGAATATTTTTTAGAATTCCGTAGATTCATTTCCAATGTGCTCGATAGTCGTGTGAAGCACGAAATCTGTGATTTTTTTTATAAGCCGGTGCTATCCCACTGCAGGGCAAAGGCCTCCTCGTTTTCTCCACGCGTCACAACACCGTGACGCGATGTTCGCCCACTCTTTTTCAAAGGCGTGTAGATCATCCCGCCAGCGCCTCCTCGACACCCATTCGGTGTCCACTCGGTGGCGACCCTTGCCCACCTATCGGGGAGTAAGCGGAACATATGACTTGCCCACTCCCATTTTAGCATTGTGGCCTTTACTCCGACATCTGCAACACTAGTTCTTGCGCGTACCTCGGTATTAGGGACTCGGTCAATTCGCTTGACTCCCACCATGCTACGCTCCATGTCTTATTGGCAAATCGCGAGTTTGTACTTTTGCGCTTCGGTCAATGACCACACCTTAAGTTATTAGGACAGGCAAGATACACATGTCGACGAGTTTGTGCTTAAGCGACATTGGAATGTTTCCCTTCATGTGTTCCTTCATGGACCAGTAGCTCCTCCATACATTTTCGACGTGGCGTTCAACTTTTTTATCTTGCCGGTTTTGGAAGGAAACTATCTGGTCAAGTAAATATAAGTAAATATAAATACTCGTTAACGTTATTTCTTGCCCGTCTACCACAACCCTACGTTTCGTGCTGTTGGTCATGAGCATGACGTTGGTCTTGGACAGGTTCATTTTAAGTCCAATTTTGGAGATACAATAGTTTTAAAATAATTGTTTCCGATAGTTACTTATTATTGCAGCATTTAAAAATGATGCTTATGCGATTAACTTTAGATGTAAAAAGGTAACCTTATTGTATTTTTTTTACCAGCCCATATACGTCCCCACCGAGAGGCACGGTTTTATTGTAAATACCAAACATTATTCACACAAAAGCGAAACCATGCGTAAGAAGCATTTAGTTGCGTAAAGGAAACAAAAGTTTAATATGAATTTATATTGATGTTAAAAATAAAAATATAACAAGTTTTTTGTTAAAATTATAAGTAAAGTTACACATTTGTAAAGTAATCTATGACTAAGGAGTCAATAATGAAATTAAGGGTGACTTGCACCAAAACCTTTAATATATTTAATAGCTTGAATACATTTAACTTGGTTGTCAAAGTAACAAAATCTGTCAAATTAATCAAAGTTAGTCTTACTAAATACGTTTAGCACTTTGGTGCAAGTTGCCCTAAATGTTTTAAGCATTAAGGGCCACTTTCACCAAAAATGCTAAACGTATTTAGCAGGACTAATTTTGTTTAATTTGACAGATTTTGTTGCTTTGACAACTGAGTTAAATGTGTTTAGGCTGTTAAATACATTTAGCACTTTTGGTGAAAGTGGCCCTAAGTGTTATTGTGTTGCGAACAATCTTGACTGCACTATTTATGAAGAACGTGCAACAAATTGTGTGCACTACTTTCAGTTCATTTCACATTGTGGCGACGCACCCCTCATCTACGCGTACATACCTATTCCAAGTGCAACATCCTTTGTGAACGTAAAACTTAATATACCGAGAGACATTAAGTACACTTTATTTACTCTGCACAAATATTTAAACTCTTGTTATTCATTTTATCATTATAAGTTTCCAGCTCGGCCCTTTATCCTGAAGCAAAAATGAGAACAGATTTTTTTTAAATTAGTCATAAAATTGAACTGCGTCCATCAATTTTGCTAGAGTGGTGGATCGAAACTTTTTAAGATTATGGACTACATGAATCTTCGCGGTTCGGATCTTAATATTTTTTTGTCATCGTAAAAGCAATCTTGCTGAAAAGGTTTTTGTGTTCAAAAGGCGAAACCTTTTCTTAGGTTGCTAGCAAATCAGCGAAATCAATAGGTTTGAGCCTGCAGGACACAAACTCAACCACATATATGGATCCAAACAGGAAGAAAATTTTAAGTTTTATTTTCATTGACTTAGCTTAATAAAATATAACGGCAATTTAAAAACAACAAAAAGCTTGCTTGAAAAAACTAAATGTTGGTCTCAGACTTCTTTGTTGTGAAAATAAAAATATTGTTCACGCAGTAATATTGCAAGTTGCTATTATCGTTTCATAAAACTCAGAGCGGTGTTGCCAGCCGCCCGAGCTTCGCAACACTTTTGTAGCGTTGAAAAAGTTTCTTTTAATCTTCTTTTAATGAAGTTAGAGTCTCATGGCCAGGTAAGATAGTCCACAGCAAAACAAGGTTTTCTCTACTTCTATAAATTAATAGCTGAAGCCTTTTTTACAGCTGATTTAGTTACATTAGAATGGCTTTAATATAAAAAAAAATTGAAACCAATTTTATAATTAAATCTAACAGATCCCAAACAAACAAATACTGAAATCTGAAACATCTGCTCATAAAAAGTAATCAGGTTACGCATACAATAGAAAAAAATACAAAACAAAATTAATTAACGTTTAAAATTGAAAAATCTGAACTCTTCAAATAACAAAGTAATTATAATTCACAATTATTTTCCTCATGATAATGGTATCGGTGGAAAAATGCAAGTCCGTGAAACTCGGAATGAAACACTCCCGACGTAATAAAGAAAGAAATGACGTTGCAAATGGAAGAAATATTGCTAGAAATGGAGCCTCAAAATGGCTCTTAGGACATAATGTTCGACCGGCGGGAGTGAAAAAAGACATAGTGATAGTGTGTGAGCACGTAAAGCTACGCGAACAGCGGGTCGGGGAGTATTAAAGGAGGCAGCGAGCTGTGGCTTCACTGATTCAGATAAACGTTTCGGTCAGCACTCATATATCAAGCCGATGACGCTTTCCAGAATACGGGCGCTCGCTTTTTCACTGTATGGCCGATAAAGATGTCCAACGAAGTGTTCTCCACTTGTTTCAGATGCTTTTCAAAGGGAGTAGTGAATTCTTTATTTTTTCAGTAAATTGTTTCGAAAAAGCATACTCACATGACTCGAAAGTTAAATTTCTCGCACTAGTGCCTATAGAACCAAACACAGCAATTTTTGTTTTTAAGGATACTTAAATTCACAGCGACTATCTGCCACTAATATCTGCTTCTCGGAGTTTTCCCCACTTCGTTCGTTAGTATAAAAAACATAGCAAACTGCAAATTTACCTTTAATAAAAATATTAGGCAAACAAAAAATGTTAGTAAGTAATATACATTATGTCGTTTCAAAAAGTATTTTCCTATTAAATTATTTTTATTACTTTTTTGTTTTTACAATGCTGATCTATTGCTTGTCCATACGGGATCTGTCTTGCTTCGTAAAGTTACATCCTGAATATTTTAAGAAAGTCACAGAAGTAAGTCACCGGAAAATTAGATTATATCAGCCAGCGAGGCACACGTACATGTATTAAAAACATGTATATAACATGTATATTGTATTACATAATAAAATTCCTGACGAATTCAAAACTTTATATAATAAGATTTTTAAAAGGAAAATAACTAGCTGGCTGCAAGAGAAATGTTTATACAGTATTAAAGAATTTTTAGAATATAAATAAATAGGTATGTAGATAGATAATTTTTGACATTTACACACCTGCATGCAGGTTGGATACATGAATCGAAGTGTTGTTTAACTCCATGATTCTGTAATCATTTTACTTATTTATTTGACAAGGATCATCTACATCACAAGCGTTTTAAAATTTTATAGAATCTTTCTTAGGCTTACATTTTTCTGATACATATGACTGTTACAGATGAACACATCACTCAATTTGTAACAAAACATAACTTCCACGAATGTGGGAATAAATCAAAAAAGTAATAATTTTTTCATTCTTATTAATACTACACTACACTACCTATATTTAAATGAAATTACTTAAATTAAATTACTCTACTGAGATCTCTTGGAAAATATTAATATAAACTTCTTATTCTTATTCTTACTCGCTGTTGTTTTTGTGATTTATCGTAGGTGCAATTTTCGACCAAAACACCGAGGAGATCCAGAATGTGTTCAAGTATGCCATGGCAGTGCACAACCAGAACATCAGTAGCAGACGTCTGGAACTCCAAGCCTACGTGGACGTCATCAACACAGCCGATGCGTTCAAGCTCTCCCGCCTCAGTGAGTACCTACCCTGCCTATTTATTATAATATAACATCTGAATTAAAGATATAATAAACATTACCCCAAGCTTGATACAACGCGTCTGTTTAGGTATATCTGTATCGCAATACACACATCAACAGTGACTAGGTATGTATGTTGCACGATTTTTCGTACGAAAATCTGATGTTTTGTTTGAAAGTGATGGAAAGCAATTTTAATTTTGTCCCGTTATGAAAAATTTTAAGCTACACAGAATTCGTTGAAATCCAGGTATTTTCAGCACAATTTTTTTAGTAACTTCCCGAACAGAAAACATGACATCATATTATTTTGAAATTGAATATCAAGTATATTTTAACAAGCTTTTTAAGATCTGTGTGAGATTATTTGGCTGTGTGGATAGTGAGATCAGTGCTCCACTCAAGCATGTTTATATCTAGGGATCATGTATGATTTTTACTACAATGACATCGCAATGAGAAGCTAAAAAAACTCGAGTTTAAAAACATTGCACGTTAGAATTATTACCGCCTTTCTGGATTGTGACTTATCCTTTTACTGCAATTGATAATTTAAGTTAAATCTGATAGTGATCCGTAGTAAACAAATATTTGTAGTTTACAGCAGCATTCAATCCTTTCAAAAGATTGAAAGCTCTTAAATCTGTCAAAAATTGGAGCAATGGGATGAAACAATATATCCTTTTATTACCAGTCGAAGCCTGTCGCATGTAAATTTAATCAATTCAGTAAACTGAATAATCTACTGCTACAAATACATACGTATAAAATTGCGACGTACTGATATATATGTCTCCTTATAAAGTATGACAAGTTTACTGAGAAAATCTTTAAGTCATACGACATCTAATATTCCTAAAATAAACTATCGTGAGTGTTAATAAATTAAAAATTAACTTTTTTTTCAGTCTAACTTTATTAGTTGAGGGTTTTATGGAATGTCACGTCACCCTCATCGTGACACATATAGCTTTAAACAGACAATATTATTTTTTACTTGTTTTTCGCCCGAGACGTCGTTTCCGTAGGAATTTCGGAAAATTATGTAACCTATATGTTAATTCAGGGTGTCAGCTACCTTCATACCAAATTTTATCAAAATTGGTCCAGCCGTTTTAGCATGAAAGAGTAACAAACATCCATACATCCATCTATGCATCCATACATACAAACTTTCGCGTTTATAATATTATTTTTGTTTTTGTATACATAAATAAGCATCTTGACCAAAACAGATTCTGGTAGGGCCAAGATGTTGTTCAACATGCCGATATTGGGGCCAAGCTGCGCCCTCATCGCTTCACTTCCATTGTAACAAAATATAAGGATGTTGAACTCTATCACATAAACTGCAATTTGGAGAAGCTACTTTGCGAATCATATAACCAAAACTATTCAATGAAATGTGGCCGGGGTGGAGACGAAGAATATTAACTAAATTCTGGCGATCCAACCCACATGGGTTATACCACGGGAACCTTGAAAAACTAGGTTGGATGTATGGTCTTATACCTTATGCCTTTCATAAGTGACCTTTCGTCAAAGTATTCTGCCCACCTCTTTAAACAATTATCCGCACATATTAAAATGTTTCATGGTTTACAGAAGTGATTGGTAAGGGATCCCCTTTATAGACAGCATTGTTTGCCAAAAAGTCTACTTCTTTATTCCTTATAAAATCCGTTTGGGAAGGAATCCACTGAACTACGAGCTTTTTAGATGATAACAATTGCTGAATAATTTTAATAATCGAATTTGTTATTAAACACCGTACTCTTTGAATCAGTGTAGATCACGAAATTTTCACAATGAACACTCTCTGTGTACGACAGCGCCTAGTGCCACAGTTTGCCGTATGGTGATCGGTTGAGTTAACCCATCTTATAATAAATAAAATAATAAAACAGTGCCTCACAGGTAGCAATCATTTCTAAAGCCATAATAGATATGCAATATAAAACATATAGACCAAGATCCCAGGGCCGCCAGACCTTACTTATTTTCTTATAAACCAAATGTGTGGGAAAAAGTAGTGTTAGTACGTACTAGTAATGTATGAATTCCAGCTAACCTGGGCCGACGGCCAATTTCCAGCTACCAGGTTCTGAAGATTCTTCCAAAAATTTCTCTCTTGTCTTGAAGTCTGGGTGCTATAAAAAGTATTGTTATAGTTCCTTGAACATCATATACAAAAATCACGGCTCAGATTGTAGGTATAATCGCATAATTTACTTGCGAAAAGATTGAAAACTTTGCAGAAAAAAAAATGTTTTACGAGTAAAAAAAAATATTTTATAAAAAACAAACAATAACAAAAAGTTAAGATAAGACTAACCTAAAAATTTGTTTAAAATAATAACTAATTACATTATGTACATTATTTTATTGATGAATTAATATAAATCAACTTAATATTTAAATTCAATTATTAAATTTCTAAAATATTATTCATAGAAGAAGGACCCATTAAATCACTGAATTCCTCCTCTGATGAATTATCTACAACATAATCATTACTAATCCTAATCCCTATACTTCTATTTACAGTTACATGAGGAGGCTCTCTGAGACAAATTCCTCAAAGTCTAATCCGTACTTTACTTAGAGAAAATAAACTTTATTGGCCGACAATTCATAGTAGATGATGGACGAGGATTCTGCCAAACAATATTACCACTTACGTTACGCAATTTAAGCGGTACAAGTGAAAACACAAATAAAAATTCATCAATGGCTTCAATTGCTGAACTTTTTTTGAATGTGCTGTGACCGGAACTTCTATCACAACCCCACTTACCGATGAGAGTAAATGATGAACTTGAAGATAAAAATTTTAAAACGTCACCCTGTGCAGTGTCCAGTAACTGAAAGTGATGATCACTTTCACTCACACTCTTCTTCATCTTCTGACACTTTTTGGGGCTTTCACTGGCAGTCTTGATAACTCTAGCCAAGTTCCTGTGGCCTGATAATCGCGCTGAACTTTCAGCAGCCAATAACAACTCCAAAGTATCCCTTGAAGAAAGGTCTTCAACTCTTCTTCTCTTCGTCTTTTCGCTTGACTCGTCGAACTCTTTGCGAGGTCGCCCAGGCGTAGAACCTTTCGAAGTTGACGGCCGAGCTTCGTGCAGGACACAAGGAAAACTATGTCTCCTGTAATTCACTCAGCGTTCTTTTTTATGAAGCATTCCTTGTTACTACCGCATTTTATCAATTTTTCGGGTAACTCGGACGAAAAACGACTGATAACATCAATAATTTCTCGTGAAGAAGCTTCAGTGATACCCGAAATATCATATTTTGAGGATAAATACTGAAACAGTTTGCTGTTTTGGTCACTTTTCCCGTGTTTAATCCATTTTTCAAAAAAAAACAATCTTTAAAATAGAGTAGTAGTAGTCTGAATTTAAAAAAATATATGTATTTGTGTGGTCTGACATGGTTATATTTAAAACTAAAGGGTTACAGCTTTGATATATATAAATTCCAGACCGGGGTCAGATTGGGGGCATACAATTTCTAGACTCCTAAATACAAAATTTAAATCAAAATCTAAAGTTCAACATTTGGCCATAGTTTATAAAATAATATGCAATATTATATACCTCAAAATATTAAAAATATTCAGTTCTCACTTTTAGCTTCAAAATCCATTACTAATATTTATTGGTAACAATAGTAGAAAACAAAGTTATGTAGTGTCGAAGGTAGAGAAAAATAAGTAATAAAATAATGCACTTACCCCATTTCCTTACATACCAATCTCAATTACTCATCATTGGCTAATAATGAGGGTACGATACTTTGGAATCCTTAATGACTAGACTGTTGTTAATCACTTTTAATAAACGATTATCAGAAATTCACTAATGACTTTTGTCTAGCTAGCTTATTATGTTCGAATCACTGTGCGGTGGTGTGACAAAAAAACCAGTATCGACTGTTTTTTTTATACATATTTTGTATCTTTCAATATGTAATAGCTGTTCAACAATAAAAAGAATAATCAAAACATGAATTCTCCGCGTGACTCAGTCTTTATTAAAATCAACTTAAAAAATAGGTGAAATTCACTAAAAGCCTTTCAATAAAAAACTAAAAAGTGGGTTTTGCAGAGACCGCTGAAAATTGCCAATTTTCAATTCGCACTTGAGACCAAACGGTTCGTCTGAAAAAAAAACTAAATAGTGATATTTGTAGAAAATTTTAAGTTCTTTAATTTTGCAAACAGACCATTTAGTTTATACTAAAAGATAATTGTTTTAGAGTTTTACGCAAAAAACCCGAAAAAAGGTAAAATTTTTTGCAATTTTTTCAATGTTACGTCACGAAATTTTATCTGCGAACCACAGATTCGGATTCAGCTCCCCAAAGTACATGTAGAATGAAAGAAATCATAACTACCCCACAACTTTCCTACTAGGGGGGCCCTTCAAAGTACAAATCGACTACTGATGTAATAGCAATAGCTTATTTTCATCGGCTTATGAATTGTCCACCCTATTTTGTTAATATTTTCACATGTTATAGACAACACTTTGTTGACAAAAAACTCTATCTTAACCTTGAATAGACATATATTTTTACTTCACGCACTTTATATATATTTTTTTTTTTTGAGAAATTTGGCTAAATCACACTGTTTCGAGCGAGTATCTTTACTTGTAGTATAGACCTCCGAATCTTTCTTCTTAATCTATCGACACTTGCTGATCTTTTTCCTTTTTTTTCCGTTCTTACCCCTCGCAACATACTTCCAAACCTCATCATCATCATTCTCGAACTCCATATCACTCTCTCGCGCCGCTGAACCAAATAACTCTTCATCTCTGACCGTGGCATATGAGTGCTCTTGTGAAATTACATCGGGCACTGGCAATTCATCAACCGCATGAACTACTCCATCTTGAACATTAGCGGTTCCTTGTAGCAAAGCAAAATGCTACACGGCAGCCCGGCAAAATCAAAACTACAGTCTACTTATCAGTTTTCACTAAGTAGTAAGTAAGAAAATCAAGTAATTCGATAGGATAAATTGCCGCAAAAGAAAGAAATTATAATTATTTTCAGAAACTAAAATAATTTCGTGCAACCATCTTGACGTTAACACTGTCACTCCAAAAAGTAACCTTATGAGAAAAGAAGATAAGAAACCTAACTGCTTTCTGTAAATTGATGGTTCGGTTTGGTTTTGACGCAAACAAACAAACAATAACTGTATCTCAAATGACACTTCGGTTAAATACAACATTTGACCTTAATATGTTTACATACTTTTTGTATAATTATTTTCAATATCTCGTAGTAAAACCGTAGTATCCACTTTTAAAGTACGGACGGTCGCAACTCAGGTTACCACAGGCGTGCACTCTGTGCTGTTGTGAAAAAGCGATTTTGCAATGAAAATGGAGTAACCTGATGCGCTGGCCTCTGTACATTTACATTAAACATTTGTCACTAATGAGTTCTCTAGGATGTTGTAATAAATGTTGTAAACTTAATGGGTTCGTTTCCATTTAAAGCAGTTTGGAAGTAGATATATTGTTCCCTCTTTCTATGGTAATAAATAACGTTTCAATATTTCATATTCAGTGTAGATTTTTTTGAGACTTTAGCATCTTTTAGTAATGTCAGTAACCGTCGAAGTACTAAAAATTGTAGCTCAAGCACACGCAATCAAAGTGATGTTTTACCGTCATCAAAGTGGCTCGACGCGCGAGTTTGTCGCGGGTTAAGTTCAAGTTCTTTATTCATATTGTGTCGAATACATGCATAAAAAGTTAAATTAATTAAACATTAGCAATTTGAATCAAGCAATAATAAAAATAATTAAAAAACAAATGTCAATAAAAAACTAATGTCACTAATTATTGTAAAAGATAAAAATGTCAATCAAAATAAAACTATAAAAACACCTCTCCAGCAAGAAAGCTTTTGATTTAACTTTAAAATCTTGAGATTTGTCCAGCATTTAGTCTCTTCAGGCAAATGATTAAAAAATTTAGTAGCCTGATGTCTGGCACTATGCTCGACTACATTTTATTTTCGGAGTGATTGTCCTACCCACATCTAGATACGTCGAGTTCTCAATCGTGCCTATCGTTCTTTATATGTCTCACACTTGCACAATTGTCTAACATAATCGCACAATAGCACCAGGATGTATAGGGAAGGAACAGTGAAAATCCGTAGTTCTTTAAAATGAGGCCTACAAGATTCTTTTTGTGGAATTCGCAATATTGTGCGTAAGTTGGGATCGTGCTAGCTTTGCTGATTCTTTTTAAGTTTTACTCCTTGCATGATAATCAATAAGTGGCTTTTCCTGCTGTGTGCTGTGGTATGAAACGATATAAGCAGATTCGCATAATTATGTGCATGTGGTGTGAGTGATCTTTTTAGAAAGTTGTTCCAATCTTTACGCAAAACTGGGAGTATTTAGAAAATAATTGCCGAAATGTTTGGTATGGTGGTAGCGAAAAATTGGACGAAGTTGAAATTAAAAAGTTACAGTCAGTTTATTGGATCACTCAATCAGCTCGTCTGTAGAATACCTCATAACGTGTATCTCAGATTATACTGTATCATATTATTTTATTTTGAGTTCGAATATTTGTAAAGAATTTGCTAAAAATACGTTATTATTTGTTATCAACTCATCACTAAACGGAAAAACTGGCAATAATATAAACACAACACTGTACAAACAACGTTTTAAACCCTGCACTAAACTTAACAACTGCATTTAATTATAGATAGTGTAGCTCTGACAGAAATCAGTTAATGAATAAACGTTTAGCATCAAAAAGTCAACATGTATGAGGGTGGGTAGTAAAAAAATTCGACAAAATTAGAAATCTTGTCTACCCTACACAACATCTTCCTTTAGAAATGAAAAAAAAAATGAATATCTCCTAAAGTATAATACTTACAAAAATAAAAGATAGTCCAAACTTTATAAAAAAGTTTTTGGCAATTTTGGATGTAGCCTCCGTCTATGTACGAGGTTGGATAAGGTAAATAGAAGACAAAATAAGGATCACTCACAGGGCATATTCAAGATTTTGTAATATTTATCTTTGCTCATTAACTGATAACTTTTTTGTCATGGTTATTGTTTGGCAAATTCACCCTAATTATTGGATGCAACAATAATATTAGGTATTTATTTGGTCAAAGGTAATGATTTTGAAGATCACTCATACCGCGCGTATGCGGATTGAGTGATCTAAACAAATGGTTATATATGTGACGAAACGTATAAAAAAATAAAACTTTAGTGGTTAGATATTTTGGCAAATTCTTTACAAATTTTTGAACTCAAAATAAAATAATATGATACAGTATAACCTACGATAAACGTTATGAGGTATTCTACAGACGAGCAGATTGAGTGATCCAGTAAACTGACTGTAACTTTTTTATTTCAACTTCGTAAAATTTTTCGCTACCACCATAACATTTCGTCAATTATTTTCTAAATACTCCCAGTTTTGTGTAAAGGTTGGAACAACTTTCTGAAAAGATCACTATACCACATGCATGTGCATAATTCGCATATTGCACTGAATATGAGAATTACTCGTGTCACAGATTAACACTAACACGATGGGTGGCGAACGTGATTACCGAAATTATCACAAAATGATCAACTTAATGTCGTTCTTAAATTCAATTGATTTCAAAGTGACAGCCACAATACAAAAGAATACAGTACAAATTATTTTATGTGTTGTAACTAAAGGATTGTACCAGTCTAATTACTGTGATTACTCCAAATAAGATCAAGTTACTAAGATCAAGTTACAAGTTAAATTCAGTCTGTATTCAAATAGTGTCAGTGGCCTCGAAATAAAATTAGGGTTGTATGCAGACTTTGTGCCTTTGTCTTAGAAAGAGAGGGTCTTTAAGGCAAGTGTCATCAGTAGGTAGCGTGATCTGAATACAACGCACCTCCAGCATCTCCGTGATCGATACTCTTGGAGCCCGAGCCGCTTCTCGAATTTTAAATACTGCATCATAAGCATTACCTACCTTCAAAGGGGCTATAAATGGGATTTGTGTTTTTTCCGTGAATACTCATTTGATAAATATAGATAACCTTTAAAATTCCTGCTCTAAACATAAATGCGATATAATTTTTGGCAGATGCAAAACTTCACAGAAAAAAAAACTAAATAATAAGTAGGCAACACGACACTCTCCCATCTGCGTTTTTATGGAAATATTGTGACAAACAAAAATATGATATAGTTTATGTTCCCGTCAAAAATATGAATACATGAATAGCAAAAAATTTAAATCGCAATATTATTCGAGGAACAGCCGTATTTCGAGAGGGGATAACGAACGGCGGCGCTCTTTGTAATAAAGTTCGTTTGTTTTTGTGGGGCAGATATCAAAAATATCGCACAGCCAGCAAAGCGCATCAATGCTATCACGAAATTAACACTATCGCAAGGGGCATCGCTTTCATTCACGAGTCAACCGCCCATCTTGTTTTGTCAACTGAAAAATATGACAGCAGATAAAAATAACAACATTTTTCGTCTCTTGGAAGATAAGAACAATACTGGCGCGGAAATTAAAAGGAGAAACAAAAGCAAATTGGCCGTGAAAGGGGATGAGCGGCGACCACAGACGCCCGAGCCTATTCGCTCTAATGACGAGTACTTTCCTCCCTACTGTGACGCTATCTGCTTCAAGTTAGCGTTTTTCAAAACTTTGCAACGACTTTGTATTAAATGCTATTTTTTAATTAATGGTGACTTAAATTAATTATGTCATAAAGTCATTTCATTTGTCTCAATAAACCAAAGTAAATAATTTAACATACAAGATATTTTTGTATAATGTATAGATGGGATTGTGAGCAGTTTTACGTTTCTTATGTGGACATATACATTTTTTCAACACATATACTTATACAACATCTAAAACTACTCGAATCTTTGTGAAACCAAAATCCATGAGATTATGTATGTAAGATAAATCAAGACACCGTCTTGTAATAAATTACGCATACGTTACGTTTAGTAGATAGATAGCAGTATAGCTTCAGTCTGTAATATGTAAATTTATATAGTTAAACATATTTCAGATACAATATAGTTAACGTCAAAATTATTGGGTGGCTGTCTAATGGGGGAAATATGCTATGAAATGAACGTAAAAAAATCAGTTCTGATTTTTCATGTACGTAAAATCAAAGCAAGTTTGTTACATTTACCAACGGTAAAAGTAAATCACTATGATGAAACTGCATTGAATACTAAAGCCACTATTACAAAAAGAGACTCAAGTCTTGATCTATAGTTAAGTATTGATTGTCTCTTTCTCTCACTATCAAAATGACAAAGACGACTGCGACTAAAATATAGATGAAAGTCTGAGTCGCGTTCTGTAATACGGACCTTATAGTGTGTTACCAAGATCTAATTATGTGTTAGGTTGTAATACTGTATAGTATTACTTCACTTTTCCAGGAAATATTAAATCCAAAAATGAATTCGTAAAAGATTGGGCAGTTGCCGGATAAAGTAGATATAATCAAAAGCGGTCGACTTAATGAAATATTCTGTTCAGTTGATAAAACAAAGATGAGCTGACATTTTAATAATATTATGTTAAAAGATAGATGGTAAATTATGCGTTATTATATTGGATTATGAAAATTCTTGGTTAGGCAGGTGTCATTGTGCTAAGTGGGATATCATTGTAGAAATTTTCGTTCGGTTCAGTCCCTTGAGCTGTGTTCACAGTTCAAACTATAGACCGACGTAAATAACAAATTACTATCGTTCGTAACATTATTTAGTATTCTTTTGTTAGTACGTATAATTATTAGTTTAGTAAAACCCGATTTAAAGCGACTTTTATTTTATTAAGAATGGGTTCGCTTTAGAACACAATCTGGCTCAGAACTAAGAAGACGGCCGACACGGCCCAGAACACTGAATGGATGTAATCATGAATCTCTGCACTGGGATGTAATCTAAATGTAAACGGATCTCTGTGAAATTTTGATAGTGTCAGGAACATCAAAAACTATTTGATGTTCTGACACTGGTTTGATTTTTCATTTTATTTTCAGTAGACAAAAAGATATTTGAGACTAAAAGTCAGCATTTTTCTCCAAAACAATTCTCAACATTTAAGACGTGGCTGTTGAAAAACTAAGAACAATTCTGAAAAAAGGAAAACGTACGAACCTTGTTTATACGCTAAGAAATCAATAGCGTACGATTTAATTAAGTTTTGGGGTAGGAATTCATTGACGCCTAAACTCACAATTTTGGAAATAAAACTCGGCATTTCACCGGAAAGTCCCTTACGCATAAATAAATCTGAGGCGGATGGTCACATCGAGACAGAATGAAACTCCTCAAAAACCCAAATCGCGCGCGCTCAAAACTGAAACGCTAGTTTTAATGACCTGAGAGGAATAATGGAAGTATCTCGTATCATGCCTAGCCAGATTGTTGCAGTTGTAAACAACATTAATATATTTTACTGAGTGAATAGTAAGTTTTTTCTTCGCCATTAAATTATTTTGAAAAGGCTGCGTGAGTATAATAACTGCTATTCCAGATACAACTAGCTATCGTGTTAATCAGTTGCATTTATTGACTATTCGTAGTCCAGTGGCGCTCGCTGATCTCAGCCGATCAGTGAGGTTAAGCAACGTACACAGAGGCAGGGAACCTGATGGGTGACCAAAGTGGCAATTTATCACGAGCGTTTCTGTGCTTCAGAAGGCACGTTAAGCTGTCGGTCCCAGCCGTTGTCGATTGACTACAGTCGTTAAAACCAAGTCAGAGGCCATTGTGCGGTTTGAAAATTCTGACACCAGGGTCAGCCAAGTTCGCCACACACTTGACTATACCTATACGATAAGAAGAAGAAGAAGATTGACTAGGTAGTCAATAAAACTAGTTTGGATAATGATAACCATCCTTCTATCTTGAGAAAATATTATGCTAACAGTTTCAATACACGCTATTATTATTTTCTTTCAAAAAACTGATTTGCCACTCAACTTAAGACTTGAACGGAAAGATGAAAAATGTATCAAAAGAATTAGTAATAATAAATAGCAACGTATTTAAATCTGTATCTGATTTCAAGATATATTATATATTTGCCTCAAAATTTGGGTTTCGCATCCTATGGAAAAGCACTCACGGTAGTCGCAGTCTTTATAAGTTCATTTTCAATATTAGATGTTCGCCCGGCACACCTCCCATTGTAATTGCGCCCTAACCCAATTACCTTAAAAGCCTGTCAGAGAAGCTAAATTTAATGAAGTTGAAAATAAAGTGAATTGTCTTATTTAATCCGTCTTCGCCTTCTGTCAGAAGAAACTACGTTTGATTATTGAAATACCTACCTATGCTGATTTGTGATAACTTTATAGTTTATTTGATTTATACATTATAGCAAACAATAAAATCAATTAATTTGAAAAATAAAAAACCCAACTGCTTGGTAAACACTGAAAAGAAAAAAAACAAGTAAGTTCAGTGGTCGAGACTTTTGTATAGAAAACTGTTGAATAACATAACGATTTTAACAATCGGGACCCATTATTAGGAAGCTGCATTTTTGATGGGTCCCGTTACTAACCAACTTTAAATAGTTATAGATCCTAAACGGTAATTTTGATTGAAAAACTATATAAGGAAAGTAAAAATAATTTTGAAATACCTATTCAACGATACTCCATTTGACATAATTCGTCGATTTTCATTTTTTTTTTCACATTATGGCGTCCAAAATAAGCCATTTTGATTTTTCCAAATTTTTATACTTTCTATGCCGTCATGACGAATCCGACGACGTATCATCTATCAAAATCGGCCCAAACGTTCGGTCTAAATAGTGCCACAGAGGTACACACATACATACATAAGCTGATATACACATTACCCTCCGTTGCGTCGCGCAGTCGGGTAAAAAACAACATAACACAGGGAATTTAGCTACAATTCTGACATCATATATTCTTTAAAAGGCTTTCAATTAAGATTTGTTGTATCTTTTAGAATATACATTTTATTTTAAATCTTTTTTTTAAGCATACTTAAAACTAAATATTTAACACAATAATTTATTGTTTAGTATGCAACCAGTTTGCCCGGGGCGTGTTTGCTATGCTCGGTGCGGTCAACCCGGAATCTTTTGACACCCTGCATTCTTACACGAACACCTTCCAAATGCCTTTCGTCACGCCGTGGTTCCCTGAAAAAGTAAGTATATTTTGAGTGAGTTATTAGAAATATACAAATTAATAGTTTTGAAAAACAAAATTTATTAGGTTGCACACAAAACCATTTTATTAATTTAATTACGCACTTTAAAAACATTTATGATTTTTTTTTACTAGCAAAACTGGAATTATTTAAAAACATTGATGAGAGCCCATTCGTATGGAAAACTACTTCCCTTTCAGCAGCGTAGACATTTTAATTTGCAATATTTGGACATGTCGATGAACGCATTGTTAGTTAAAGATTGCTGTTTGTATTAAATAACGTTGTTTTTAAATGGTATTCTGCCTCTGAGACAAAAAGCTTCATCTGAATCTTTTGTTTGGATCATTAGAAATACTTGTGTACCTACTTGTTTTAAATATGAAGTAATTTGTCACTACATACTTTATTACCGAGTAACTAACACGACCTTTCTATGACAATCACAAATAAATTTGATGTAGATTTTTCTTGGTTTATGTTAATTCTGTTGTTTAGGTCTTGTTTGTTTTGATGCTCATGATGAAATAAATTGGTGTGACTTTCAATGTCAATTATATTAATAGAGATTCAACGCTTCAAAACTATTTTGCTATTACGTAAGACATTTTACAAAATCTAAAAATATTATAATATTCGTAACCTTAATTTTGTACGAGGATCGGTGGGCACGATACCCAATAAGTACCCACAGGATGGCCATAGACGCCAGGGAAGACCCAAACAGAGATGGCGTGAAGATTTGGATGCTTACTATTCCAGATGGCTGGAACTTACTCAAGATCGCAAGAAATGGAAAGATGCGGGGGAGACCTTTGCCCAGTAGGCTAGATAAAAGAAAACTTAATTTTACAAAACCTATGAAATTAAAAACAATGTTAAAACAGATTTGGTTTTCAGAGAATTGTCGACGTTTCAGGTTAAATAGTTACTTAAAATTTTATTTCGTCAGAATTATATAATTGATGATAGATAATAGTGACACATTTTATTATTTCTACCTAGGTAATTCCACCTTCGTCAGGACTCATCGACCACGCAGTAAGCATGAGGCCTGACTACCACAAGGCTATCGTAGACACTATAATGCACTACGGTTGGAAGGACATCATTTACATGTACGACTCACACGACGGTAAGTATTTCTATTAAGTATCATTTAGGCACACAAAAAAGGACTGGTTTTGTTAACAAAATATTAAATCGATATCGTTAAATAAACATATCATGTGGAAAAGTAGTTCATTAGCACGTTTTCGTTTTCAACCATAAACAAAATTTTCTACCTTAGGTAGACTGGGTACGATTGAAACAAAGGACGGTTGAAACAATACAAATATCTTGCAAATGGTTACTCGGGGAGTTAGGGTTTGCCGACAGTTCCGAATACGAAACTCAGTGTTGCGCTTCCTCAGTCTGCTGCAACTTCATTAAAAAACAACACTACGAGATTTGGATAGTTTTAAATGGCGGCATCATTCTGTTTCACTCACTTCCTCAAACCTTTCACTATTACATTGTTATTTGTATCTTGTTCTGTTACTTCTGTCAGTCTTAACATTTTATTATTTTATGTGTATAGAAAAGTATTGATTTTGTAACTAAAATTTTTAAAAAATAACTTTATGCCGTGCATTGTAGGTACTTTCGTAATTTAATGTCTTGAAAACTTCAATAACCAAAATTTTTAAATGAAGAAAGTGTGATATGCGGTATAGGACGGCATAAGTGGAGCACCCGTTAAGTATAGTTCTATTGCATCAGGTATGTATTAGGACTATCCTTTTGAGCAAAAAAATGTTTTTAATTACAAATAAATCTGTTGGTTCGAAAAATAAAAAATTCTGCTTAAATAAATAAATTTGAACTGTGTGAGGAGCATGGCAAAGTTTTATTTATAAATACTTTGTCAATTCGATTGGCAGCTTTTTTGATTAGCAACGAGTGCAAAAAAAAATTGTTTAAGTATTTTATAATCGAGTAGGAAAATTCGGTCAATAATAAAATTTTACATCTAATGAGTACCTACAGCGAAGACGACCGCTACTATCGTATTTTACAGACGACCGCTACTATCGTTAGAGAAACGGGCTAGTTATAAAAGTACTTAGGAAAAGAAGGGTTGTTAGTTTTTTTACATAGGGTTGTTAGCTAAATACAGTAGCGCTCGGTACTGATAGGAAAACCGCCATTACAAATGAAGCAAGAAATGATTTTAAAAAACCTGTAGAACCGCGACATATTTTAAAGGATATTTGATAATTGTCTTACCAAATATCTCGAATACACATGGGAATTTAAAAAAAAAAATTGTGCCAGCATCTAGGTTACTTATTTGGCTATGTTTTTGCGCTTTACCCTCTTCTCATCATTAACAAAAACATTGGATAGGCGATGGACCAATCACTGTTTCAACCTCCCCTGGCATGGGGACAATTGAAACAAATCGATTGTTTTTAAAATTTCGTATACTTCTAGAACTAGCACCCCAGACACTTAAAATAGTACTTTCAGAATTAGAAAGACGTTCTTGATTTTGAAATATCATCACAATTGCCACTTGTTTCATAAACAATAACTATGAAGGATAAAATCCAAATCGATTCAACCGTAACCAGTCTACTGTAATATGCATCAATTTAATTAGTGCACTATCTGTTACAAACATTATTATCTTGAAAATAAGGAAATTAGAGGGAAACATATTATGAAGACGGAACAGTTCTATCTCATAAATGCTTTTTATAATATGTACGAAATATGTAAATTTCATCGATATGGATTGTACTGATAAGAGCAATCAAGTTAATATGAGAAATAGTTGTGACGTTTAATGATATACCTTGCTAGTCTTGGATACAGATCACCATAATGATGAGGAAATATGAACAAGTAAATACAAAGATAATAAAAGGCGTTGTTTAAAAAAAATGTAAACTGCTTGCCTTTTAACTTTTCCCTGAAGATATAGCTGCTTATCCTTGCTTAAATAAATAAAACACTACACTTTTTGTTACTAAACTGAGATAACAGTAAGCGAGGAGGCGAGAGTATTGTCGTTGTTTTTTCGGATTAACTTTTTAATATCAGTGAATATTAAGATAAAGAGGACAGCGAGCCGGGCGAGTCGAAGTCTGGGCTTACTACATTCTCTTTATCGTTTTGCTTTACAACAGAGATGTTGGTTTTATAAATCGTAAATTGTACCACTTGCCACGACTACAACGCAGCTGACTCCTACGATGATAAAATGTCGACATGAAAGAGATTGCGGCTAAATCCAAGAGCTGGCGCTAATAGTCTCCGCAGACGCTTTAATAGGGTGTCTATCACCTGTGGAAAAAATTCAGCTTCTTTTTTAATTCCCACGAATATTTTATGGGGCTTCATCTCAATTCAAGTTTCCGCGAATAGATTTTATCTTTCTATAAACTATTTTTATATAATTTTTCTTTTTAATATAAAAAATTATGTACCTTATAATTCAGCTCTCCTAATCGGTCCACCCTATGTACATGATTGACTAAACAATTTTAAAAGTCCCTATTATAGTTATCATGGCCATGATTAAACATGTACTTACAGTACAAGAATTAAATCAAATTATATAAAATTCATAGCTTTACTAAGTTAAGGCATGAGTATTTCATCTTTACTTCAAACTCCCCAGGCTTTCGTATGGGTAATAAATAATATTTATAGTACAGGAGTGAACACCTAATTCGGAGCTACCCGCCATCAGGTTCGGGTTATAAAACTTTTCTAGATTTATTAGAAACGCTGCAGCAGGCCAACACGTGTTATAAAGCGGTTCAGTTCAGACATACTTACACATCTATTGACTTCAAAGTTTGCAGATACTTCATAAAACAATTCGAGTAAACTTTACCTTTGTCTTAGAATACACACGACCTAGGTAAACGAGCATAAGTGCACTAAGCACGGTTCCAATTTTACCTCTTACGTTGCTGCAGCTTGAAAACTTACGTGTGTCGCTTCGTTTACTGTATGAGATTAAATAAGTTTCATTTCCTTATGTGGTTTTTTGTTTAATATTTTTGTAGGAACCCTAATGTAGAAGAGGGGTTTTGTAAAGTTAGTAGATGACCGTGACTTCGTTCCCGTGGGGATTTCGTAAAATCCTTTCTTGTTCCTTGTCTAAGTAAAAAAGGGAACCGTTTTGCCAAATTTCAGCATATTAGTCCAAAAATTTGGGCTGTGCGTTGATGAACTAGTGAGTAAGTAGGGACCTTGCAATTTTATACAGGGTGATGTAAAGGTCAGCTTAGCAAATACTTAGATGGTGGAATTTACCCGTAACCAACATCAGCTATAAGTAATTATTTTTCGCGGAAACGTCACGATAAAGAGTTTTCACTATTTACCTACTTTGGCGCTACGCAACGTGTTGCGAAACCGCGACCCGCGTGCGATCTCCCCGCGTCGCCCTGCTATCGGAGTGCGATGTACATTGCTGGTTTTCATGTTTTACGTTGTTATGATTGTTTTTTATTGCAAAATGGAGTTTATTCAAATAAATAATAAAAAATGTAAGCAGAAAATATTACAAAACATGAAAAAAAATCCGTAGAATAATTCCACTGGAAAATCATTCAGAATGATTATCTGAGTTAGTTATGCTAAGCTGTCTTTGACACCCTGTATATGAATAATATAATTACTGACATGGCTCGCAAGTCAACTTTGATGCTTTATTTAATTAGCATAAATGCATTCTCGTATTTTTCAAACCTAATATAAAGGTTTTTAGTGACAAGAACCTTAGAGTAATACATATCTTATAATATCGTACATGTCAACTGATTTAATATCTCTGCCAGTCCATTGATGTTCGTAATTTTGAACGTTGTATGAAATTATTAATTTATGTACTGAAATTTTCATATGTGAGTATCTCGACGAGCAAGGTTCGATTATCACGTTCGCTTTCCAGCTTGACCGTAAAGTTTTACGTCCCTGCCACGATTGCACACCACCTCTGCACTAAAATTGCACCTAATGTTATTACCAACGTACACAAACTATTAGTATGGACTCAAATTGCCGCATGCCGGGCTGGGCGAGACCTCGACAAGAACCGTTAATAAGTACTAATTGACAGACATAAAAAAATAGTACCTGTGATTGTTGATTTAGTTCTTCTTTAAAACAAGTTTTACTAACACACAAATAAACATAAATTGAATAAGAGAAAAAGTTGTTTTTTTTAACTAACCGAGGGACTTGTTTTTTATTGTATACTTATGTAATAATTAGGGGACAACTTATGCAGCGCCATGTAAATCCAAATTAAGCAAGGCTTAGATGGGTACTAGATAGCTGATATATGCTACTTATATACATTTTTTGTAAATATATACGTAATATGATACATATACACATACACTCGAAAATGATTATAATAGTTATTTGTTTAACAAGAGAGCAATGTTGGTTTTACCCGAGTGCAGCCTACCTAGCGAGCGATCGAGGGTTTAAAGACACGAGATCAAAAAAAACTTGCTCTCATATTTTCACCTCTACAGCGAGAAAAGATTAAGAAACAAAAGAAAATAACGAATGCAAATACTTTTTTTAAAAGGCCAGGATTATAGTTGGCATTCAGAAATTGCACTTCGTAACATTTTTACAAAATTATTAATATTTTTTTAGAAAACTGCATTGTTTATAAAAATTTATATTAAATAACCTTTTATTTCCTTATACGATCAATATTTAACACATTTTTGTATTTTTATATCAATAAATAATATAAAATTTCACAACAAATCACCGCGCCAAGTCACTTCAAAGTTAGTGTTCCAAAATCAAATAACTTTTTCTCTCGCTCAAAAAATGCAGTGAGCAAACAACGATTTTACTCTCTGATTTTGACTAGCAAAACCTCTCTTTTTGACCTGGAAAAGATATGAAAAAGATGGATATTTGTGTTGGTTGGGAATCGAACCCGTAACCTTCAGATCATTAGGCAAGGTAATTACCGACTTAGCTATCCGGCTAGTCAACAGACTGAGTTATCCGGCCATTTTTCTTCTGTATCTTTATTTTTTGTGTTCTAAGGTCATGCGACGCGCCTCCCAAAATTGTAAATACCTATAATACATCGGTTAACCTTTCGTATCACATCTTGTTTGTTTATTAATATTCTTTATTGCACAACATAGTAAGACAATTTGACAGAAAAAAAATATTTACAAAGGCGAGCTTATCTCTAGAAGAGATCTCTTCCAGCCAACCTAACCGGTGAGAAATAGTGTATTAGACGGGAAGAGAGAATTGCGCACAACAGAAAAAAAATACAAACTAAGAGATGGTTACATAATTAATACATATATAAATGATAAAATTAATAATACATATTAATACATAATTATAATACATATAATAAATAATATAATTGCTCATTAAAGTTGTGACAGGAAGTATTCTTTGATTCTGTTTTTAAAAGAATGTATAGACGGACTCTCTTGTATGACTTTTGGCAGTTTGTTCCACATCCGTGCTCCACGGACAGTAAAAGAATTAAAAAGAAAGTTTGTACTAGCGGAGGGGCATTGCAACACCGTGGTATTACAGGAGCGGCGTGGACGAGTATCAGGAGGTAACAGTTGGAAACGGGAACGAAGGTAATCAGGAGAGGAAGGATTCTTGAGGATGTTGTACAGGAAGGACAGAAGGTGCACATCGCGGCGGCGCCGAATGGGAAGCCATTTCAGTTGTGCGCGATATTCCGACACATGGTCATATTTTCGCAGACCGAAAATAAATCGAATAGCCAGGTTTTGGAGTCGTTCTAGCTTACCAAGCAACTCCTCACTCACATCTAAGTAGCAAACGTCAGCATAATCGAGAATTGGAAGTAAAAGAGATTGGGCTAGTAAGATTTTAGTTTTGAATGGAAGAAAGTTCTGAAGTCGCTTGAGAGAATGATAAGAGTAGTGCATGCGCCGACTCAACTCGCTAACGTGTGCTGACCAAGACAAACAGTTGTCAAAGATTAAACCCAGGTTTTTTACTTTGTCAGTGTATGGAATATTAACGCCGTTATAATACACACGACAACTACTAACGTCGCATCTGACACGTAACCTACTACTCCCCACAACCATTACTTGAGACTTGTTAGGATTTACAAGTAGCCCAAAGGAGGTTGCCCATTCTTGTACAGCTACTAGATCCGCATTTAAACCGTTCACAGCGTCAGAAAATGTATTTAGGTTAAAGTGACGATATATTTGCAGATCATCTGCATACAGGTGGTAGGAAGAAGAGAGTACTTTTGAAATATTATTAATGAAAACAGAAAACAGCAAAGGAGATAGTACGCCGCCTTGTGGAACACCAGCAGATAATGTGGTCCAGTCCGACTTGACATCGTCCAGTTTCACGCACTGCTGGCGGCCGAAAAGATAAGAACGGAACCAATGGATCACAGAGGACGAAACGTTAATTGAGCGGAGAGTGCCAAGAAGGATATCAAAATCCACAGTATTGAACGCACTACTGAAGTCCAGAAGTGCTATAATAGTGAGCTGTTTGTTTTCCATCGCAAGTCGGATGTCTTCCGTAACATTCAGCAGCGCGCTGACCGTACTGTGGCAGGGACGGAATCCGGACTGGTAAGGACATAGCAGGTTATTAGATGTGAGGTAAGAATAAAGTTGTCTATGAACGACACTTTCTAGGACCTTGGAGAGGACAGGTAGAATAGATATAGGGCGATACTGAGAGAGAGAGGCAGGATTAGGAGTTTTGGGAAGGGGGATAACAAAAGCTTTCTTCCAAGCCACTGGAAACACATTAGTCATCAGTGAATAATTTATTAAGTGGGTGATAACAGGTACAATGTGGTCTAGGACTGGAACAAGCATGTCCATACCAATACAATCGTCACCAACTGCTTTTGTGGAGATGGAGAGAATGCTTTTTTTAACATCCTCCTCTGTGATCGCATGAAAAATAAAGGGAAAGCAGGTAGGCCTCGCAAGGCTAGCAAGGTGAGAAAGAGAAGCGCTTTTAGTGTTAGGGTCAAAAGTTAGAGGAAGGGTAGAGAAGTGTTTATTAAGTGCATTTAAATCCACGGCACTGTTGGCAGTAACCGCAGTCTTACCTACACCAAGAGTCTTTAAAAATTTCCAAGTTTGAGAAGCAGAAAGATTATCTAAAGAGGAATGTATATAGCGACGCTTAGCATCCCTACACATCCTGTTGCAGATGTTACGCAGTTTTTTGTATAAAGCTAAATTCTCATCAGTTGGTGACTTCCTATAGGTTGATTTAGCTTTATCGCGTTTTGCCATTGTTCTTCGTATAATAGGAGTCAACCAGGGGGCAGGCAAACGTTTCACTCTAACAGGTCTAACGGGAGCATATTTGTCATACAGTCCCACCAGAATCGAAGTAAAAGCCGCTACTTTGGTATCGATATCAGCTGCAAGCAGCACCGAAGACCAATCAGTTTGATTTATATCATTTCTCAAACGACTCAGATCCATATCACGAAAATTGCGCATGAGAAGAACCTTTCCTTTGACTTTAGGAGGACGCACTTTGTATGATAGATATATAAGATCGTGGTGACTAAAAGGTGAAAGCAACTGACCATGTGAAACCACATGATCAGTACTGGAGACGATCATCAAGTCTATTAATGAAGGTTGGCTATTCAAACCATATCAGGTGTTTATTCACATCTCACTTTTAATTTTTTTTTAATTACGAGTGGAAAATTTATTGTTATTTTTAGTTATTTTTCTGTTTGTGTGTACAATAAAGTATATTTGATTTGATTTGATTTGAATGCAAGTCTGGACGACAGTATCTGCGACACAAAGATGTGCTTGAGCGACTCCTTACAGGTACTGGTATACCGCCCGAACGTCGGGAAAAGCTTTCTCTGCAGAGGCTGGAATGGCAAAATGCTATATCAGGAAAACTCGCCCTACGCCCTCATACAAATACATATAACACCACGGGACTATTGCATTGCGTACAGTGTGACAAAATTTGCAAAACCTAGTTCGGCTTTGCGAGCCATATAAGAGCTCAAGCTAAGAACTCTTAGGAGTAGCTGGGTCGTCATTGTCGGATTTGTACGGAGTGTCACGACAAAAATGTTACATGGCCCGGGGCCGTGATAATCTCTTTCAAGGTGCAATTTAAGTAACTCCATTGAGTGCCGATGTATCCACAGTAATTGATCACAACATTGTGGTATTAGGGAGACTTTCTTTCTCATTGCGCTGGTTTGCTTTGCTCGTTGCTCGCTAATTGACATTATAAAAGATAATTGGTGAAAGTAATCGGTGTACTTATTTCCCAGGACGTTTATTTTATTGCTGTCTGACTATCCAATACATCGTGAGGAATTATCTACAGACGTTTTCCAATTGTATACATCTAGACAACAGTTCGAACTTTAAATAAATTTGTTTTATATGAGCTCGGAAATGCGTAAATGCAAGAATGACACTCGGTACAAATCTGAGGAATCTCGACAAGATAAAGATGGTACTGTGTCAGGAAGGCCGATAGAAGAACGGTGAAGTTGGGACCATAGGCAGGCCACTTTGCTCGTATGAGCTAAGTTTTGGAGCTTATTCTTTACTAGCTTTTTATCACCAGTGAGGTTCCTGCGATCCACCGATTCCATGCAGCTAGTTGGTAATCTTAAAGCAAAACTTCATGCATGACCAGACTTGCGCCTTATAACGGGACAAAAGATAATTTGGCTTAACTCCATTAAGGACGCCCAGCTTTTTAGCAGCAGTTTAAGTTTTGGATTACATTTTCGGATGGAGGTGCCAAAATTGAGGTTGGCTGTTCAAGTTCATCAGTAACAGATACAGATTCAGATGGACTTCTTAGGTTGAAAGGACTTTGTTTGACAAAGAAAAGACACGCTTTAGTGTTGGTGACGTCGAAACTCTTCAGATATATTACGAGAAAAGACGTAAGGTTGAATTTACTCGCTTCACCATTGCATTCCTCTTACTTCGAATTTCATCCTCACGGGCTCTTACATTAGACAGCTTTCTCTCCGTGACTTACTGTCACCTGCGTACACAACTATGACATTTTAAAAGAAGGACGTTGTAAATACTTACTTATAAAAAGGTTCAAAGAAAACCGGTGCAAGAGGAAGTTGTCAGTTGTGAATAATACTCGTATGGACATACTCGTATGTTTTTTTTAATTTACAATGCAATACTCAGAAAAAGCTTCGTAATAACGGCTGTAAAGTGTTATGTAATGTAGCATAAAATCGCATGTGATATGAGTAAGTAATGTTAAGAAATAAAAATTAACTTAAACTAATCAGCAAATAGCCAGTCTGTCAGAGAGCAAAATTCTGTATCAATATTTTATGACTCATTTTTAATTTTAAAATAATGTATAACGCAATTGAGAGTAGCTGCAGCTCAAGCATGATGGCGACAAACTCGCGCGGCATGCCACTCGGCTGTCGGTCGGTGAAACTTTATTTTGATTGCGCAAGGGCCCCGCGCCAAGGCTTGCTTGTCCTCTAGCGTTGTCATTGTTGACATAGGAACGCGGCGCATTACGCGTGTGTAGACGTCAGCTCAAGCTGCTGATTTCACTAGCATGTCAGAGATATGATGTAAATAAATGCAAGTGAATCTTATTTATCTCTCCAGCTACTGCATTGTAAAACAATGAACGATATACTTGTGTTAATATCTATATGAAACTTATAAGCTTCAAGATATCAAAAAGGAGAATCTTAAGTTGCAAATAAGAAAAAGTTTAACTGAAAAACGTTGATGTCTCCGACTCTTAAAGCACAAGGAGACTATAAAGCTGTCGAATGGAATTTGGATAAAAAAAGTAAAAATTTGCCATTTCAAGGGATTTATTTTAACGTTTGCGACAGTCAAATACAGAGTAACCTCAATAATCACTGACATAAGAACGGATATCGAAATGCGGCGAACGCGATTCGTGCATTCGTTCGGCATTGGCAGCTCGTTAACTAGTGTCAAAACAATCTCAATAGAATCGTCTCACGATAACTCAGCATAGGGTTTTAACTGGCAACCCATTAAAATCTAAATGTGGTAACCCTTTTTATAGTCAAAATTGTCATTTCAGTTTGTTTTGCATATTTTGTTGCGTTTTTTTTGAAAATTCTGTTTTGACGATAGGAAAAACTTATACACAAGATAACAATAAATTTCCGACATATAAAGGAGGAGTTGGAATCTGTTCGTGAGCAAAAGGAGCAGGGCCGGATTATCCATAAGGTGAACAAGGCAACTGCCTAGGGGCCCCGCATCGACTAGGGGCCCCGTGCGTGCACTTACCAAGAAAAAATAAAAAGTTTTATCGAACGAAATGCCTAGGAACAATTTGTTGCTAGTTGTAGGTTAGAATAAAAGTAATAATAAAGGTAATCGTGTGTGATCTGTTCAAGTTGGGGGAAAAAGTTAACATGTCTTAGGATCTAATATAATTAGGACCTTATAATTAGCAAAAGGGATGTTTGAAATCGTTCGTTTCAGCCCGCACTGACGCACGCAGTAGTGACGCGCGAAGCATGCGACTTCATACAATCCTTTGCATTGCTAAGTCGTGCGACTCGTAAGTCGTTGCGACTTGCGTCATACCTAATAGTTTAAAATGTTCTGTCAGCACCGCTGGTTTGGACGCTTATGGTGCTGCTGACAGCACGATTATTTAAACCGTACCTAATGTGTCCTGCACCTTAGTCTGTAACTGTTACAGTGTAACATCTCATATAATGGAACGTAATTCATAAGTGTATCCCTAGGAACAATAACTAAAGCATGGAAGCCGGGCTAAAATAGCAAGTACAGTGCATATCTTTGTCTGTTTTTACTTACGGTAGAAAAAGACATTATACCTATAACGTTCTGTTTCGTTATTATGCAGGTTGTCACAAGTTAAGATTTTGCTAGTGATGGGCTAGGATCGATATATTTTATCGATTGATCAGATAAAACCTAGCTACTCTGCTAACGTATAAAACTTTAGCAAATCTACCATAATGTACCATTTTATAAAAAGAAGTCATTTTATTGCTGTAACGTCTTTATCGTTAAGGAGTATAAGAGCTGATAACAAATTTCTTTCTAATTTGTAAATCAATGTTGTAAATATTAAATAAAAGGCGAACAAAGTGAACAATATTTATTTTCGACCTAAAGGTAAACTACAAATTACAATTATATAATTATTATTGTTAATCATTACATTATTATTATTGGCATTATTATTAATAATTATTGATCTTTGAATTGGCCAGGTGCGAGTCGGACTCGCACACGGAGGGTTCCGCATCATTATCTATAAAAGCGGCAAAAAATCACGTTTATTGTTGGGAGCCCCCTTAATTATCTATATTATTTTAATTAAATTATTTATTTTTAAAGTGAATATACAACTAAATATTCTGTGAATATTTCAAACGTCTACCTGTTGCCGTTACTAACATCGAGCAAAAAACGGCAAAAAAATCATGTTTGTTGTTTAAGAGCCCCCCTTAAATATTAATTTTATTATGTTTTTAGTATTTGTTGTTATAGTGGCAACAGAAATACATCATCTGTGAAATTTTCAACTGTCTAGATGGCGTGGCGTTATTCTCTCTTTGCGACAATTATTATTTCAGTATAGCAACACTACGCAGTAGTATGACTTATTGACAACAGGTGGCGTTGCTCTCGCTGTGACAAATAGATTACATATTAAAAAAATCACATAGCGCCATCTAACCCCAAACTAAAGCCATACTTGTACTATAGGTGCCAGAAATAACTGATAATATACTACGTATATAAGGTCCTAATTTATTAGTCACTTACCTTCTAAGGCGTTATTGTATAGGTTGATAGTATTCCAAAAAACAACATAAAAATTAATTATCTGAAAATTAAATTTTGGAAAAAAAATAATAAAAAAAATCCATTTAAAGATAAAGGAATGGTTCTCTTTCGATTATAGCCGTCCACTCCCCGCTCGCCCGCTCTACTACTGCCATTATTATTTACGTTTGAATGGATGGGTTTATTCAACATAGTAATGAAAAAATATCATAACAAAATTTTTCAAGACCTTTTAAATTTAATATTATGCTTTTGTTTTTTGACTCAAATGATATATTTTGACCTACACAATAACGTGTTAAAAGGAAAGTGACTAATAAATTAGGACCTTATATACTTTTTTTTATACTTACGTGCAGATTGTACATGAATTTGAAAATAGACTTCTCAGAAATATTTTAAACTAATTTTAATTAATTTTAAGAATCTATTTGCCATAGCAATCCTACGTGGCAATGCTGCCAGTGTTATGGGGTCCTTTGCGCCAGGATCGACTGTAGCGGTAAACTAGCCCGGTTTCCGCAACTCGTCGTTAACATGCGCCTATTTCGCGTGATTGGTTGTTTAGGATGGCTGTCAGTCCAGCCACCCCAGCTCCTTCAGGAACTGCAGAAGCCCCTTAGGGTTTTCCACTACTTCCGGGAGGGACCCAGGTGTGGACAGGTATTTTTCCCGGTAGCTGGCCACCTCCTTGCAGTCCAGAACGACGTGGGCGGCTGTCTCTACTTTCTAGATACATGCTTTGCATAGGGGATTGTCGGTGATACCTAGAGTATATAGTTGTTTGTTAAATATACCATGTCCTGTTATTACGCTCGTAACTGCGCGAAATTGAGTCTTCTCTAGCTTGGAGTGGAGGAGCTTGCGGGAGAGTCGTGTATTGGTTGCAGGTAAGGCTTCTTTCGACTGTCGGCATCCCTTCTGGTTTCGCCAATTGTCGTTACCTTGTACCTTGGTTTGCAGTCTTAGCAGAGATCAAAGGCACCGTTACTATCGGTTCCGGATCAATAGCTCCGGTGTTGGAACCCCTTTTAGCAAGTTTATCAACTGCGCCGTTACTTTTGGATCCACCTTTATTGCCTTTGATCCATTGTAGAGTAATATTGTTGTTGTTGGTACATACCTTCATTATTTCACGGTAGCAGTTATATGAGTCCCGAGTTCATTGTATTGCTGTCTAGAGCCATGAGTACCGCTCGACTGTCTGATAGTATCCTAATTGATTGTTCGGTTATCTTCCTATCTTTGATAGCTTCCATAGCAAGGATTATGCCCATGCATTCAGCCTGAAAGACAGTATTGTACTCACCTAGTGGACGGGAGATGTTAATGTTCAGGTCTTGTGAGAATACCCCGGAGCCTGTGTTTGTCTTTGATCCATCCGTGAAAATTCTTAAGTCAGTCTGATTAAGTCCTGATTTTTATTAAGTAACGTGGATACGCACGCTCAATTCAGTTTAGTTCAATCTATTCATATGTACAGAGTATAAAAGGTCTTAATCTAAAAGATGTGCTTATATACAGCGTGTTAATGAAAACGCGTAAAACCTGAAATAAGTTTGTTCAGAATCGAAAGTAAAATCGATTCCACTAATAAAAAAATTGGGGTCAAATTTTAACTAAAAAAAATAAGTTTGGGTGTCTGAGGTTTTGCGCTTTTTCATTAACACGTTGTATAAATATAAAAATGTAATGAAACGGCAGGCAGAATAGAACGCTTCCTGCTTAATGAATAGGTGTAAGGTAGGTATGTTAAGCATTACCTTCAGAGCCGCGCTGGGTGTAGTCCTCATGCTGCCAGTCATGGCCAAACAGGCCTCTCTTTGGATACTTTGTAATTTGGTCTGTACCGTGGATAGATTAGTCGGCGGCCATCACGCCACCGTCGGTCGAATCACTGCTGTATATAGCCACTGAATGATTTTGGGGGAAAGGCCCCATTTTTTTCCTATCATTCTGCGGCATTGCCAGAACATGATACTTGCCTTAGTCAGTTTTGACTCAAGGTGTGCATTCCAACTCAGCTTACTGTCTAGGATTATACCTAGGTATTTGACCTCAGTGGAGAGTTGGAGTTGAGGAGTCATGCATTTGTTAGTGAACTTAAAATCCGTTTTGGTTGAGTTCACCGATAGCTCGAACTCTCTGCACCATTGTTCAACAATCTCGAGAGCTGATCTGGTTACTTCACAAACCGTACTTGCTTGCTTGCCTGAGATCAGAATGGTGAGATCATCTGCATAGGTGGTAGTGATACCTGTTTAAGGACGAGGCTTTCGATGACAATGTTTCATAGGAGGAGTGATAGTACCCTCCTATGGAACATTGTCATCAGCCCCCCCCCTTGTGGACAGCCTTTTACAACCATCGCCATGCGGGAACCGCCAGCGAATCGGACCACTCTATTACGCAGCATGTTATTGATTCAGTTAATTAGAACATTACTTACTCTATGTCTGGAAAGCGCTGTCTTGATACTGGTGTAGTTTGCTTTGTCAAAGGCACCTTCAATATCGATAAAAGTCCTAAGACAAATGCCTTTGTCTTGAAAAGCTTCTTCTATCCTCGTAACTACTGAGTGTAGAGCTGATTCTGTAGTTTTACCTGCAATTTACGCATGTTGGTTGGGGTACAGTGGTATATCTTTCAATGCATTGTCCCTCAGTTCTCTGTCAATAGCTGTTCGAGTGTTTTCAGCAGGATGTAATGCTGATTGGCCTGAAGGATTTTGCAATAATGTAGTCTGATTTACCTGGTTTAGGTATAAATAGTATGTCTACTTCCCTCAATTTTTTTGGTACATATTCAAAGGCCAAACATGACCTGAAAATTCCTATTTTTGCTCTACCTGCCCACTGGAGGAGAGCCGGGAAGATTCCATCAGGTCCTGGTGCCTTGTAGGGTGCGAAGCTGTCGATTGCCCAGTTGACTTTGTCAGTACTTCTTCTATCTAGTTCAAGATGTCCTCTGTCGGACTATCTGTCACCTCCATCCAGTTTACATTCTCAGTGAGATTACAATCTGGGAAGTGAGTTTGTAGCAGGAGGTCTTGGACCTCTTCCGGGGAGCTGGTGTATGTGTTATCATCTCTGCGTAATGAACCTATACTGCGGTTGTTAGTATTAGCAAGAATCTTGCGTACTCTGTTGGCATGTTCGTTAACTTAATATTGTCGCAGAACTCACACCAGGAGGCTGAGCTTCTGTATCTAATGCGTTTTTTGTACCTGGACTTGGCCTCCTTGTAGTTGTCCCAGTCTAGGTCATCGCTGGTGTTCATTGCCCTGTTAAAGAGTTTCCTGACCTTGTGCCTTAACCTCTCTAGTTCTGGACTCCACCAAAATTGGCTGCTCTGCGTGCCCAGTGGCGGATCCTTGAGCGGGCATGTTTCTTCGTAACTATCTGTCAGATATTTGGTGAAAGTAGTTACATGTCTTTCCAGCATTTCTGCAGTGTCTGGTCTACTTGGGTGTTCCTAGGACCTAAATTTTGACTGAAGAGATCTCAAGTACACGCTCTTATCCGTTTTCCTTGGATTTCTTCTAGGCAGTTGTGGCTTTATTGAGCCCTGTATATCATACCTTATCCACCTGTGGTCAGAGCAAGGACGCCTCCTTAGATACATGCCAACCCTCGACTAGGTTGGATACTCGCTCAGTAGCGAGAGTGATTGTTTTGCTTCTTTTGGTGACGAAAGTTGGTTTTTTGAACCTATATTAAGAAGATTTAGGTTTGTAGAAAAAAATGTGTTCAACAAGTTTGTTACCTCTGTCGTTGTTCTTCTTAATACCCCATAAAGGATTGTATGCGTTGCTCTCTGTGGTCATCAGGAGTTCCAGGTCTTTAAGCTGGCAGTACTCCACCAGCCGTTCGAGGTTGTAGACCCCTACCGGGGGGATCGTCATCCGAGTCCATGTTGGATGAGGCTAGCACCACTCTCCCTGGACGACGTAACGTTTTTTGAAGTGTATACAGGGTTACCGGAAATTCGATACATTCCCTTCTATGGGTTAGAGTTTATTTGCGACTTTTTTTTTTATCCTTCCCTAGCCGATAGTCATTAGTTTTTGAGATAATCGCATTTTTGTGATTTTTTTGCTAAATGCCTTTTTTTGTCAAAAAAAGCTGTGTAACTTAAAGAATTTCCTATAATAATCTTTTTCTTATGTATAATCTGAAAGCTGACATCTCAACGGTTCCTAGAGATTATAATAAGCTGAAGTATAACCAATAACCTTCATGTTGTGGACTTGGAATCGCGAGAGATTTAAATGAAAAATCTCTGTAGTGCCACTTTGTCGTGAATATGTGCAAAAAAAAATATAGAATGTGTCGTGCAGATTACTTAAGTAAATGCCTTATTTCACTAGCTTTCGAAAGTGGTATAAAACTTTTAAAAAAACTTTACAAAAAGAAGTTATAACTTAAAAAGGAGCTTTCAGAACAGCAGTAGATTTTTGTACATGTTGACTTTTCTGATTGGAGAGAAATGAAAATGGGCTAAAACTACACACTACTTATTAACAAACACAAAATTTAAAAATCCTGCTTAAAAGGCGAGCTGAAGTTCCTCATGCATGCATGTAAATATTTAGTAAATATTTAGTTTTCGGTTTTAGTAACTCGAGAGTTAAAGTTTCTTTTATTTATTGCGCTGTGCTTAGTATCCTCTGCTTGAGCAATTCAACGTTATTTTTTATGCTGTTAGCTGAGTAACAAGCTGCTTCACGAGACCCCAAAGGTATAAGTAGCAAGGTGTTAAATCAAGACACATTGCTGGCCAAGGAATTGGCCCTTCTCGGTCAAATTAACGTTGTGGGTAATTGTGGTTGAGCTACTATCACTCCCTGGCAAAAGTGGGCTGAGCAGCTGTCGTGCTGATAAATCATCACGCTTCTATTTTTTTAAATTCATTCCATAACACATAGTTATTAGTTTTTTAAGAAAATCGCATTTTTGAGTTATTAGTTTTTAAGAGAACCCCGAATATCTCAGTAAATTTTTGTGGACCTATGAGTCCAAGTTTGATCGCGACGGAATCACTAATTCCTACAATAGTTACTTTTTGACTTAAAAAGGTTCTAATTCAAGGAAGAAACGTGAAATGGCTAATCAATATCGATTTTCCCTAAACGTGTGGATGGGAATAATCGGTGACTACTTCATTGAACCCTACTTTTCCCCCTAAAACTTAAATGGCGAAACGTACGAAAATTTTCTGAGTGACGATATGGCGTTATTGCTGGAAGATGTGCAACTTGCAATAAGAAGGTGGATGATTTACCAGCATGACGGCGGTCCAGCCCATTTCCGCCGGGGAATGCGAGAGTGGCTCAACAAAAACTTTCCACAACGTTCGTTTGACCGAGAAGGGCCAATTTCTTGGCCAGCAATGTGTCTTGATTTGACACCTTGCTTTTTTTACCTTTGGGGTCACGTGAAGCAGCTTGTTACGCAGCTAACAGCAAAAAAAATAACGTTGAATTGCTCTGGCAGAGGATACTAAGCGCAGCGCAACAAATAAAAGAAACTTTCCAAAACCGAAATAGCGAAGATATTTACATGCATGCATGAGGAACTTCAGCTCGCATTTCAAGCAGGATTTTTAATTTTATGTTTGTTAATAAGTAGTGTGTAGTTTTAGCCCATTTTCATTTCTCTCCAATTAGAAAAGTCATGTACAAAAATCCACTGCTCTTCTGAAAGCTCCTTTTTAAGTTATAACTTTTTTTTGTTAAAATTTTATACCACTTTTGAAAGCTAGTGAAATAAGGCATTTATTTAAGTAATCTGCACGACACATTCCATTTTTTTTTTCACAAATTCACGACAGTGGCACTACAAAGATTTTTGCATTTAAATGTCTCGCGATTCCAAGTCCACAACATGAAGGTTATTGGTTATACTTCAGCTTATTATAATCTCCAGGAACCGTTGAGATGTCAGCTTTCAGATTATACATAAGAAAAAGATTACAATAGGATATTCTTTAAGTTACACAGATTTTTTTTGTCAAAAAAGGCATTTAGCAAAAAAATCACAAAAATACGATTATCTCAAAAACTAATAACTATCGGCTTGGGAGGGAACAAAAAAAATGTCGCAAATGAACTCTACTTTAACTCCTAGAAGTGAATGTATCGAATTTCCGGTAACCCTGTATATAGGCCCTGGGAGTATCCGGACTCTCTATACAATGTAACTTACCACCCAGGTTGTAAAGGCCTTTAATTTTGCCATACCTGATATATGGCTCTTGAATCAGGGCTATGGTAGTAGAACGAACACCCAGCCATCTTCGCAGTTGAGCTGAAGCTAGATCGCAGTGCTGGAGGTCCGTTTGAAGGATGTTAACTGTAGGCGGTTAAACAGACTGAAATTTTGGTCTTATTGTGATTGTATTGTTATTTATGACTGATTATGACTTCATTTAATAAATTAACAGTCAATATTTTGAATATAATTATATTTATGACTATTGGTAGAGGAGCGTGAAATGATTTGTGTAAAAACAAAATTTTTTGGGCTTGAATTCTATTAAAAAAATATTCTTTTACAACGAAATACCGGCAAACCTTTGACGGTGACATGGGACGTTTTGAATGTAATAATGTCCGGCATATGTCCGAGCTTACCTGGAATGTTGGCTGAGGAGAGTATATTGCGTAAAATCAATCAGGACAAATAGAGACAGCGGGCCTGTGGAATGTGAAGACAATTTTGTATCTGTCCTACGGCACTCTGAGTTGTATGTTTGTGTAATCGAAATACTTCAGACAGAGAGTAGGTACTAAATTGACCTGAAGGTCTTGTATGAGAATCAAATGTTAATGCTAATGTAGTCTGCCCGGCAAACATGTTTTACTACTATCTAAAATCAACAATCTTCTTATTTTGTAATTGGAAATGGATTGTAAAATACAGCGTATATTGTGTAAGATGTAGGTGTATGTTACGGCTAAAGGTAGTTATCAAAGTTATACTCAAACCTCAAAGTTTTGGCGCTCCTAGGTTTGATTAGTCAATCCTCAGGCTAACCTAATCTAGTCAAACCTAAAATAAACCAGTCATTCCGGGAAGAGACTTAGGCAGTGGGTATGGCACATTGCTTGTAGGACTGATGCCTATTGGAATAGAAAAGTCCTCGAGTGGCCTTCAATAGCTGATAGATGACATGCCAATAAATATCAGAACGACTTCAAAATGGAACTTAAGAAATTTTGATTGTTTACAAAAATATTTTAGTTTTATTATTCCTAAGACAGACTACGAGAACTCATCTCGAAAAAGACGAACACAACAAAAAAATGTATGTATTTGCCTAACGCAAACGACAAAGATTACATTTACAAGCAATCACATTACATTTTCAGAGTACTACTTCACTTAAGAGTTTCATAATTTCAAAAGAGTGAAGGTAAGGAATATTGTGTTGAGTTGCGCACTCACCCAGACCGCAGCATCAAAATGTGAATTTATTGCAAATAACAGAGAAATTGATATTTATACACCGTCGTAAATTTTGTGAGGAAAAGAAACCTTGACTTGAGTGGTTCGCTGCGTGCCCCCAAAATAAATAACGAGGCAAAGGCTCCCAGTCTTAACTGGCTTAAACGGCACTCCATTCTGATTACATTGTATTGAAAATTGTTAATTATTTCTAGTAACTTGCCTCTTATGAATTTCCATAAACAATAATGGTATAATGGGCACATTTGGTATTTTAAATTAGGATCTGTGCACTTCTGTCGTAAATTGTGCACTTCTGTCGTAATCTGAATCTATCACTTGACTCGTAATGGTGAGTCACAAGGCTGACGTTAGGTCACATTTGAAGAACATGTTGGGTTCTTACAGATAAATATAAATATTCATAACGTGGATAGCAAAGAGCATTATTTGCTCTGACTTATGAAGGTCTTCTAGTGAGGTCGAACTGAAGTGCCCGAGCCTTCGGGGCTATTGAAGAAGTTGTAGATATTAAATTTAACTCATAAACAATAATGAATATTAATGGAGTTTACCGTTGGCATGGAAATGAATTCGAACTAAATTCAGTGAACTTTGGAAAACAAGTAAAAACTTTTAATATAGCGAACCGTTCATCCTCTAATTGGTGTATTGGACTTTTCTCCGTTTATTTAAGCTCTGTAAATTAAATTATTAAACGAGTGCAGAAAAGCAATTCTCTCTTGAGAAAACTGTTTGTTGTACTCGTAGATCTTTATAAGAAAACTCTTGTTTCTTGGTATGCTCCGCAAAAAGTATTGTTTATTTCTCACATTTGTCCATTTTTATTCGATAATAATACCGAGCTTAGGAAGTATATAATTTTTGGATTATGGATACCATACATATGGGTCTAAAATAATTCATTAGTCTTTCAAGGTAATTTGATTCACTTTATCGAAAAATACGTGTTTTTCATTGAAAACCTTTTGACAACACATTTTTAATATTGTGTTGTCGTTTGTGAACAGATATATTAAAAATCAGTTCCAATGTGACTGATAGTCAGTGATAAACAGTATTTTACTTCCTTTTCGTGTAGGTATAATCAAGTATGTATAACTTCCAAAAAGAACAACTTAACGATTTGTTTACCTAAATTTAACTTATTTTTTCCTACTTTTTCCTACTTAGAACATGTCCCTCTTAACAACCTTTGAATATGTATTTTTAATCTAAGGAAAGGCTTAATTCTGAAGTAATTCTGTCAGATCTAATATCTAGGTACGTAGCTGTTGGTTTTCTAAATAAAGAAATAAACATAAATTCTATGATTTCTATAAACTTCATCAAACGCAATTTATTTCAAGTTGCAATTACTTTTATGTCAGTGAAATAGCAAGGTGTGTTGCCGCTGTCACCTACAGCGCCAAAATGGCGAAAAGCATTTACTCTAGGAACTTCAGCATTTGACTTTGGAAAATTCCAACCAAACTGAAAATGAGAATGGGCAAAATTGTATGACCGCCGTCCTCAGGGTGTATTAAGATGTGACATACGCTGAAGGGTATAACAATACCTTCATTTATTGTTGTACCATAACAACGGAACATTTGTAGGGAGTAAACTACGAACCATTTTGTGATACATTTATTCGATTTTGATTCTTAAATTTTGATCCGTCTCCAGTGGTGTATAAGGTTGTGACATATGCCATTTTAAAGGTCATACTAATAGCTTCATTTCATTATATGACACCCACAATGAGACTCTTACAGGGGTTGAACCATGAACCGTTTTATCATATACTGACTTTTCATACGACCATAGTTGTATATAAGGTTGTGACATATGTCATTTTGTATTACCTTCAAAATAGCTCGATTTTGTTATATGACACTAATAACGTGACTTCTTCAGGGAATGAACTATGAAACATCTAGTCGTAAACTGACTGGATTTTAACTCAATTTATTTGATTATTTAACAGTGGCATATAAGGTTTTGACATACGTCATTTTAAAGGTCATAATAATATCTTTACTATAGGTATTACATGACACCCATAACGAGACTCGTGCAGGGAATGAACTATGAACCGTTTCGTTTCATCTTATACTGACTTTTGATTCGATTCCAGTCGTGTATAAGGGTGTGACATACGTCATTTTAAAGGTCATAAATATGGGTTAATATCACTATGTTACACCAACAACGAGACTCGTGCAGGGAATTAACTATATATTTTTTATATTAAACTGATTCGATTTTCATTCCTACATCTTGATCTTTTGCCAGTAGTATATCAGATTACATGTACCTATTTAAACCTTCGCGTGCGTTTTGGACGTATGGTTTACGAGATTTGTATCGCACGCGGCGTAAACAAGCATGCGAAGTGTTAATGTAATTTCGACTTACTTTAAGTAACATCCTGAATGTTCTATAAAATAAAGATATTTTAAGTTTAAGTATCATATTCGTCTCTTTGAAGGTCACAATAATAGCTTTTATTCAATAAATGACACCAGCAACGAGACTCGTTCAGGTGTTTTTTTTTTAAATTTTATTATAAGTCTTCTCAGCTAGGTTGGTAAATTATATGCAAAGGTTTTAATTGCAAGGGTTATGAAAGAGACAGAAGAAAAAATGTGGAATGTGCAAGCGGGATATAGGAAAGATATGGGATGTATGGATCAGGTCTTTTCCTTGCGTGTCACTTGACATAGAGGGCGCTTTCGATAACGCGTGGTGGCCAGCCCTTAAGCAACAACTGGTGGCAAAAAGGTGTCCAAGGAATTTATTTGCCATGGTGAGCTTGTACCTCAGTGACTGTAAAATCAAAGTAAACTACGCCAGAGCAGCATTCGAGAAGAATACTACAAAGGGCTGTGTACAAGGCTCTATTGAAGGACCAACCTTCTGGAACGTCATCCTCGACTCTCTGTTGTAAACGCTAATCGTTGAAGGGGTATACTGCCAAGCTTTTGCCAACGAAGTGGTCTTGGTCTTCTCAGGTCACCAGGTAAATACCTTGGGGCATTCAGCTAACACTGCTTTGAAAACTTTAATACAATGGGGGCTCGAAATAAGCTTAACTTTGCTCCACGTAAAACCAATGAGATGCTTACAACAAGAAAGATTAAATTCGAGAATCCAGAACTCTACATATCAGGAAGAAAGCTAGACATAGTTAAAGAAATCAAACTCCTTCCTAGGCCTAACTAGACCATAACTTCACCTTCAAGTCGCACGTAACAGCGATTTGCAAAAAAGCAGCGGATATTTATAAACAGTTAGCACGTACCGCAAAGGTAAGTTGGGGAATAAACGGAGAGATCATAAGGACCATTTATGTCGCTGTTATTGAGCCTATTGTGATGTATTCCTGGTCTTCGGCCACAGACTTTCAGATGATCACGAATCAGCTGAATGCGCTCCAGGGGGGCTTTGGCCAAAAAATTTGCAAGGCGTACCGCATGGTCTCGCTCATGTCGGCACTTGTCTTGTCAGGGCTCCTTCTATTGGATCTGAGGATACAGGAAGCCGCTGCCCTATATAGGATGAAAAAGGGTATATCTCTAGACTACCTCCCACCGAGACTGGATTTAGAAGGCATAGTAAGCCATACAGACTTACCCCACCCATCACAACTCATAGCAACCGAGTATGAACTCCTTGAGAAGTCAGACCATGAAACCTTGACCAGCTACCAAATTACCGGACCCCAGATATATACGGATGGTAGTTAGATGAAGAACAAGGTGGGAGCTGCTTTAACCCGGTGGGAGGACGGTAAAGAGACTAAGTACCCGACTTTCAACCTTCACCCCTCATGCACGGTCTTTCAATCTGAACTCTATGCCCTTTGTAAAGCAGTGGAGATGGCTAAAATCAACAGGGACCCAACTGTTAACATACTCAGTGACTCGAGATCCTCACTTGATCTGCTCAAAAATCCCAAGCTGAGCCATCCCCTACACAGGGTTAACGGGAACTCGACGTATTCCTGGCAGGACGTGATAGGGCAGCTAAATTGCAACAAATTTAACTGCCACCTGCCCCTCACCCTCCTGTAAAACATTTGTTAGAGCACACCCAACTTATGTCAAACGGTTCCGGAGATACAGCAATAATCATTTTGTATGGCGGCCATCTTGTTTTTGCGAAAATCGAAAAAATGACGTAACCGATAGAATTCGACCAGGGTGTATGTTGACCTTTGTTTAAGCGCCACCTCTCCAACTGCAACGGTTCGCCCGGGAAGGTGGTTCGCCACCTGATGAGAAGGTGGATTGGAGGATCTCGAGGTTTTCCCGTACCCTCCGCGTCACCTACTCCACATCCCCCATACAAAGTTTTCACCTCCCGCTGCTCCATCTGGGAGAACAATTCTGTCACCCAGTGACAGTCTTTTTTGTGAAAAACTGTCATGGGTGTCGTTTGATAGGTTTTCCGGGATGCTGATAACGAAAATGATATTTATTTTCAAATCCAAGTTGGCGGACATGTATTTTTTGGATTAATCCGTCATGGGTGTCGTTTTTTATGTTTTCGGGGGTACTGATTCTTAATATAACATCGATTTTTAAATCCAAGCTGGTGGCCGTGAAAAACCAAAAAAAGAATGAACGTCTTTTTTAACCCTACAAATATAGGGTAGCACAACCGCCTCGCGGCCTGCTTTAGCAGGTCGCGCACCACGAGAAAACCTAGTCATATTATTATTATTATTATATAATAACTAGTTTTTGCGTGGTGCGCGACCTGCTAAAGCAGGCCGCGAGGCGGTTGTGCTACCCTATTTGTAGGGTCAAAAAGGCGTTCATTCTTTTTTTGGTTTTTCACGGCCACCATCTTGGATTTAAAAATCAATGTTATTTTAAGAATCAGTACCCCCGAAAACCTAAAAAACGACACCCATGACGGATTTTTCCAAATAATGCATGTCCGCCATCTTGGATTTAAAAATAAATGTCATTTTCGGAATCAGCATCGCCGACAACCTATCAAACGACGGCCATGACAGTTTTTCACAAAAAAAGCATGTCCGCCATCTTGGATTTCAAAATTGATGTAATTTTTGGAATCACCACCTCTGAAAACCTATTAAACGACACCCATGTCGGTATGCCCGAAAAATTCATATCCACCATCTTGGATTTTTGGTAATCCAAGATGGCAGACTTGAAATTTTCGGATGGCGGTAGGCGGGTAAGATGCTTGGTGACGCTTCGGGCTTCGCCCTACGCTCTTCGACCTCGCCTCACCTTAAAAATCTTAACTTGTATGGCGGCCATCTTTAATTAGGGGGGCGGGGACGCTCCGGGCTTCGCCCTACGCGGAGTTCGGCCTTCGGCCTCACCCTGCTAAAGCAGGCCGCTAAGCGGTTGTGCTACCCTATTTGTAGGGTCAAAAAGGCGTTCATTCTTTTTTTGGTTTTTCACGGCCACCATCTTGGATTTAAAAATCAATGTTATTTTAAGAATCAGTACCCCCGAAAACCTAAAAAACGACACCCATGACGGATTTTTCCAAATAATGCATGTCCGCCATCTTGGATTTAAAAATAAATGTCATTTTCGGAATAAGCATCCCCGAAAACCTATCAAACGACGGCCATGACAGTTTTTCACAAAAAAAGCATGTCCGCCATCTTGGATTTCAAAATTGATGTAATTTTTGGAATCACCACCTCTGAAAACCTATTAAACGACACCCATGTCGGTATGCCCGAAAAATTCATATCCACCATCTTGGATTTTTGGTAATCCAAGATGGCAGACTTGAAATTTTCAGATGGCGGTAGGCGGGTAAGATGCTTGGTGACGCTTCGGGCTTCGCCCTACGCTCTTCGACCTCGCCTCACCTTAAAAATCTTAACTTGTATGGCGGCCATCTTTAATTAGGGGGGCGGGGACGCTCCGGGCTTCGCCCTACGCGGAGTTCGGCCTTCGGCCTCACCCTGCTAAAGCAGGCCGCGAGGCGGTTGTGCTACCCTATTTGTAGGGTCAAAAAGGCGTTCATTCTTTTTTTGGTTTTTCACGGCCACCATCTTGGATTTAAAAATCAATGTTATTTTAAGAATCAGTACCCCCGAAAACCTAAAAAACGACACCCATGACGGATTTTTCCAAATAATGCATGTCCGCCATCTTGGATTTAAAAATAAATGTCATTTTCGGAATCAGCATCCCCGAAAACCTATCAAACGACGGCCATGACAGTTTTTCACAAAAAAAGCATGTCCGCCATCTTGGATTTCAAAATTGATGTAATTTTTGGAATCACCACCTCTGAAAACCTATTAAACGACACCCATGTCGGTATGCCCGAAAAATTCATATCCACCATCTTGGATTTTTGGTAATCCAAGATGGCAGACTTGAAATTTTCGGATGGCGGTAGGCGGGTAAGATGCTTGGTGACGCTTCGGGCTTCGCCCTACGCTCTTCGACCTCGCCTCACCTTAAAAATCTTAACTTGTATGGCGGCCATCTTTAATTAGGGGGGCGGGGACGCTCCGGGCTTCGCCCTACGCGGAGTTCGGCCTTCGGCCTCACCCTATACGCTCGGTCTGCGACCTCGCCTCACCTTTAGAATCCACACTTGTATGGCAGCCATCTTAGATTTGGGGGGGGGGGACGCTCCAGGCAACGCCCTATGCGGAGCTCGGCCTTCGGCCTCGCCTTCTACGCAGCTCGCCTCAGCCTACGGCCTCGCCTCGCAGCGTGGCGTCGTGGTTCGGCTCGGCCTGCGGCCTCGCCTCACCACTCCTTGTATGGCGGCAATCTTGGAAAATGATGGAATCGAAAAACTGACCCGGTATTCGGAATCGTCGTCCCCGAAACCCCCCAGATACCGATTTTCGTCCGGATTGGAGCAACTTCATTTTCGGCCGCCATCTTGGATCAGCCATCTTGAAAAAAAAATGAACAGCCACCTACCCCTCACCCCCCTGTAAAACATTTGTTCGAGCACAAATCGAAAATCTTTTGTGAAAAAATCAAATCGAAAATCTTTTCCAATATTCAGATTCAGCGACCCCTAAAACCCCCGGATACCTTATTCGGTTCGAATCAGAGGAGATACAAAAATCTCGTTTTTGTATGGCGGCCATTTTGTTTTTTTGAAAATTGAAAAAATTTTGTCACCGGTAGACTTCGACCAGGGTGTGGGTCGACCTTTGTTCGAGCACCACCGGTCCAAGACCAACGGTTCGCCCGGGAAGGTGGGTTCTGACCTGATGAGGAGGAGAATCCGAAAATGTCGAGGTTTTCCCATACTTGACACAAAATTCTGACCACACCCCCCATACATCATATTCACCTCCCGACCCTCCTTCTGGGAGAACAATTATGTCAGTCAGTGAGTGAGTCAGTGGTAATGTAGCTTTATATAATATAACTAGGTTTCGCGTGGTGCGCGACCTGCTAAAGCAGGTCGCGAGGCGGTTGTGCTTTTTTTTATAAATTTTAAAAAAGTTTTTAATTTTTTTTTGTTTTGACGGCCGCCATCTTGGATTTAAAAATGGATGTTATTTTCTTAAACAGCACCACTGAATACCCGAAAAACGACACCCATGACGATATTTTGCAAAAAATTTATGTCCGCCATCTTGGATTTAAAAACGTATGTCATTTTCGGAATCAGCACCCCCGAAAACCTATTAAACGACACCCATGACGGTATTTTCCAAAAAGTCCATGTCCGCCATCTTGGATTTAAAAATGCATGTTATTTTCTTAATCAGCACCCCTGAATACCCACAAAACGACACCCATGACGATATATTGCAAAAAATTTATGTCTTGGATTTTAAAACGTATGTCATTTTTCGGAATCAGCACCCCCGAAAACCTATTAAACGACACCCATGATGGTATTTTCCAAAAAATCCATGTCCGCCATCTTGGATTTCAAAACGTATGTCATTTTCGGAATCAGCACCCCCGAATACCTATTAAACGACACCCATGAAGATATTTTCAAAAAATCCATATCCGCCATCTTGGATTTCAAAATGGATGTCATTTTCGAAATCAGCACCCCTAAGAACCTATTAAACGACACCCATGTCGGTATGATGGCGGTCGGCTGGTAATATGCTTGGTGACGCTTCGGGCTTCGCCCTACGCGGAGCTCGGCCTTCGGCCTAAAACTTGTATAAACTTGTATGGCGGCCATCTTTGATTGGGGGGGGACGCTCCGGGCTTCGCCCTACGCGGAGTTCGGCCTTCGGCCTCACCCTATACGCGGCTCGCCTCGGCCTTCGGCCTCGCCTCGCGCGTTCGGCTCGGTCTTCGACCTCGCCTCACCTTTAGAATCTAAACTTGTATGGCGGCCATCTTTGATTGGGGGGGGCCACTCCGGGCTTCGCCCTACGCGGAGTTCGGCCTTCGGCCTCACCCTATACGCGGCTCGCCTCGGCCTTCGGCCTCGCCTCGCGCGTTCGGCTCGGTCTTCGACCTCGTCTCACCTTTAGAATCTAAACTTGTATGGCGGCCATCTTTGATTGGGGGGGGACGCTCCGGGCTTCGCCCTACGCGGAGTTCGGCCTTCGGCCTCACCCTATACGCGGCTCGCCTCGGCCTTCGGCCTCGTCTCGCGCGTTCGGCTCGGTCTTCGACCTCGCCTCACCTTTAGAATCTAAACTTGTATGGCGGCCATCTTGGATTTGGGGGGGGGACGCTCCGAGCTACGCCCTGCGCGGAGCTCGGCCTTCGGCCTCGCCTTTTACGCAGCTCGCCTCGGCCTACGGCCTCGCCTCGCGGAGTGGCGTCGTGGTTCGGCTCGGCCTGCGGCCTCGCCTCACCACTCCTTGTATGGCGGCCATCTTGGAAAATGGTGGAATCGAAAAACTGACCCGATATTCGGAATCTTCGACCCCCAAACCCCCCAGATACCGATTTTCGTCCGGATCGGAGCAACTTCATTTCCGGCCGCCATCTTGGATCCGCCATCTTGAAAAAAAATTTTGACAGCCAGCTGCCCCCCACCCCCCTGTAAAACATTTGTTCGAGCACACTCCACTTATGTCAAACGAATCCGGAGATACAGCAATAAACATTTTGTATGGCGGCCATCTTGTTTTTGCGAAAATCGGAAAAATGACGTCAACGGTAGAATTCGACCAGGGTGTGGGTTGACCTTAGTTCGAGCGCCACCGCTCCATCTGCAACGGTTCGCCCGGGAAGGTGGGTCGCCACCTGATGAGAAGGTGGATCCGAGGATCTCGAGGTTTTCCCGTATCCTCCGCGTCACTCACTCCACACCTCCCATACAAAGTTTTCACCTCCCGCCGCTCCATCTGGGAGAACAATTCTGTCACCCAGTCAGTCAGTCAGTGGTATTGTAGCTTTATATAATATAATAACTAGGTTTTGCGTGGTGCGCAACCTGCTAAAGCAGGTCGCGAGGCGGTTGTGCCTTTTTTTATAAATTTAAAAAAAGTTTTTAATTTCTTTTTGTTTTTCACGGCCGCCATCTTGGATTTAAAAATGGATGTTATTTTCTTAATCAGCACCCCTGAATACCCAAAAAACGACACCTATGACGATATTTTTCAAAAAATTTATGTCCGCCATCTTGGATTTCAAAACTTATGTCATTTTCGGAATCAGCACCCCCAAAAACCTATTAAACGACACCCATGACGGTATTTTCCAAAAAATCCATGTCCGCCATCTTGGATTTAAAATGGATGTCATTTTCGAAATCAGCACCCCTGAAAACCTATTAAACGACACCCATGTCGGTATGATGGCGGTCGGCTGGTAATATGCTTGGTGACGCTTCGGGCTTCGCCCTACGCGGAGCTCGGCCTTCGGCCTCGCCCTATACGCAGCTCGCCTCGGCCTACGGCCTCGGCTCGCGCGTTCGGCTCGGTCTGCGACCTCGCCTCACCTTAAGAATCTAAACTTGTATGGCGGCCATCTTTGATTGGGGGGGGGACGCTCCGGGCTTCGCCCTACGCGGAGTTCGGCCTTCGGCCTCACCCTATACGCGGCTCGCCTCGGCCTTCGGCCTCGCCTCGCGCGTTCGGCTCGGTCTTCGACCTCGCCTCACCTTTGGAATCTAAACTTGCCGCCATCTAGAATTGGGGGGGGGGCCGCTCCGGGCTTCGCCCTACGCGGAGTTCGGCCTTCGGCCTCACCCTATACGTGGCTCGCCTCGGCCTTCGGCCTCGCCTCGCGCGTTCGGCTCGGTCTTCGACCTCGCCTCACCTTTAGAATCTAAACTTGTATGGCGGCCATCTTTGATTGGGGGGGGGACGTTCCGGGCTTCGCCCTACGCGGAGTTCGGCCTTCGGCCTCGTCTCGCGCGTTCGGCTCGGTCTTCGACCTCGCCTCACCTTTAGAATCTAAACTTGTATGGCGGCCATCTTGGATTTGGGGGAAGCCACTCCGGGCTACGCCCTGCGCGGAGCTCGGCCTTCGGCCTCGCCTTTTACGCAGCTCGCCTCGGCCTACGGCCTCGCCTCGCGGAGTGGCGTCGTGGTTCGGCTCGGCCGGCGGCCTCGCCTCACCACTCCTTGTATGGCGGCCATCTTGGAAAATGGTGGAATCGAAAAACTGACCCGATATTCGGAATCTTCGACCCCCAAACCCCCCAGATACCGATTTTCGTCCGGATCGGAGCAACTTCATTTCCGGCCGCCATCTTGGATCCGCCATCTTGAAAAAAAAATTTGACAGCCAGCTGCCCCCCACCCTCCTGTAAAACATTTGTTCGAGCACACTCCACATATGTCAAACGGATCCGGAGATACAGCAATAAACATTTTGTATGGCGGCCATCTTGTTTTTGCGAAAATCGAAAAAATGACGTCACCGGTAGAATTCGACCAGGGTGTGGGTCGACCTTAGTTCCAGCGCCACCGCTCCATCTGCAACGGTTCGCCCGGGAAGGTGGGTCGCCACCTGATGAGAAGGTGGATTCGAGGATCTCGAGGTTTTCCCGTACCCTCCGCGTCACCCTCTCCACACCTCCCATACAAAGTTTTCACCTCCCGCCGCTCCATCTGGGAGAACAATTCTGTCACCCAGTCAGTCAGTCAGTCAGTGAGTGAGTGGTATTGCAGCTTTATATAATATAACAAGGTTTCGCGTGATGCGCGACCTGCTAAAGCAGGCCGCGAGGCGGTTGTGCCTTTTTTTATAAATTTTAAAAAAGTTTTTAATTTTTTTTTGTTTTTCACGGCCGCCATCTTAGATTTAAAAATGGATGTTATTTTCTTAATCAGCACCCCTGAATACCCAAAAAATGACGATATTTTGCAAAAAATTTAAGTTTGCCATCTTGGATTTCAAAACGTATGTCATTTTCGGAATCAGCACCCCCGAATACCTATTAAACGACACCCATGAAGATATTTTCAAAAAATCCATATCCGCCATCTTGGATTTCAAAATGGATGTCATTTTCGAAATCAGCACCCCTAAGAACCTATTAAACGACACCCATGTCGGTATGATGGCGGTCGGCTGGTAATATGCTTGGTGACGCTTCGGGCTTCGCCCTACGCGGAGCTCGGCCTTCGGCCTCGCCCTATACGCAGCTCGCCTCGGCCTACGGCCTCGGCTCGCGCGTTCGGCTCGGTCTGCGACCTCGCCTCACCTTAAAAATCTAAACTTGTATGGCGGCCATCTTTGATTGGGGGGGGACGCTCCGGGCTTCGCCCTACGCGGAGTTCGGCCTTCGGCCTCACCCTATACGCGGCTCGCCTCGGCCTTCGGCCTCGCCTCGCGCGTTCGGCTCGGTCTTCGACCTCGCCTCACCTTTAGAATCTAAACTTGTATGGCGGCCATCTTTGATTGGGGGGGGCCGCTCCGGGCTTCGCCCTACGCGGAGTTCGGCCTTCGGCCTCACCCTATACGCGGCTCGCCTCGGCCTTCGGCCTCGCCTCGCGCGTTCGGCTCGGTCTTCGACCTCGTCTCACCTTTAGAATCTAAACTTGTATGGCGGCCATCTTTGATTGGGGGGGGACGCTCCGGGCTTCGCCCTACGCGGAGTTCGGCCTTCGGCCTCACCCTATACGCGGCTCGCCTCGGCCTTCGGCCTCGTCTCGCGCGTTCGGCTCGGTCTTCGACCTCGCCTCACCTTTAGAATCTAAACTTGTATGGCGGCCATCTTGGATTTGGGGGGGGGACGCTCCGAGCTACGCCCTGCGCGGAGCTCGGCCTTCGGCCTCGCCTTTTACGCAGCTCGCCTCGGCCTACGGCCTCGCCTCGCGGAGTGGCGTCGTGGTTCGGCTCGGCCTGCGGCCTCGCCTCACCACTCCTTGTATGGCGGCCATCTTGGAAAATGGCGGAATCGAAAAACTGACCCGATATTCGGAATCTTCGACCCCCAAACCCCCCAGATACCGATTTTCGTCCGGATCGGAGCAACTTCATTTCCGGCCGCCATCTTGGATCCGCCATCTTGAAAAAAAATTTTGACAGCCAGCTGCCCCCCACCCCCCTGTAAAACATTTGTTCGAGCACACTCCACTTATGTCAAACGAATCCGGAGATACAGCAATAAACATTTTGTATGGCGGCCATCTTGTTTTTGCGAAAATCGGAAAAATGACGTCAACGGTAGAATTCGACCAGGGTGTGGGTTGACCTTAGTTCGAGCGCCACCGCTCCATCTGCAACGGTTCGCCCGGGAAGGTGGGTCGCCACCTGATGAGAAGGTGGATCCGAGGATCTCGAGGTTTTCCCGTATCCTCCGCGTCACCCACTCCACACCTCCCATACAAAGTTTTCACCTCCCGCTGCTCCATCTGGGAGAACAATTCTGTCACCCAGTCAGTCAGTCAGTCAGTGGTATTGTAGCTTTATATAATATAACTAGGTTTCGCGTGGTGCGCGACCTGCTAAAGCAGGTCGCGAGGCGGTTGTGCTTTTTTTTATAAATTTTAAAAAAGTTTTTAATTTTTTTTTGTTTTCACGGCCGCCATCTTGGATTTAAAAATGGATGTTATTTTCTTAAACAGCACCACTGAATACCCGAAAAACGACACCCATGACGATATTTTGCAAAAAATGTATGTCCGCCATCTTGGATTTAAAAACGTATGTCATTTTCGGAATCAGCACCCCCGAAAACCTATTAAACGACACCCATGACGGTATTTTCCAAAAAGTCCATGTCCGCCATCTTGGATTTAAAAATGCATGTTATTTTCTTAATCAGCACCCCTGAATACCCACAAAACGACACCCATGACGATATATTGCAAAAAATTTATGTCTTGGATTTTAAAACGTATGTCATTTTTCGGAATCAGCACCCCCGAAAACCTATTAAACGACACCCATGATGGTATTTTCCAAAAAATCCATGTCCGCCATCTTGGATTTCAAAATGGATGTCATTTTCGAAATCAGCACCCCTGAAAACCTATTAAACGACACCCATGTCGGTATGATGGCGGTCGGCTGGTAATATGCTTGGTGACGCTTCGGGCTTCGCCCTACGCGGAGCTCGGCCTTCGGCCTCGCCCTATACGCAGCTCGCCTCGGCCTACGGCCTCGGCTCGCGCGTTCGGCTCGGTCTGCGACCTCGCCTCACCTTAAAAATCTAAACTTGTATGGCGGCCATTTTTGATTGGGGGGGGGACGCTCCGGGCTTCGCCCTACGCGGAGTTCGGCCTTCGGCCTCACCCTATACGCGGCTCGCCTCGGCCTTCGGCCTCGCCTCGCGCGTTCGGCTCGGTCTTCGACCTCGCCTCACCTTTAGAATCTAAACTTGTATGGCGGCCATCTTGGATTTGGGGGGTGGACGCTCCAGGCTACGCCCTGCGCGGAGCTCGGCCTTCGGCATCGCCTTTTACGCAGCTCGCCTCGGCCTACGGCCTCGCCTCGCGGAGTGGCGTCGTGGTTCGGCTCGGCCTGCGGCCTCGCCTCACCACTCCTTGTATGGCGGCCATCTTGGAAAATGGTGGAATCGAAAAACTGACCCGATACTCGGAATCTTCGTCCCCCAAACCCCCCACATACCGATTTTCGTCCGGATCGGAGCAACTTCATTTCCGGCCGCCATCTTGGATCCAACATCTTGAAAAAAAAATTTGACAGCCAGCTGCCCCCCACCCCCCTGTAAAACATTTGTTCGAGCACACTCCACTTATGTCAAACGGATCCGGAGATACAGCAATAAACATTTTGTATGGCGGCCATCTTGTTTTTGCGAAAATCGAAAAAATGACGTCACCGGTAGAATTCGACCAGGGTGTGGGTTGACCTTAGTTCGAGCGCCACCGCTCCATCTGCAACGGTTCGCCCGGGAAGGTGGGTCGCCACCTGATGAGAAGGTGGATCCGAGGATCTAGAGGTTTTCCCGTACCCTTTCGCGTCACCCACTCCACACCTCCCATACAAAGTTTTCACCTCCCGCCGCTCCATCTGGGAGAACAATTCTGTCACCCAGTCAGTCAGTCAGTGGTATTGTAGCTTTATATAATATAATAAAACTAGGTTTCGCGTGGTACGCGACCTGCTAAAGAAGGTCGCGAGGAGGTTGTGCTACCCTATCTGTAGGGTCAAAAAGGCGTTCATTCTTTTTTTGCTTTTTCACGGCCACCATCTTGGATTTAAAAATCGATGTTATTTTAAGAATCAGTACCCCAGATAACATAAAAAACGACACCCATGACGGATTTTTACAAAAAATGCCTGTCCGCCATCTTGGATTTCAAAACGGATGTCATTTTCGGAATCAGCACCCCCGAAAACCTATTAAACGACACCCATGACGGTATTTTCCAAAAATCCATGTCCGCCATCTTGGATTTCAAAATGGATGTCATTTTCGAAATCAGCACCCCTGAAAACCTATTAAACGACACCCATGTCGGTATGATGGCGGTCGGCTGGTAATATGCTTGGTGACGCTTCGGGCTTCGCCCTACGCGGAGCTCGGCCTTCGGCCTCGCCCTATACGCAGCTCGCCTCGGCCTACGGCCTCGGCTCGCGCGTTCGGCTCGGTCTTCGACCTCGCCTCACCTTAAAAATCTAAACTTGTATGGCGGCCATCTTTGATTGGGGGGGGGACGCTCCGGGTTTCGCCCTACGCGGAGTTCGGCCTTCGGCCTCACACTATGCGCGGCTCAGCTCGGCCTTCGGCCTCGCCTCGCGCGTTCGGCTCGGTCTTCGACCTCGCCTCACCTTAAAAATCTAAACTTGTATGGCGGCAATCTTTGATTGGGGGGGGGGGACGCTCCGGGCTTCGCCCTACGCGGAGTTCGGCCTTCGGCCTCACCCTATACGCGGCTCGCCTCGGCCTTCGGCCTCGCCTCGCGCTTTTGGCTCGGTCTTCGACCTCGCCTCACCTTTAGAATCTAAACTTGTATGGCGGCCATTAGGGTGTCCCTTATTTTTCAAAGTTTTAATTTTACAACGCATAGGCTATTATTTTATTCATTTGTACCTAAAACACCCCAAAACATTTTTTTGTATTATTCGGAATAGTGCAACCCGTGCCGACATGCGCGGGAACATATTCATACAAGTAGCATCCAAGGAGCGGCGCACGCCCGCTGTTATTGTCACTTAGTCTCGGCTCATCGGGTAATTAGCGCGCACTGTTTTATTTTTTAAAGATGTTAGTAAAACTAAGAAGCAATAAGAAAAGTATTTTCTTAATTGGTGAATTAAATCACCAAATAACGGGTGCCAAATTTCCGTCTAATCAGCAAGTTCTTGCCGTTCTGTTTTTCAACATACGCAAAGTTAAGTTGACTGTTAGTGTAAGCGCCAACCTTGTCATTCGAGAGTACATTTCATTCCGGGAAAAGGCGAGAATACATACCAGAGATTACGTGCTTTTAGAGCAAAAACTAAAAAGAGAATTGTTACTCTTTGCCTGTCGCCATCATGTTTACGAACTGGTGCTCAAAAGTGTGTTTGAATCAAAGATCCCACAAGTCACTAGCAGTTCTAATATTTTGCTGTTCAAAAAATGTAGAGACAACTGGAAAAATATTAATCCTAGCGCCATCGAACCATGCACTGAGTTTGTCCAATAAGTAACATGTTTGTGAGGCAACTATTAACGAATTGGTGACGTTTTTTAACAACGAGCTGGCAAAATCGATTGTACGATATGATTATCGAGAACTCTTCGAGCTGTCTGTTTTTTTTCTGGGTCAAGACAATGAACACAAAAAAAAATCAGACCTCCTGACACAATGGATAGCAAGAGCAATTTATTATTTAAAAATATATTTGTTGCAGTCACAGTTAAAAATGAGCGCTAAAGATAATCAACCTTTACAACATGTTTGTCTATTTGTTGTGGCAGTTTATGTTAAACCCTGGTTTGGATGCAGTTTGGCTCTAAAAGCGCGAAATCAAGATTTGAATTTTTGAAACACCTTAAAAGATTATGAAGAAGTTGACAAATTGTTTTCCGAAGCGGCTTTAAACAAGTTCAGTCAAGACTTGTTGTTCTTGTCAGAGGAAATAGCCATCCTATCAATTTTTGATGACAAAATTGATGAGCAGACCACACTCAATATTGTAGAAAACTTACAAAGAGAAAGTTTCGGTGATTCTAGAAAGAGATATGTTCCATCGAAGGAAGAGATGTGTGGCTCTTTATACGGTAGGTAGTAGTGTTTAACCCATGATTTAATTTAGGACTTATTCGTTTTATTTATACTAAAACTACTTTGTTACCTTATTTTAGTGAAATCTCTGAGATATTTCGTTTCTGTCAAGAACAAAGATGTTTTTTTATCGAATGAAACTTGACAGCATTTTCGTTCAAGAACGTGAATCTTTGTCAAAAGAAAATGCGGCGTTCGTGAAAGCTAAACAAGAAGGTTTGAAGCTTAAAAGTAGTAAATGACACAGCTGGAAAGCTGTTAAATTTATTCAAGAATTCCACGGTTTGATTACTGCAGATGAAAAAAAGCAGTTCTTATTACGCTGTGTACAAGAACATAGGAAAATGTATCCAGACTGTAAAAAAGAGACTGAAGAAAAAATATCCAAATTAATATACGTTTCATATATTTCTATATATAAAACAATGTATATTTTTTGAAAATACAATAACGGCACTATATAAGTTGTGTTTTCATCAACATTTCTGTAACGAAATGAATTTAAGTGATGATTAATGGCTACAAATTAAGAGATACTTTATGCAGCTACTAGTTTTCCGCCCGGGACTTCGTTCCCGTAGGACTTTGAGAAAATTATGTAGCCTATGTGTTATTCCAGTGTGTCAGCTACTTCCATATAAAATTTTATCAAAATCGGTCCAGCCGTTCTCGAGTTATAAATTTTCGAACAAACCCGACTTTTTGTTTTATATGCTAAGATTTTATAAAACTTTGAGCTCCCGTCGGCACGGGTTTAAATAAACTTAGGAAGTCGAAATTTTGTATTCCAGCAACTAATAGACTAATAAACACAATAAGAGGATATGCGTTTCAATAATGAGAAAAAAAAATTTTTCGTCCATATAAGGGACACCCTAGCGGCCATCTTGGATTAGGGGGGGGACGCTCCGGGCTACGCCCTACGCGGAGCTCGGCCTTCGGCCTCGCCTTCTACGCAGCTCGCCTCGGCCTACGGCCTCGCCTCGCGGCGTGGCGTCGTGGTTCGGCTCGGCCTGCGGCCTCGCCTCACCAGGCCTTGTATGGCGGCCATCTTGGAAAATGGTGGAATCGAAAAACTGACCCAATATTCGGAATCTTCGTCCCCCAAACCCCTCAGATACCGATTTTCGTCTGGATCGGAGCAACTTCATTTCCGGCCGCCATCTTGGATCCGCCATCTTGAAAAAAAAAATTGACAGCCACCTGCCCCTCACCCCCCTGTAAAACATTTGTTCGAGCAAACCCCACTTATGTCAAACGGTTCCAGAGATACAGCAATAATCATTTTGTATGGCGGCCATCTTGTTTTTGCGAAAATCGAAGAAATGACGTCACCGGTAGAATTCGACCAGGGTGTGGTCGACCTTAATTCGAGCGCCACCGCTCCATCTGCAACGGTTCGCCCGGGAAGGTGGGTCGCCACCTGATGAGAAGGTGGATCCGAGGATCTCGAGGTTTTCCCGTACCCTCCGCACCACCCTCTCCACACTCCCCATACAAAGTTTTCACCTCCCGCCGCTCCATCTGGGAGAACAATTCTGTCACCCAGTCAGTCAGTGAGTCAGTGGTATTGTAGCTTTATATAATATAATAATAATAATAACTAGGTTTCGCGTGGTGCGCGACCTGCTAAAGCAGGCCGCGAGGCGGTTGTGCTACCCTAGTCGTAGGGTCAAAAAGGCGTTCATACTTTTTTTGGTTTGTCACGACCGCCATCTTAGATATCAAAATGTATGTCATTTTCGTAATCAGCACCCCCGAAAACCTATTAAACGACACCCATGACGGTATTTTCCAAAAAATCCATGTCCGCCATCTTGGATTTCAAAATAGATGTCATTTTCGCAATCAGCACCCCAGAAAACGTATTAAACGACACCCATGATTATTTGTAGGGTCAAAAAGGCGTTCATACTTTTTTGGTTTTTCACGAAAAAAATCTTGGATTTAAAAATCAATGTTATTTTTAGAATCAGTACCCCCGAAAACCTATCAAACGACACACATGTCAGTTTTTTTACAAAAAATGCATGTCCGCCATCTTGGATTTCAAAATGGATGTCATTTTCGGAATCAGCACCCCCGAAGACCTATTAAACGACACCCATGAAGGTATTTTCAAAAAATCCATGTCCGCCATCTTGGATTTCAAAATGGATGTCATTTTCGAAATCAGCACCCCTGAAAACCTATTAAACGACACCCATGTCGGTATGATGGCGGTCGGCTGGTAATATGCTTGGTGACGCTTCGGGCTTCGCCCTACGCGGAGCTCGGCCTTCGGCCTCGCCCTATACGCAGCTCGCCTCGGCCTACGGCCTCGGCTCGCGCGTTCGGCTCGGTCTGCGACCTCGCGTCACCTTAAAACCTACTCCTTGTATGGCGGCCATCTTGGAAAATGGTGGAATCGAAAAACTGACCCAATATTCGGAATCTTCGTCCCCCAAACCCCCCAGATACCGATTTTCGTCCGGATCGCAGCAACTTCATCTTCGACCTCGCCTCACCTTTAGAATCTAAACTTGTATGGCGGCCATCTTGGAAAATGGTGGAATCGAAAAACTGACCCGATATTCGGAATCTTCGTCCCCCAAACCCCCCAGATATCGATTTTCGTCCGGATCGGAGCAACTTCATTTCCGGCCGCCATCTTGGATCCGCCATCTTGAAAAAAAAATTTGACAGCCAGCTGCCCCCCACCCCCCTGTAAAACATTTGTTCGAGCACACGTTCGAGGATCCGGAGATACAGCAATAAACATTTTGTATGGCGGCAATCTTGTTTTTGCGAAACTCGAAAAAATGACGTCACCGGTAGAATTCGACCAGGGTGTGGGTCGACCTTAGTTCGAGCGCCACCGCTCCATCTGCAACAGTTCGCCCGGGAAGGTGGGTCGCCACCTGATGAGAAGGTGGATCCGAGGATTTCGAGGTTTTCCCGTACCCTCCGCGTCACCCACTCCACACCTCCCATACAAAGTTTTCACCTCCCGCCGCTCCATCTGGGAGAACAATTCTGTCACCCAGTCAGTCAGTCAGTCAGTCAGTCAGTCAGTGGTATTGTAGCTTTATATAATATATAACTAGGTTTCGCGTGGTGCGCGACCTGCTAAAGCAGGTCGCGAGGAGGTTGTGCTACCCTATCTGTAGGGTCAAAAAGGCGTTCATTCTTTTTTTGCTTTTTCACGGCCACCATCTTGGATTTAAAAATCGATGTTATTTTAAGAATCAGTACCCCAGATAACATAAAAAACGACACCCATGACGGATTTTTACAAAAAATTTATGTCCGCCATCTTGGATTTCAAAACGGATGTCATTTTCGGAATCAGCACCCCCGAAAACCTATTAAATGACACCCATGACGGTATTTTCTAAAAAATCCATGTCCGCCATCTTGGATTTCAAAATGGATGTCATTTTCGAAATCAGCACCCCTGAAAACCTATTAAACGACACCCATGTCGGTATGATGGCGGTCGGCTGGTAATATGCTTGGTGACGCTTCGGGCTTCGCCCTACGCAGAGCTCGGCCTTCGGCCTCGCCCTATACGCAGCTCGCCTCGGCCTACGGCCTCGGCTCGCGCGTTCGGCTCGGTCTTCGACCTCGCCTCACCTTTAGAATCTAAACTTGTATGGCGGCCATTTTTGATTGGGGGGGGGCCGCTCCGGGCTTCGCCCTACGCGGAGTTCGGCCTTCGGCCTCACCCTGTACGCGGCTCGCCTCGGCCTTCGGCCTCGCCTCGCGCGTTCGGCTCGGTCTTCGACCTCGCCTCACTTTTAGAATCTAAACTTGTATGGCGGCCATCTTTGATTGGGGGGGGACACTCCGGGCTTCGCCCTACGCGGAGTTCGGCCTTCGGCCTCACCCTATACGCGGCTCGCCTCGGCCTTCGGCCTCGTCTCGCGCGTTCGGCTCGGTCTTCGACCTCGCCTCACCTTTAGAATCTAAACTTGTATGGCGGCCATCTTGGATTTGGGGGGGGATGCTCCGGGCTACGCCCTACGCGGAGCTCGGCCTTCGGCCTCGTCTTCTTTGCAGCTCGCCTCGGCCTACGGCCTCGCCTCGCGGCGTGGCGTCGTGGTTTGGCTCGGCCTGCGGCCTCGCCTCACCACTCCTTGTATGGCAGCCATCTTGGAAAATGGTGGAATCGAATAACTGACCCGATATTCGGAATCTTCGTTCCCCAAGCCCCCCAGATACCGATTTTCGTCCGGATCGGAGCAATTTCATTTTCGGCTGCCATCAAGGATCCGCCATCTTGAAAAAAAATTTTGACAGCCACCTGCCATTCACTCCCCTGTAAAACATTTGTTCGAGCACACTCCACTTATGTCAAATGGTTCGGGAGATACAGCAATAATCATTTTGTATGGCGGCCATCTTGTTTTTGCGAAAATCGAAAAAATGACGTCACTGGTAGAATTCGACCAGGGTGTGGGTCGGCCTATGTTCGAGCGCCACCCTTTCATCTGCAACGGTTCGCCCGGAAAGGTGGGTCACCACCTGATGAGAAGGTGGATCCGAGGATCTCGAGGTTTTCCCGTACCCTCCGCGACACCCTCTCCACACCCCCCATACAAAGTTTTCACCTCCTGCCGCTCCATCTGGGAGAACAATTCTGTCACCCAGTGAGTCAGTCAGTGGTATTGTAGCTTTATATAATATAATAACTAGGTTTTGCGTGGTGCGCGACCTGCTAAAGCAGGCCGCGAGGCGGTTGTGCTACCCTATTTGTAGGGACAAAAAGGCGTTCATACTTTTTTTGGTTTGTCACGACCGCCATCTTGGATTTCAAAATGGATGTCAGTTTCGTAATCAGCATCCCCGAAAACCTATTAAACGACACCCATGAAAGATTTTTTTAAATTGCATGTCCGCCATCTTGGATTTAAAAATAGATGTCATTTTCGCAATCAGTACCCCAGAAAACGTATTAAACGACACCCATGTCATTTTTTGAGAAAAATGCATGTCCGCCATCTTGGATTTCAAAATGGATATCATTTTCGGAATCAGCACCCCCGAAAACCTATAAAACGACACCCATGTCGGTATGCCCGAAAATTTCATTTCCGCCATCTTGGATTTTCGGTAGGGAGAATCGAGACGCTCCGGGCTTCGCCCTTCGCGTCACGATTTCCCCAACTAAAATCCAAGATGGTGGATATGAAATTTTCGGATTGCGGTCGGCCGGTAAGATGCTTGGTGACGCCTCGGGCTTCGCCCTACGCGGAGCTCGGCCTTCGGCCTCGCCCTATACGCAGCTCGGCTCGGCCTTCGGCCTCGCCTCGCCTCACCTTTAGAATCTAAACTTAACTGGCGGTCATCTTGGATTGGGGGGGGGGGGATTCTCCAAGCTTTGCCCTACGAGGAGCTCGGCCTTCGGCCTCGCCTTATACGCAGCTCGCCTCGGCCTGCGGCCTCGCCTCACCACTCCTTGTATGGCGGCCATCTTGGAAAATGGCGAAATCGAAAATCTTTTTAGATAATCGGATTCAGCGACCCCAAAAACCCCTGAATACCGAATTTTGTCCAAATCGGAAGATAAACCAAACTATCAATTTTGTATGGCGGCCATCTTGTTTTTTTGTAAATTGAAAAAATTTTGTCACCTGTAGACTTTGACCAGGGTGCTGGTCGACCTTTGTTCGAGCACCACCGATCCAACTCCAACGGTTCGCCCTGGAAGGTGGGTCACGAGCTGATGAGGAGGAGAATCCGAAGATGTCGAAGTTTTTCCGTACTTGACGGAAAATTCTGACCACACCCCCCATACATCATTTTCACCTCCCGAGACTCCTTCTGGGAGAACAATTATGTCAATCAGTGAGTCAGTCAGTGAGTGGTAATGTAGCTTTATATAGTATAATAACCAGGTTTCGCGTGGTGCGCGACCTGCTAAAGCAGGTCGCGAGGCGGTTGTGCCTTTTTTTATAAATTTTAAAAAAGTTTTTTAAGTTTTTGTTTTTCACGGCCGCCATCTTGGATTTCAAAATGGATTTTTTTTTAAATAGCACCCCTGAAAACCTATTTAACGACACCTATGACGATATTTTGCAAAAAATTTATGTCCGCCATTTTGGATTTCATAACGTTTGTCATTTTCGGAATCAGCACCCCCGAAAACCTATTAAACGACACCCATGACAGTATTTTCCAAAAAACCATGTCCGCCATCTTGGATTTCAAAATGGATGTCATTTTTGAAATCAGCACCCATAAGAACCTATTAAACGACACCCATGTCGGTATGATGGCGGTCGGCTGGTAAAATGCTTGGTGACGCTTCGGGCTTCGCCCTACGCGGAGCTCGGCCTTCGGCCTCGCCCTATACGCAGCTCGCCTCGGCCTACGGCCTCGGCTCGCGCGTTCAGCTCGGTCTGCGACCTCGCCTCACCTTAAAAATCTAAGCTTGTATGGCGGCCATCTTTGATTGGGGGGGGGACGCTCCGGGCTTCGCCCTACGCGGAGTTCGGCCTTCGGCCTCACCCTATACGCGGCTCGCCTCGGCCTTCGGCCTCGCCTCGTGCGTTCGGCTCGGTCTTCGACCTCGCCTCACCTTTAGAATCTAAACTTGCCGCCATCTAGAATTGGGGGGGGGGGGGACGCTCCGGGCTTCGCCCTACGTGGAGTTCGGCCTTCGGCCTCACCCTATACGCGGCTCGCCTCGGCCTTCGGCCTCGCCTCGCACGTTCGGCTCGGTCTTCGACCTCGCCTCACCTTTAGAATCTAAACTTGTATGGCGGCCATCTTTGATTGGGGGGGGGGACGCTCCGGGCTTCGCCCTACGCGGAGTTCGGCCTTCGGCCTCACCCTATACGCGGCTTGCCTCGGCCTTCGGCCTCGTCTCGCGCGTTCGGCTCGGTCTTCGACCTCGCCTCACCTTTTTTTAGAATCTAAACTTGTATGGCAGCCATCTTTGATTGTGGGGGGGGGCCGCTCCGGGCTTCGCCCTACGCGGAGTTCGGCCTTCGGCCTCACCCTATACGCGGCTTGCCTCGGCCTTCGGCCTCGTCTCGCGCGTTCGGCTCGGTCTTCGACCTCGCTTCACCTTTAGAATCTAAACTTGTATGGCGATCATCTTGGATTTGGGGGGGGACGCTCCGGGCTACGCCCTGCGCGGAGCTCGGCCTTCGGCCTCGCCTTTTACGCAGCTCGCCTCGGCCTACGGCCTCGCCTCGCGGCGTGGCGTCGTGGTTCGGCTCGGCCTGGAATTTTTGACCGCCAAATCCCCCAGATACTGATTTTCGTCTGGATTGGAGCAACTTCATTTTCGGCCGCCATCTTGGATCCGCCATCTTGAAAAAAAATTTTGATAGCCACCTGCCCCTCACCCCCCTGTAAAACATTTGTTCGAGCACACCCCACTTATGTCAAACGGCCATCTTGGATTTCAAAATAGATGTCATTTTCGCAATCAGCACCCCAGAAAACGCATTGAACGACATCCATGACGGTTTTTTACAAAAAGTTCATTGCCGCCATCTTGGATTTCAAAATGGATGTCATTTTCGGAATCAGCACCCCCGAAAACCTATTAAACGACACCCATGTCGGCCTGCCCGAAAATTTCATATCCGCCATCTTGGATTATTGGTGGGGAGAATCGAGACGCTCCGGGCTTCGCCCTTCGCGTCACGATTCCCCCAACTAAAATCCAAGATGGCGGATATGAAATTTTCGGATTGCGGTCGGCCGGTAAGATGCTTGGTGACGCTTCGGGCTTCGCCCTACGCGGAGCTCGGCCTTCGGCCTCGCCCTATACGCAGCTCGGCTCGGCCTTCGGCCTCGCCTCGCGCGTTCGGCTCGGTCTACGATCTCGCCTCACCTTTAGAATTTAAACTTAAATGGCGGCCATCTTGGATTGGGGGGGGACGCTCCGGGCTTCGCCCTACGCGGAGCTCGGCCTTCGGCCTCGCCTCACCACTCCTTGTATGGCGGCCATCTTGGAAAATGGCGAAATCGAAAATATTTTCCGATATTCGGATTCAGCGACCCCTAAAACCCCCGGATACCTTATTCGGTCCGAATCAGAGAAGATACAAAAATCTCGTTTTTGTATGGCGGCCATTTTGTTTTTTTGAAAATCGAAAAAATTTTGTCACCGGTAGACTTCGACCAGGGTGTGGGTCGACCTTTGTTCGAGCACCACCGGTCCAAGTCCAACGGTTCGCCCGGGAAGGTGGGTCGCGACCTGATGAGGAGAAGAATCCGAAGATGTCGAGGTTTTTCCATACTCGACGGAAAATTCTGACCACACCTCTCATACATCATTTTCACCTCCCGACCCTCCTTCTGGGAGAACAATTATGTCAATCAGTCAGTCAGTCAGTGGTAATGTAGCTTTATATAGTATAACTAGGTTTCGCGTGGTGCGCGACCTGCTAAAGCAGGTCGCGAGGCGGTTGTGCTACCCTATTTGTAGGGTCAAAAAAGTTTGCCTTTTTTTTTTCACGGCCGCCATCTTGGATTTCAAAATGGATGTTATTTTCTTAATCACCACCCCCGAATACCCAAAAAACGACACCCATGACGATATTTTGCAAAAAATTTATGTCCGCCATCTTGGATTTCAAAACGTATGTCATTTTCGGAATCAGCACCCCCGAAAACCTATTAAACGACACCCATGACGGTATTTTCCAAAAAATCCATGTCCGCCATCTTGGATTTCAAAATGGATGTCAATTTCGAAATCAGCACCCTTGAAAACCTATTAAACGACACCCATGTCAGTATGATGGCGGTCGGCTGGTAATATGCTTGGTGACGCTTCGGGCTTCGCCCTACGCGGAGATCGGCCTTCGGCCTCGCCCTATACGCAGCTCGCCTCGGCCTACGGCCTCGGCTCGCGCGTTCGGCTCGGTCTGCGACCTCGCCTCACCTTAAAAATCTAAACTTGTATGGCGGCCATCTTTGATTGGGGGGGGGGACGCTCCGGGCTTCGCCCTACGCGGAGTTCGGCCTTCGGCCTCACCCTATACGCGGCTCGCCTCGGCCTTCGGCCTCGCCTCGCGCGTTCGGCTCGGTCTTCGACCTCGCCTCACCTTAAGAATCTAAACTTGTATGGCGGCCATCTTTGATTGGGGGGGGGACGCTCCGGGCTTCGCCCTACGCGGAGTTCGGCCTTCGGCCTCACCCTATACGCGGCTCGCCTCGGCCTTCGGCCTCGTCTCGCGCGTTCGGCTCGGTCTTCGACCTCGCCTCACCTTTAGAATCTAAACTTGTATGGCGGCCATCTTGGATTTGGGGGGGGGGGGACGCTCCGGGCTACGCCCTGCGCGGAGCTCGGCCTTCGGCCTCGCCTTTTACGCAGCTCGCCTCGGCCTACGGCCTCGCCTCGCGGCGTGGCGTCGTGGTTCGCCTCGGCCTGCGGCCTCGCCTCACCACTCCTTGTATGGCGGCCATCTTGGAAAATGGTGGAATCGAAAAACTGACCCGATATTCGGAATCTTCGTCCCCCAAAACCCCCAGATACCGATTTTCGTCCGGATCGGAGCAACTTCATTTCCGGCCGCCATCTTGGATCCGCCATCTTGAAAAAAAATTTTGACAGCCACCTGCCCCTCACCCCCCTGTAAAACATTTGTTCGAGCTTACCCCACTTATGTCAAACGGTTCCGGAGATATAGCAATAATAATTTTGTATGGCGGCCATCTTGTTTTTGCGAAAATCGAAAAAATGACGTCACCGTTAGAATTCGACCAGGGTGTGGGTCGACCTTAGTTCGAGCGCCACCGCTCCATCTGCAACGGTTCGCCCGGGAAGGTGGGTCGCCACCTGCTGAGAAGGTGGATCAGAGGATCTCGAGGTTTTCCCGTACCCTCCGCGACACCCTCTCCACACTCTCCATACAAAGTTTTCACCTCCCGCCGCTCCATCTGGGAGAACAATTCTGTCACCCAGTCAGTGAGTGAGTGAGTGGTATTGCAGCTTTATATAATATAATAACTAGGTTTCGCGTGGTGCGCGACCTGCTAAAGCAGGTCGCGAGGCGGTTGTGCCATTTTTTATAAATTTTAAAAAAGTTATTAATTTTTTTTTGTTTTTCACGGCCGCCATCTTGGATTTAAAAATGGATGTTATTTTCTTAAACAGAAAACCTAAATACGCAAAAAACAACAGCCATGACGATATTTAGCAAAAAATTTATGTCCGCCATCTTGGATTTCAAAACGTATGTCATTTTCGGAATCAGCACCCCCGAAAACCTATTAAAAGACACCCATGACGGTATTTTCCAAAAAATCCATGTCCGCCATCTTGGATTTCAAAATGGATGTCATTTTCGAAATCAGCACCCCTGAAAACCTATTAAACGACACCCATGTCGGTATGATGGCGGTCGGCGGGTAATATGCTTGATGACGCTTCGGGCTTCGCCCTACGCGGAGCTCGGCCTTCGGCCTCGCCCTATACGCAGCTCGCCTCGGCCTACGGCCTCGGCTCAAGCGTTCGGCTCGGTCTGCGACCTCGCCTCACCTTAAAAATCTAAACTTGTATGGCGGCCATCTCTGATTGGGGGGGGACGCTCCGGGCTTCGCCCTACGCGGAGTTCGGCCTTCGGCCTCAACCTACCTTTAGAATCTAAACTTGTATGGCGGCCATCTTTGATTGGAGGGGGGGCCGCTCCGGGCTTCGCCCTACGCGGAGTTCGGCCTTCGGCCTCACCCTATACGCGGCTCGCCTCGGCCTTCGGCCTCGCCTCGCGCGTTCGGCTCGGTCTTCGACCTCGCCTCACTTTTAGAATCTAAACTTGTATGGCGGCCATCTTTGATTGGGGGGGGGACGCTCCGGGCATCGCCCTACGCGGAGCACGGCCGTCGGCCTCACCCTATACGCGGCTCGCCTCGGCCTTCGGCCTCGTCTCGCGCGTTCGGCTCGGTCTTCGACCTCGCCTCACCTTTAGAATCTAAACTTGTATGGCGGCCATCTTGGATTTGGGGGGGGGACGCTCCGAGCTACGCCCTGCGCGGAGCTCGGCCTTCGGCCTCGCCTTTTACGCAGCTCGCCTCGGCCTACGGCCTCGCCTCGCGGAGTGGCGTCGTGGTTCGGCTCGGCCTGCGGCCTCGCCTCACAACTCCTTGTATGGCGGCCATCTTGGAAAATGGTGGAATCGAAAAACTGACCCGATATTCGGAATCTTCGACCCCCAAACCCCCCAGATACCGATTTTCGTCCGGATCGGAGCAACTTCATTTCCGGCCGCCATCTTGGATCCGCCATCTTGAAAAAAAAATTTGACAGCCAGCTGCCCCCCACCCCCCTGTAAAACATTTGTTCGAGCACACTCCACTTATGTCAAACGGATCCGGAGATACAGCAATAAACATTTTGTATGGCGGCCATCTTGTTTTTGCGAAAATCGAAAAAATGACGTCACCGGTAGAATTCGACCAGGGTGTGGGTCGACCTTAGTTCGAGCGCCACCGCTCCATCTGCAGCGGTTCGCCCGGGAAGGTGGGTCGCCACCCGATGAGAAGGCGGATCCGAGGATCTCGAGGTTTTCCCGTACCCTCCGCAACACCCTCTCCACACCCCCCATACAAAGTTTTCACCTCCCGCCGCTCCATCTGGGAGAACAATTCTGTCACCCAGTCAGTCAGTCAGTCAGTGAGTGAGTGGTATTGTAGCTTTATATAATATAAATATAAAAAATAAAACTAGGTTTCGCGTGGTGCGCGACCTGCTAAAGCAGGCCACGAGGCGTTTGTTCTACCCTATTTGTAGGGTCAAAAAGGCGTTCATACTTTTTTTGGTTTGTCACGACCGCCATCTTTGATTTCAAAATGGATGTCAGTTTCGTAATAAGCACCCCCGAAAACCTATTAAACGACACCCATGACGGTATTTTCCAAAAAATCCATGTCCGCCATCTTGGATTTAAAAATAGATGTCATTTTCGCAATCAGCACCCCAGAAAACGCATTAAACGACATCCATGACGGTTTTTTACAAAAAATTCATGTCCGCCATCTTGGATTTCAAAATGGATGTCATTTTCGGAATCAGCACCCCCGAAAACCTATTAAACGACACCCATGTCGGTATGATGGCGGTCGGCTGGTAATATGCTTGGTGACGCTTCGGGCTTCGCCCTACGCGGAGATCGGCCTTCGGCCTCGCCCTATACGCAGCTCGCCTCGGCCTACGGCCTCGGCTCGCGCGTTCGGCTCGGTCTGCGACCTCGCCTCACCTTAAAAATCTAAATTTGTATGGCGGCCATCTTTGATTGGGGGGGGGGACGCTCCGGGCTTCGCCCTACGCGGAGTTCGGCCTTCGGCCTCACCCTGTACGCGGCTCGCCTCGGCCTTCGGCCTCGCCTCGCGCGTTCGGCTCGGTCTTCGACCTCGCCTCACCTTTAGAATCTAAACTTGTATGGCGGCCATCTTTGATTGGGGGGGGGGCCGCTCCGGGCTTCGCCCTACGCGGAGTTCGGCCTTCGGCCTCACCCTATACGCGGCTCGCCTCGGCCTTCGGCCTCGCCTCGCGCGTTCGGCTCGGTCTTCGACCTCGCCTCACTTTTAGAATCTAAACTTGTATGGCGGCCATCTTTGATTGGGGGAGGGGGACGCTCCGGGCTTCGCCCTACGCGGAGTTCGGCCTTCGGCCTCACCCTATACGCGGCTCGCCTCGGCCTTCGGCCTCGTCTCGCGCATTCGGCTCGGTCTTCGACCTCGCCTCACCTTTAGAATCTAAACTTGTATGGCGGCCATCTTGGATTTGGGGGGGGGACGCTCCGGGCTACGCTTTGCGCGGAGCTCGGCCTTCGGCCTCGCCTTTTACGCAGCTCGCCTCGGCCTACGGCCTCGCCTCGCAGCGTGGCGTCGTGGTTCGGCTCGGCCTGCGGCCTCGCCTCACCACTCCTTGTATGGCGGCCATCTTGGAAAATGGTGGAATCGAAAAACTGACCCGATATTCGGAATCTTCGTCCCCCAAACCCCCCAGATACCGATTTTCGTCCGGATCAGAGCAACTTCATTTCCGGCCGCCATCTTGGATCCGCCATCTTGAAAAAAAATTTTGACAGCCACCTGCTTCTCACCCCCCTGTAAAACATTTGTTCGAGCACACCCCACTTATGTCAAACGGTTCCGGAGATACAGCAATAATAATTTTGTATGGCGGCCATCTTGTTTTTGCGAAAATCGAAAAAATAACGTCACCGGTAGAATTCGACCAGGGTGTATGTCGACCTTTGTTCGAGCGCCACCGCTCCATCTGCATCGGTTCGCCCGGGAAGGTGGGTCGCCACCCGATGAGAAGGTGGATCCGAGGATCTCGAGGTTTTCCCGTACCCTCCGCGTCACCCATTCCACACCTCCCATACAAAGTTTTCACCTCCCGCCGCTCCATCTGGGAGAACAATTCTGTCACCCAGTCAGTCAGTCAGTCAGTGAGTCAGTGGTATTGTAGCTTTATATAATATAATATAAAAAATAAAACTAGGTTTCGCGTGGTGCGCGACCTGCTAAAGCAGGCCACGAGGCGTTTGTTCTACCCTATTTGTAGGGTCAAAAAGGCGTTCATACTTTTTTTGGTTTGTCACGACCGCCATCTTTGATTTCAAAATGGATGTCAGTTTCGTAATAAGCACCCCCGAAAACCTATTAAACGACACCCATGACGGTATTTTCCAAAAAATCCATGTCCGCCATCTTGGATTTAAAAATAGATGTCATTTTCGCAATCAGCACCCCAGAAAACGCATTAAACGACATCCATGACGGTTTTTTACAAAAAATTCATGTCCGCCATCTTGGATTTCAAAATGGATGTCATTTTCGGAATCAGCACCCCCGAAAACCTATTAAACGACACCCATGTCGGTATGATGGCGGTCGGCTGGTAATATGCTTGGTGACGCTTCGGGCTTCGCCCTACGCGGAGCTCGGCCTTCAGCCTCGCCCTATACGCAGCTCGCCTCGGCCTACGGCCTCGGCTCGCGCGTTCGGCTCGGTCTGCGACCTCGCCTCACCTTAAAAATCTAAACTTGTATGGCGGCCATCTTTGATTGGGGGGCGGGACGCTCCGGGCCTCGCCCTACGCGGAGTTCGGCCTTCGGCCTCACCCTATACGCGGCTCGCCTCGGCCTTCGGCCTCGCCTCGCGCGTTCGGCTCGGTCTTCGACCTCGCCTCACCTTTGGAATCTAAACTTGCCGCCATCTAGAATTGGGGGGGGGGACGCTCCGGGCTTCGCCCTACGCGGAGTTCGGCCTTCGGCCTCACCCTATACGTGGCTCGCCTCGGCCTTCGGCCTCGCCTCGCGCGTTCGGCTCGGTCTTCGACCTCGCCTCACCTTTAGAATCTAAACTTGTATGGCGGCCATCTTGGATTGGGGGGGGGGACGCTCCGGGCTTCGCCCTACGCGGAGCTCGGCCTTCGGCCTCGCCTTATACGCAGCTCAGCCAAGGAGTGGTGAGGCGAGGCCTTCGGCCTTCGGCCTCGCCTCACCACTCCTTGTATGGCGGCCATCTTGGAAAATGGCGAAATCGAAAATCTTTTTAGATATTCGAATTCAGCGATCCCTAAAACCCCCGGATACCGAATTTGGTCCGAATCAGAGGAGATACAAAAATCTCGTTTTTGTATGGCGGCCATCTTTTTTTTTTGAAAATCGAAAAAATTTTTTCACCGGTAGACTTCGACCAGGGTGTGAGTTGACTTTTGTTTGAGCACTACGGGTCCAACTCCAACGGTTCGCCCGGGATGGTGGGTCGCGACCTGATGAGGAGGAGAATCCGAAGATGTCGAGGTTTTCTCATACTCGACGGAAAATTCTGACCACACCCCTCATACATCATTTTCACCTCCCGACCCTACTTCTGGGAGAACAATTCTGTCAATCACCCAGTCAGTCAGTGAGTCAGTGGTAATGTAGCTTTATATAGTATAACTAGGTTTCGCGTGGTGCGCGACCTGCTAAAGCAGGTTGCGAGACGGTTGTGCCTTTTTTTGTAAATTTAAAAAAGTTTTTAATTTTTTTTTGTTTTCACGGCCGCCATCTTGGATTTAAAAATGGATGTTATTTTCTTAATCAGCACCCATGAATACCCAAATAACGACACCCATGACGATATTTTGAAAAAAATTTATGTCCGCCATCTTGGATTTCAAAACGTATGTCATTTTCGGAATCAGCACCCCCGAACACCTATTAAACGACACCCATGACGGTATTTTCCAAAAAATCCATGTCCGCCATCTTGGATTTCAAAACGTATGTCATTTTCGGAATAAGCACCCCCGAAAACCTATTAAAGGACACCCATGACGGTATTTTCCATAAAATCCATGTCCGCCATCTTGGATTTCAAAATGGATGTCATTTTCGGAATCAGCACCCCCGAAAACCTATTAAACGACACCCATGTCGGTATGATGGCGGTCGGCTGGTAATATGCTTGGTGACGCTTCGGGCTTCGCCCTACGCGGAGCTCGGCCTTCAGCCTCGCCCTATACGCAGCTCGCCTCGGCCTACGGCCTCGGCTCGCGCGTTCGGCTCGGTCTGCGACCTCGCCTCACCTTAAAAATCTAAACTTGTATGGCGGCCATCTTTGATTGGGGGGCGGGACGCTCCGGGCTTCGCCCTACGCGGAGTTCGGCCTTCGGCCTCACCCTATACGCGGCTGGCCTCGGCCTTCGGCCTCGCCTCACCTTTGGAATCTAAACTTGCCGCCATCTAGAATTGGGGGGGGGACGCTCCGGGCTTCGCCCTACGCGGAGTTCGGCCTTCGGCCTCACCCTATACGTGGCTCGCCTCGGCCTTCGGCCTCGCCTCGCGCGTTCGGCTCGGTCTTCGACCTCGCCTCACCTTTAGAATCTAAATTTGTATGGCGGCCATCTTTGATTGGGGGGGGGCAGCTCCGGGCTTCGCCCTACGCGGAGTTCGGCCTCACCCTATACGCGGCTCGCCTTGGCCTTCGGCCTCGCCTCGCGCGTTCGGCTCGGTCTTCGACCTCGCCTCACCTTTAGAATCTAACCTTGTATGGCGGCCATCTTTGATTGGGGGGGGGACGCTCCGGGCTTCGCCCTACGCGAAGTTCGGCCTTCGGCCTCACCCAATACGCGGCTCGCCTCGGCCTTCGGCCTCGTCTCGCGCGTTCGGCTCGGTCTTCGACCTCGCCTCACCTTAAGAATCTAAACTTGTATGGCGGCTATTTTTGATTGGGGGGGGGGACGCTCCGGGCTTCGTCCTACGCGGAGTTCGGCCTTTGGCCTCACCCTTTACGCGGCTCGCCTCGGCCTTCGGCCTCGCCTCGCGCGTTCGGCTCGATCTTCGACCTCGCCTCACCTTTAGAATCTAAACTTGCCACCATCTTGAATTGGGGGGGGGACGCTCCGGGCTTCGCCCTACGCGGAGTTCGGCCTTCGGCCTCACACTAAGCGCGGCTCAGCTCGGCCTTCGGCCTCGCCTCGCGCGTTCGGCTCGGTCTTCGACCTCGCCTCACCTTTAGAATCTAAACTTGTATGGCGGCCATCTTGGATTCGGGGGGGGGGACGCTCCGGGCTACGCCCTGCGCGGAGCTCGGCCTTCGGCCTCGCCTTTTACGCAGCTCGCCTCGGCCTCGCCTCACCACTCCTTGTATGGCGGCCATCTTGGAAAATAGTGGAATCGAAAAACTTACCCGATATTCGTAATCTTCGTCCCCCAAACCCCCTAGATACCGATTTTCGTCCGGATCGGAGCAACTTCATTTCCGGCCGCCATCTTGGATCCGCCATCTTGAAAAAAAAATTTGACAGCCACCTGCCCCTCACCCCCCTGTAAAACATTTGTTCGAGCACATCCCACTTATGTCGAATGGTTCCGGAGATACAGCAATAATCATTTTGCATGGCGGCCATCTTGTTTTTGCGAAAATCGAAAAAATGACGTCACCGGTAGAATTCGACCAGGGTGTGGATCGACCTTAGTTCGAGCGCCACCGCTCCATCTGCAACGGTTCGCCCGGGAAGGTGGGTCGCCACCTGATGAGAAGGTGGATCCGAGGATCTTGAGGTTTTCCCGTACCCATCACGTCACCCTCTCCACAACCCCCGTACAAAGTTTTCACCTCCCGCCGCTCCATCTGGGAGAACAATTCTGTCACCCAGTCAGTGAGTGGTATTGCAGCTTTATATAATATAATAACTAGGTTTCGCGTGGTGCGCGACCTGCTAAAGCAGGCCGCGAGGCGGTTGTGCCTTTCTTTATAAATTTTAAAAAAGTTTTTAATTTTTTTTTGGTTTTCACGGCCGCCATCTTAGATTTAAAAATGGATGTTATTTTCTTAATCAGCACCCCTGAATACCCAAAAAACGACACCAATGACGATATTTTGCAAAAAATTTATGTCCGCCATCTTGGATTTAAAAACGTATGTCATTTTCGGAATCAGCACCCCCGAAAACCTATTAAATGACACCCATGACGGTATTTTCTAAAAAATCCATGTCCGCCATCTTGGATTTCAAAATGGATGTCATTTTCGAAATCAGCACCCCTGAAAACCTATTAAACGACACCCATGTCGGTATGATGGCGGTCGGCTGGTAATATGCTTGGTGACGCTTCGGGCTTCGCCCTACGCAGAGCTCGGCCTTCGGCCTCGCCCTATACGCAGCTCGCCTCGGCCTACGGCCTCGGCTCGCGCGTTCGGCTCGGTCTTCGACCTCGCCTCACCTTTAGAATCTAAACTTGTATGGCGGCCATTTTTGATTGGGGGGGGGCCGCTCCGGGCTTCGCCCTACGCGGAGTTCGGCCTGCGGCCTCGCCTCACCACTCCTTGTATGGCGGCCATCTTGGAAAATGGTGGAATCGAAAAACTGACCCGATATTCGGAATCTTCGACCCCCAAACCCAACAGATACCGATTTTCGTCCGGATCGGAGCAACTTCATTTCCGGCCGCCATCTTGGATCCGCCATCTTGAAAAAAAAATTTGACAACCACCTGCCCCTCACCCCCCTGTGAAATATTTGTTTGAGCACACCCCACTTATGTCAAACGGTTCCGGAGATACAGCAATAATCATTTTGTATGGCGGCCATCTTGTTTTTGCGAAAATTGAAAAAATGACGTCACCGGTAGAATTCGACCAGGGTGTGGGTCGACCTTTGTTCAAGCGCCACCGCTCCATCTGCAACGGTTCGCCCGGGAAGGTGGGTCGCCACCCGATGAGAAGGTGGATCCGAGGATCTCGAGGTTTTCCCGTACCCTCCGCACCACCCTCTCCACACACCCCATACAAAGTTTTCACCTCCCGCCGCTCCATCTGGGAGAACAATTCTGTCACCCAGTCAGTCAGTGAGTCAGTGGTATTGTAGCTTTATATAATATAATAACTAGGTTTCGCGTGGTGCGCGACCTGCAAAAGCAGGCCGCGAGGCGGTTATGCCTTTTTTTATAAAAAACGACTCATGATCTTGGATTTGAAAATAAATGTCATTTTCGCAATCAGCACCCCAGAAAACGTATTAAACGACACCCATGACGGTTTTTTATAAAAAATGCATGTCCGTCATCTTGGATTTCAAAATGGATGTTATTTTCTTAATCAGCACCCCTGAATACCCAAAAAACGACAACCATGACGATATTTTGCAAAAAAATTATGTCCGCCATCTTGGATTTCAAAACGTATGTCATTTTCGGAATCAGCACCCCCGAAAACCTATTAAACGACACCCATGACGGTATTTTCCAGAAAATCCATGTCCGCCATCTTGGACTTCAAAATGGATGTCATTTTCGAAATGAGAACCCCTGAAAACCTATTAAACGACACCCATGTCGGTATGATGGCGGTCGGCAGGTAATATGCTTGGTGACGCTTCGGGCTTCGCCCTACGCGGAGCTCGGCCTTCGGCCTCGCCCTATACGCAGCTCGCCTCGGCCTACGGCCTTGGCTCGCGCGTTCGGCTCGGTCTGCGACCTCGCCTCACCTTAAAGATCTAAACTTGTATGGCGGCCATCTTTGATTGGCTCGGTCTGCGACCTCGCCTCACCTTAAAAATCTAAACTTGTATGGCGGCCATCTTTGATTGGGGGGGGGGACGCTCCGGGCGTCGCCCTACGCGGAGTTCGGCCTTCGGCCTCACCCTATACGCGGCTCGCCTTGGCCTTCGGCCTCGCCTCGCGCGTTCGGCTCGGTCTTCGACCTCGCCTCACCTTTAGAAACTAAACTTGCCGCCATCTAGAATGGGGGGGGGGGGGCCGCTCCGGGCTTCGTCCTACGCGGAGTTCGGCCTTCGGCCTCACCCTTTACGCGGCTCGCCTCGGCCTTCGGCCTCGCCTCGCGCGTTCAGCCTCGCCTCGCGCGTTCGGCTCGGTCTTCGACCTCGCCTCACCTTTAGAATCTAAACTTGTATGGCGGCCATCTTTGATTTGGGGGGGGAACGCTCCGGGCTTCGCCCTACGCGGAGTTCGGCCTTCGGCCTCACCCTATACGCGGCTCGCCTCGGCCTTCGGCCTCGTCTCGCGCGTTCGGCTCGGTCTTCGACCTCGCCTCACCTTTAGAATCTAAACTTGTATGGCGGCCATCTTTGATTTGGGGGGGGGACGCTCCGGGCTTCGCCCTACGCGGAGTTCGGCCTTCGGCCTCACCCTATACGCGGCTCGCCTCGGCCTTCGGCCTCGTCTCGCGCGTTCGGCTCGGTCTTCGACCTCGCCTCACCTTTAGAATCTAAACTTGTATGGCGGCCATCTTGGATTTGGGGGGGGGGACGCTCCGGGCTACGCCCTGCGCGGAGCTCGGCCTTCGGCCTCGCCTTTTACGCAGCTCGCCCATGACGGTTTTTTATAAAAAATGCATGTCCGTCATCTTGGATTTCAAAATGGATGTTATTTTCTTAATCAGCACCCCTGAATACCCAAAAAACGACAACCATGACGATATTTTGCAAAAAAATTATGTCCGCCATCTTGGATTTCAAAACGTATGTCATTTTCGGAATCAGCACCCCCGAAAACCTATTAAACGACACCCATGACGGTATTTTCCAGAAAATCCATGTCCGCCATCTTGGACTTCAAAATGGATGTCATTTTCGAAATGAGAACCCCTGAAAACCTATTAAACGACACCCATGTCGGTATGATGGCGGTCGGCAGGTAATATGCTTGGTGACGCTTCGGGCTTCGCCCTACGCGGAGCTCGGCCTTCGGCCTCGCCCTATACGCAGCTCGCCTCGGCCTACGGCCTTGGCTCGCGCGTTCGGCTCGGTCTGCGACCTCGCCTCACCTTAAAGATCTAAACTTGTATGGCGGCCATCTTTGATTGGCTCGGTCTGCGACCTCGCCTCACCTTAAAAATCTAAACTTGTATGGCGGCCATCTTTGATTGGGGGGGGGGACGCTCCAGGCGTCGCCCTACGCGGAGTTCGGCCTTCGGCCTCACCCTATACGCGGCTCGCCTTGGCCTTCGGCCTCGCCTCGCGCGTTCGGCTCGGTCTTCGACCTCGCCTCACCTTTAGAAACTAAACTTGCCGCCATCTAGAATGGGGGGGGGGGGGGGCCGCTCCGGGCTTCGTCCTACGCGGAGTTCGGCCTTCGGCCTCACCCTATACGCGGCTCGCCTCGGCCTTCGGCCTCGCCTCGCGCGTTCAGCCTCGCCTCGCGCGTTCGGCTCGGTCTTCGACCTCGCCTCACCTTTAGAATCTAAACTTGTATGGCGGCCATCTTTGATTTGGGGGGGGAACGCTCCGGGCTTCGCCCTACGCGGAGTTCGGCCTTCGGCCTCACCCTATACGCGGCTCGCCTCGGCCTTCGGCCTCGTCTCGCGCGTTCGGCTCGGTCTTCGACCTCGCCTCACCTTTAGAATCTAAACTTGTATGGCGGCCATCTTTGATTTGGGGGGGGGACGCTCCGGGCTTCGCCCTACGCGGAGTTCGGCCTTCGGCCTCACCCTATACGCGGCTCGCCTCGGCCTTCGGCCTCGTCTCGCGCGTTCGGCTCGGTCTTCGACCTCGCCTCACCTTTAGAATCTAAACTTGTATGGCGGCCATCTTGGATTTGGTGGGGGGGGGACGCTCCGGGCTACGCCCTGCGCGGAGCTCGGCCTTCGGCCTCGCCTTTTACGCAGCTCGCCTCGGCCTACGGCCTCGCCTCGCGGCGTGGCGTCGTGGTTCGGCTCGGCCTGCGGCCTCGCCTCACCACTCCTTGTATGGCGGCCATCTTGGAAAATGGTGGAATCGAAAAACTGACGCGATATTCGGAATTTTTGTCCTCCAAACCCCCCAGATACCGATTTTCGTCCGGATCAGAGCAACTTCATTCCGGCCGCCATCTTGGATCCGCCATCTTGAAAAAAAAATTTGACAGCCAGGTGCCCCCCC